>JAYKAV010003097.1:128183-247311 GCA_035582835.1 Phoebastria nigripes
GTGCAACCATCCAGCTAATTCCTTATCCACCGAGTGGTCCACCTGTCAAATTCACGTCTCTCCGTTTTAGAGACAAGGATGTCATGTGGGACAGTGTCCAATGCTTTGCACAATTCCAGGTAGATGATGTCAGTCACTCTTCCTTTATCCACCAATGCTGTAACCCCATCATAGAAGGCCACCAAATTTGTCAGCAAAAATACATAGCAAAAAAACCCCAAGTAAAACCTAAAGTAATTCTACTGAACAAAATGTTACTTAAACAGCAACAATAACGAATAATAACACAACACATGAGGGTCCAATACTTCCTCATGTGGAGTAAGGCTTCCTCCTCTGACACAATCACTCTGCAGAGGAGTCAGGCTTCTGGCACCCATTCCTACAGGCCCTTTGAAGAATCCCCCTCTACTGTCACACACATCTCACTCTCCATCTCTCTCTCTCTCTCTCAAACATACACTTAAAAATGCATACATCAGCTTTGCTTTACCATGACAGCTTTATAACACCAGTGTTTTGGTCTGAGCACTACACAGGCTTTGCAGTCAAATATTACTTTGAATGATTTCAAGTCATAATCTCTTTCATCTTCTTTTGCTGTTTCCTTCCTCATGTAACTTTCAGGTCCTAATCTCCAGGCACAGTTATTTACTTCATACTACTTTTAGACATTATATTCACACATCTCCAGGCAAGCATTGGTTACTTGGTCATTGTCTTAGCTCCCCTTTCAGACGTTAACTATAATAATTGCTGTACCCAAATTTGCCTCTGGTAAGTTTGTGGTGCCAAGAGATGGCTGTGTAAACTCCTCCATGAGGTTATTATATCTATAGCAAAAGCTGGAACAGTCTGAGTGGTTTACTTTTGGTCACTGCACATTTGTCCATATCCTTACTTTGACAGAACTCTTTGAGCAGATTATAGACTAAAACAAGTCTCTGTTTCTATTTTAATATCTAAATAACATTTTCGTGTCAGGCAGTCTGACAAGTTGCTTAAAGGCAGACGTCATGTAGAGGGCAATGACATTTCAGCTGAAGTGAGTGTATGTCCTTATGGCAAGAAACAATGTCTCCGCTTTATTACTATAGAGAATCTAAGATCATGTCCTTGGCCTCATTAGGCCTTGCCAGTGTTCAACTACCTTTATGGCAACTGTACAAAACCCTTATGTAGTTGTTGTGGTTTAACTCTGGCAGGCAGTTAAGCCCCATACAGCCACTCAGTCACTGCCCCACAGCAGGGTGGGGGAGAGAACTGGAAGGGTAAAAGTGAGAAAACCCATGGGCTGAGGTAAAGACAGTTTAATAGGGAAAGCAAAAGCTGCACATGCAAGCAAAACAAAACAAGGAATTCATTCACTACTTCCCATCAGCAGGCAGGTGTTCAGCCATCTCCAGGAAAGCGGGGCTCCGTCACGCATGATGGTTATCTGGGTAGACAAACGCCGTAACTCCAGAAGTTCCTCCTTCTTCCCCCAGCTTTTACTGCTGAGCATGACGTCATACATATGGTATGGGATATCCCTTTGGTCAGTTTGAGTCAGCTGTCCCAACTGTGTCCTTTCCCAGCTTTTTGTGCACTCCCAGCCTAATTACTGGCAGAGCAGCGTGAGAAGCAGAAAAGGCCTTGACGCTGTGTAAGCACTGCTCAGCAATAGCTAAAACATCCCTGTGTTATCAACACAGTTTTGGTCACAAATCCAAACCAGCCCCATAGAAGCTACTATGAAGAAAACTAACTCTATTCCAACCCAAACCAGTACACTAGTGAAAAACAACAAAAAAAAAAAAAAAAAAAAAAAAAAAAAAAAAAAAAAAAAAAAAAAAAAGAGAAAGAGAGAGGGAGAAACTAAGAAGGATAGCACTGACTGCTTTTTAAAAAATTTTTATTATTATAAAGTATTTTTCTTAAAAGTACGGAGTGTTGACATATATAATATATCCCACAGAGTGAAACAGTATAGAAGACACTTTCTGTTTTCATTAGGGAAGCTGGAGTATGCTGTCTATTCATCACAGATTTTTAATGGGAGTTTTATACTGAAGATAGGTGATTATTCCATAAATGTTTTATTTTTAAAGGAACAGGTGAAATGAATCTCATCTATACTTAGTTTTAAAATATTGTCATTTTTCCAGTGGTCTTATGAAAATGTCATCATAATGTAAGAAGTTGCTGAAATACTGACTACTGTAAACTAAAAAACAGTGATCAGTATTTCAGTAAATCTTGACTGAGACCAATTTTTTTTTTTTTTTTATTACTTCCAAAATTAGAGCACAGTAAGAGCACTGGGGACTTGACCTAAGATGCAGCTTTCTGGACCGCCTGTGTGCTCCATGAGAAACACACATCACTGCTGTCAACCAAAATTGCAGCAATGATAGTAAGGAATCAGGGAATAACATAAACTGACAAAGGGCATAAACAACACCAACACAATATGTCTTAAAGTGGGATTTTAAAGTGTCTTCAGAAATCAGTGTAAATTCTTTAGAAGACAAAGTGATTAGATCAGTCAGGCACCAGCTGATGACATTTCAGGTCATGCAGAGCTTTGCATTTCACAGTACCAAATGTAATTATCAACTAACTGGTATGCAACGATGCACTACACCCCTATGATATGCTGTTATAGAATAGATGAATTGTATACAAATTTAAAACCAAATTCTCTAAAGGAACAAAAAATCTCCTAGCTCCATTTCAGTTATATTCAAAGTCAAAGAATGACAAATACGATTAGTTTATGTCCTGTTAAGGGAAACTCGGGAGCAGGTGCACAGTTGTGCTCAGTTGAACAGTATTTTTCAAACCAACAGCAGTAAGCATTTCAAGCATTTCCACCTGCCTTGTGATCACATCCTATCTCGACAGCTGCTCTCATCAGTACAGTACTTGTGGGTTGCCTGGGGATAGTCCATCTGGGTATGTTCAATGGTATGTTAACCTGTGAAGCATATTTGCCTAAGAGAACTTTAAAATACTCTAGGTAGTGTGCTTGAGTCTCTAAAGCCAAGCTGTGAGAATGCAAGATGAATCTGTTCAGGAAGCTAATCCTGGGGCCTCGAGATGCTTTTCATGTAAAATATAGATATAATCTATCAGTCTATTTAAAAAACAAAAAATTTTTTTTTTTCTTTCTGCACTACAACCAGCAAAAGGTTCTAAAGGTTTCTCCGTGCTGTTTTCTCTACTTGTTCACTTGAGCGAATTTTATCACACTTAAACTAACTTAGTTTCAGATATGTCTCTATTTTCATGTGCAAATTATGTTCCCACCTTGAAGGGTGACATATTAACGTCTTTAAACTTTTGTATTTCAAAATGATTATTTTTCTCTTTCAGTCTTGCTACTTATATCTCACTGCAACCCCCGGGGAGCTGTGCCTTTTTCCTTGCATTTGAAGGTTTATCTTGGAGACAGGTAAAAGGAAGCAGCCTTTCTTTGTGAATACTCACACATTTCTACTCTGACACAGATTATATTTTATCATCTATTGCTTGCACAGTTTAAAACCACTGGCAGCAAACTGTCATCATTCCATTCCTGAGGAACTTACTCAAGCATCATTTTGATTACCTCTAATGGGAGGTTTTTTTCAAAGGGAATTTTAAATCAGGCTAAATAAATGTGGTATATAATGATGAGGATTACCTTAAATCCCTGGCTGATGCAATATTCCAGAAATATCTCATGTATAAAATACTTCCCTTTATGTTTGGAATTTAGAAAAAAGTTAATTTATAAAGGTATCAAAGTGTTTTATTTATTTTTATCACTAATTTTTATTTAGAAACGATGTATTGAAATTTAGTTAGAATTTGAAAGACTACATCAGTTCAACAGCTAAATCAGTTTTTTCACAACTGAATAGCATATTTAAGCAGTATATTTTTATATATGGCTGCCTGTATGACATTTCTGCTAGGTAGCCTCTTTGCAGTCTCATTTTAAATGTAGCTGCATTTCCTTGCATGTTTGATTTGTTTTCAGTATTATTCTGTTACAGCATTAACCATTTCAATAACTATGCACTCTTTGTGTAATTTTAGGCAGAAAAAAAATCTTTTTTCCATAAATAACTAACAAATATTCTGTGAAGTACATTAGAATTACGACATTGCAGTCATATAAACTTACACATGTTGAACAATGATAAAAAAAAAAAATATTAAAAATAATGAACAAATGCAAATATGGGATAAGTGAGATTAGAATCAGGCACATTATACCTTTCATGAAATCACATAAGAAGTCATTACTGAAATAGCTCTGTGACCTAAACATGATGTACTTTGTGCTGAAGTAACACAAACCTGGAATTTAGATTTCATGTTTTTAAATAGCATCACAGAGAACTTAAAAGGCTTTGTCAAGTTACGGTGTTTGTGTCATGTTCCAACCTGTAGAAAATGCCTATAACATCATCCTGTTGCAATCCTAGAAATTACATGGTGACATCAGTCTACACAAGAACATGAGAAATCTCAAAGCTTAGAAGGAGCCAGAAATGGAGGAAAATATTCTTACAGAATGTTGTATTGAGAATAATGATAAATTATATATAAACTGCTGTGTTAAACTGTTTTTTTTTCTGTGTGTACTTCAATTGCCTATGAAGGTCCATCATGCTTCGCACCTCCAAAAACTACTTCAGACTCTGTGAATTCACAATTAAATAACTCAAATTACTAAGATATTTCTGGAAGTAGAGCACTGGAAAGTATATTTACTGGTGTTTTTCAAATTGAAAATACTATTGGTAAGAATTTATCATTTCCAAAATTAAGATAGTATTGACTGTTGTTGTCCTTCTGTTTCTTTAAACCCATGCTGGGAAATTAAATATGACATTTGAGTGGCAGGCCTCCTGACTTTTCGACAGAAATAAGTAGCCTCAACATGCCTATGAAAAACACGGTAAAAGTTTAAGCTCTAGAAATAAAAGTTATATTACTGGATCAGCCTAAACTTGGAATACAAACTTAGAGCCTTTATTTCAACTTCACTTTACTGCATCAGCATCCTGGGAATAATAAAGATTTCTGATGACATATAACATCAGAGCAATAAATAAATAAAATGCATGAGGCTGATGGAAAATAATGTCAGCAGCTCACAAATACTAAGGTGAGCAAAGTGAGAAAATAGTTTCAGTCTGATGCTGCTTTCCATGCGCGCAGTGTAAGAATACATTCCCATTTCTTCTGGGAATGGTATCCAGAGCACAGGTTGTCATTAGTGAACTTGCCATACACCACTCACGCTTGAATATAAATACAGGAATATCACTTTTACTTTTTTATTCCTTCTTAAGAAGGTAAATCTTTCCTTGTAGGCACGCAAGGATCTCCTAAAGCTGCACATGCACATCAGAGCCAGTATTAGGAGCTAGTGTTAATCTTTAATTAAAATTCACAGTGCTGAACAGAAAACGTTGAATAGGAGGAGWGAAGTGAGTCTTATTTTCAGATTTTATTTACAATTCTTTATATTGTACATGTTAAAATAGAAGCATCAGGATCTATGTGCCAGAAGGCCTTCTTTATCCGTTCTTAGACTAAGACGACTGAAAAGAGGAAAACAAATCAAACAAGGAGTGAAATAACAGCATACTGGGTGCAGATGTCAAGGTGTTGGCAGCGGGGGGCWGCAGAGGTGGCCTCTGTTGGGAGAAGTGTTGGGAGASAAGTGAAGTTGAGCCTGGGAATGGGGGAGAGGAAAGGTGTTATTGTTATGTTTCCCTTTGTTTCTCCCTACCCAAATATATTGTAATTGACAATAAATTAAATTTATTTTCCCCAAGTTGAGCCTGTTTTGCCAATGAAAGTAATTGGCAAGCAATCTCCCTGTCTTTATGTCAACACATGACCTTTCCCATCCTATTTTCTCCCCCTGCCATGCTGAGAGGGAGGGAAGGAGTGGCTGGGTGGGAATTTGACTGTTAGCCAAGGCTAACCCACCACAAACAGTTAAAATGTCTTTGTTTTCTTATGTATAAAATTATACGTCAGCTGTGAAATCCCTGTACGTTAACCAATAAATAACAATACACAATTAATAACTAAACTTTTTTATTTGCATCAAATTTATCTATTATTTAACACAATGTTATTTAAATATGTATTTTCTGCACTACTGAAACTTTTCCAAAATTTTTTTTTTAATAATAATAATAAAGTTAATAATGAAATATTACATTATTTAATTCATTCAACAGTTGCGTTAAAAACATGCTTGGCACTTCACAAACATAAGTAGGAACAACTTCTGCCCTCTTAATTTAAAAGCAGTATTTCAGTGAAACTCATTTGAAACAAATTTTAATGAGCTAAAAGATAGGAGCCTGGATTATGCAAGTCACTTTAGGTCTCTACATAGTTGGTAGAGAAAGATAAGCACCTTTGAAAGGTAATTCAACCCACTCTAAATGACTTGTATAAGACATCCACCTTTCAGCAGCTAAATTCAGGTAAGACTAACCCTCCCACCCCCCAAATGAGATTTTTCCAAAGATAAGCACTACATGAACACCAATAGTAATATTTCATAATAAATATTCTGCTAAATTCACATTCTTTTGGGTAGGGTCTTGATATAAATGCTACAAAATACATCTACAGTTAACAAAAGGAGAGGAGACAGACAAAAGTGATGATACACATTTGTTATTCGAATAGTCCATCATCATGGATAGATGTCTTATAAACAGACACATAGTAAGCATATATGCTTCCGTTGTGTTAGGTGTCAAAGATGTGCTGCATAGGACTGAGTACTGAGGATTATGTTACATCTCTCAGCATGATACAGATGACATTAAATGTTTTTTGCTTTTTGCAATGAATCAAAGACAAATGAAAAGATTGGAGCTGGAGCCAGGGCTGGATGCAGRTATGGAAAGCAGAGACATTAAATATTTTCCTGAGATGAAAAATTCAGGACAAAAGAGCTCCTTGAAGATTTTTCTGTGGGATACCAGAACATCTCCTGTATTCCCCGATTACCCTGGACAAACCAGGATAACCGGAACATCTCCTGTATTCCTCAGTTACCCTGGACAAACAAACATTATTTGTAACCTGTCCCCAGTATGYGTACTTTTAAAAATAATCTGAAAAACAAACATGTACAAAATACAGACTGAAAACTCAGCTGTCCTAATCAAATTTACAAGAACCTGCATAAGTATGCATCACAATGCAAATTTAAGGGGGGGGGGGGGGAGGCGCGCATGTTTAATTCAATTTTTATGTAAAACTAAACAAGATATTACCTAAGGCATCCTATGGGACAAACTAACATCCTAGCTCTGTGAAGGCAATTCATGCACTTACTCTGATTTTTCCCTACCTAACTTTCAGTTGTGTTGCCTCAGCTGAATGTCTGCTTCCCTGTGTACCTCTAATACATTTGTCAAGGTAACTGGCTTTCAGGTGGGTATACTAGGGCTCAGTTCATCTCATCTTAAAATAGATAACTAAAATAGGCCAAATTAAATGGAAGGCTAAACTGCCAACTCAGATGGGGATTTCTATACTGTAGGATAGTAGAGTTCAGTGAGGTGAATCCCACCTCTGGTGTACTATTTCTGGGGTGTTCTATAGCTTATAGAAGTATGTAATTACCAGTGTGTATGTGTGTCTGTATGTGCACTAGAGGACTCTTTTATCAATTTCATTGCTGTTCCTCTCTTTCTTAACTACAAAGATAAGAGAAATATAGGTTATCAAACATGAGGAAAAATGGGCATATATATATAGCCAAAGTAAATAAATCCMAAAAAAGTAAAATTCCTTTACTTCAAAACAAAATTTTAAGGGGTAAGGTTTTCAGGTACTATTTAACTATTTATCAGCCAGATTCTCTAGAAATTTTGAACTACTTCCATAGCTTATCCTAATTCTGATAGAAGGCTTATATGATTAAATGAGAAGATTTGGGGGTTTATTTCATTTTTTATATATATATATTTTGCATCAACTTTCAAAAGAGATAAATTAAGGGATTAAAAACTATATCTAGGAGCCATAGTTGAATGTTTTTAGCAGCCCAATGTCCAGGATAGCTCAACAAAATACATCAGGAAAAAAAAAAAAAAAAAAAGAAACTATATTTCTCTTACTTATATAATGTAAGCCTAGTGAGAAAACATGTTTTTGTGTTCAGTTTTAGCAGGTAATTGGCTAAATGAGTATAAAATCTAATCTGTAATAGATATAAAGAAACCTAGATCTTTCCTTTAATGGAAGGGAGAGCTCAGCAGTCTTCCTCTGTTATTGAAAATGCTGTAAAGAAAGCAGGACTAATCAGTGAGGTGGCTGCTTTTTTAGACTAGGTTGCTATGTGAGTAAGCTCAAAAATATCTTATATGTACTTTTCTGGAAGTCAAAGAGGGTGAATGTCTAACTACAAATGTTTTTAAAGTACATAGAGACTGTGGCTTTCAGAAAGACAATTTGGGCTATACCTGAGCAGACTATCTGCGGAGATCTTGATTTTGCTTATTTCGACGTTCTAACTCATTAGAAATAATTTGATATTTTATAAAGAACTGATTCATACCTAAGTAATCATTTCATCATATGCATTAAGTGTTCATGAAGAGGCATGTATCATGGCAATAAAACCACAGACTTCACTTATGCCCATACCCGTAGAACAGCATACGTACAATGAAGAAAACAATTTAATTTTAATAGGATAATGGAATACAAAGTAAGTCATCATGTACAATTATCAGTAACAATGTAAGAACAACAGATACAGATTGGACAGGAAAGCTGCATATCATAAATTCATCAGTTGTGTTGTTTCTGTGTAATTTTGTGTCTACTCATCTGTAGAAGGAAATGTCCTTTCACTATGTTTCCATTGCTATCTTCCTTGCTCTTATCTCTGACAAGACCCAGTCCACCTGTCCATTTTACATGATAAAAGAGCACCAGTTAAGGCTCTTACAGCTAAGCAGCCAAACTGGGGGGGATGGGTGTGAGGGGAGGGGAGAGGGAGGGGAAAAAAAACAAGAGAGAAAGACAGTATTTGTCTTAAAGATACTTCTTTTACTGAACGTTTTCAAAACTTCTCCCAGAAACACAGTGATGATGTACTTTGTGAGGTCTTCTGCAAACTGAAGTAAATGTTTTAGTACAGACGTGTATGAACACTTTGTTCTACTGCATATTCCTTCTGTAGACCATATGCATTAGTAATAACATAGATCAGGTTAGATGACAAATTACTGTGACTGAAGGCTGTAATAAAACTTTGTTAAAATATTGTTATTTAAGAAAATGAAAATTGTCCATATGTATAACTATTGTTAATGTTAAAGAAAAATATCCTGATACTTTTTTGCCTTCTCCTAGATAAATACAGAAAATATAAATATCTAATCTGGTATTCTTTTAAATATTCTTTTAAATATTCTTTTTCTAAACCGGTACTCTTTAATATCTTCATCAATGACATAGACAGTGGGTCAAGCGCACCCTCAGCAAGTTTGCAGATGACACCAAGCTGAGTGGTGTGCTTGACACGCCTGAGGGAAGGGATGCCATCCAGAGGCACCTGGACAAGATCAAGAAGTGGGCCCGTGTGAACCTCATGAGGTTCAACAAGGCCAAGGGCAAGGTCCTGCACCTGGGTTGGGGCAACCCCCAGKATCAATACAGGCTGGGGGATGAAGGGCTTGAGAGCAGCCCTGCCGAGAAGGACTTGGGGGTACTGGTGGATGAAARGCTGGACATGAGCCAGCAATGTGCGCTCACAGCCCAGAAGGCCAACCGTATCCTGGGCTGCATCCAAAGAAGCATGGCCAGCAGGTCGAGGGAGGTGATTCTGCCCCTCTAACTCTGCTCTGGTGAGACCCCACCTGGAGTGCTGCATCCAGCTCTGGAGCCCTCAGCACAAGACAGACATGGACCTGTTGGAGCAGGTCCAGAGGAGGGCYACAAAAATGATCAGGGGGATGGACCACCTCTCCTCTGAAGAAAGGCTGAGAGAGTTGGGGTTGTTCAGCCTGGAGAAGAGAAGGCTTTCGGGACACCTTATTGCAGCCTTTCAGGACTTAAAGGGGGCTTATAAGAAAGATGGGGACAAACTTTTTAGCAGGGCCTGTTGCAACAGGACAAGGGGGAATGGCTTTAAACTAAAAGAGGGTAGATTTAGACTAGATATAAAGAAGAAATTTTTGACGCTGAGGGTGGTGAAACACTGGCACAGGTTGCCCAGAGAGGTGGTAGATGCCCCATCCCTGGAAACATTCCAGATCAGGTTGGATGGCGCTCTGAGCAACCTGGTCTAGGTGAAGATGTCCCTGCCATTGGCAGGGGAGTTGGACTAGATGACTTTTAAAGGTCCCTTCCAACCCAAACTATTCTATGATTCTATGATTCTATGATTCTTTTACTTTAGCTGAAAAAATAATGTATTAAATATAATATGAAAAGTATATAGTTCTTCCTGTAGAATAACATTGTAGCTGTGAAATTTTAGTTTATTGGACAAAATGTCTGATTTTCTTGGATGTCTGTTGGTTGCCTTTGGATCATATCTGAACAGTAGTTTACAAGAAGATACAAATGACTAGCATGGATGTGAAAAAGTGCAAAAGAGGCATGGATATAGTGAAAGGACACACTTTAAAGGTAGGAAATCCTCAAAATAATGTAAAAAAAGTAATTCAAACTTGCAATGTGTAAAAGGTGTCATTAGAAACTCTAACCATATTGGCAACATAAACCTGTCCACTGGTTACTTTAGCTCAGTAATGTGTGCCACAATATACATCATCTCCGAACAAAATTATGACCATATTTTGTGTGTTCTTAACCATTTATCAGTTAGATAAATCAATTATTAGATTACCTCTAAGAACTGTATCAAAATTTACATAAAATTTATTCTTCTTTTTAAACAGTATTATATACTTTAAGCATCCCAAAGCAGACAGAAAATGGGTCACCTGCTTTCTTTGTTCTTCTCATACCCACAGTTTCCACCTAACAAGGCAGCACCCTGATCTCAAGATTATAGTCCACAGGAAGGAGGAACACCCCCTTTCCTCTTTGTTGAATGCGACTAATGATACAATAAAAAAATTCAAGGTCCTCTGGTTTAAGAAGCTGATATTTGGATATTAGCTTATATTCAGTTGGTTCTCCAGCTCCTACTGTATGACCTGGCTTTCATTTTATGTAAAACAAGTATTGAGTAAAATACAAACCCAATCCTGCCAGTACATAGGTAGAATACAGAATGTTTGAAGTGTAACATCTCCTTTCTCCAGGAAATTAAATACATTCTAATTATTTCTCTCTGTCTCCTAATGTATTTTCTTTCTTCATGTTGAAGCCCAGACATTGTTTGYATGCAATGTATTTAACAACAGGACACATATTTAATGTATTGTCAAGGGACATATGGATTATGATCAGGCTTACAGTGTCATTTAATTCCTGTTTGTTCCTGGATTCTCAGTAAATATTATAACACCAGTCTATTATGACAAAGGTGGGAAAATGGACGCAACTGCTTTTAGTGAGGTGCCTGATACTTCTATAATGTGTTCAATATAATCCAAGAATCAGGCTGCTCAGGGAACTCAGGCAGAAAATTCCTAACAAATCTGCATGGGATTGAGTGTTGGACCACTCAGATGCTTTATGGATGCGGTTGGAAAGAGTGGATGTGGTTGGAAAGAGGTTTCATTGCTATACTCAGAAAGGGTAAATCAAGTGGATTCAAGTGCCCACGGTTAAGTACCAGCTTGTGTGAGTTATTTTCTTGGATTTCAATATTAAATTTAATTGCACCAGTTCCATCAAATTCTCATTTACTTTCATTAATTTATTGCTGAAATTAACTAACATTTCTTACCTTAAAATAATAAAAATCAAAACACCCCATATTTCAACCCAACCCCCCTCAAGCTTTTAGTTCAGTTTAGACTGTAGACCAGAAAGTATGATTTTGTCACTACTTGGAACAGTCCATAGATGTTGTCTTGACCTGACAGTGCAGGGTCTCATGACTTGTCTGGGTTTGTCTTGGTGTGTGAGCCAGCACAGGCAGGACACAGGAACAACCACACAACCATGGATGAAATGCAGAGAGTAAATTTATTTTCATTACCTCACCTACCGGGGGATCCCTGAAGCAGCATCCAGGCAGAGGCACACAAGCTAGGACAAAGGCACTGCGGAGCTCGGTCCATGCTAGAGGATCGCCGAACCTGCTGGTTTCACCTGTTTATCAGGGGTTCATGCAGGTGTAGTTTACCACTGTGCTTTGATCTTTCCCAGAGCAGGGCAGGAATCTCAAGCATGTTTGATAGGGTACCTCTAAGTTTATCACAGGCCTATGTTATCTAAACACAGATGTTCTACTTGTCCAACACACAAGACTAAACAACAATCAGTATGATAGATGTGTTTTTCCACACCTGTCACGTCCCGCCTGTGCGGGAGAGGTGACTCAGATTCGAAGATTCCCTCCGTATGGATTAAGGTGAAACGACACTCAAGGTCTGTACATAAGCAAAGACTTTTACTCTATAGCTGGGCTCATTGGTAAACAATTGGATAACAGAAAAGCTTGTCGCTCGCCACTGTTGTGGGAGTTTATGAAATAATTGGGTAGCAGAAAAGCCTGTTGCTCACCACTGCTGTGGGAGTTTATGCCTTGCGTTACTTACTAGGAAAAGGTAAAAGAATAAAAGAAAGAGAGAAGGAGAGAGCGAGAGAAAGAAAGAGAGAGAGAAAGAGATCACCGGTCCAGGTTCCAGCGCTGGTTCAGCCAACGGGGATCACAGGTCTGCAGGAGCGCTCCTTCAAAAGTTCCCGAAATGAGTCCCAAGTCCTCAGATCGAAAGTTGAAAGTCCCCCCATGGCACTTGTCTTCCCCTTTTATGCCCGCCGTTCACTTCAAACTGCCCCTCTGCTACGGAGGCAGTTTCGTAGTTCGCTTCTATTGGTTCTTGTATGTCTCGTCTTCACTTAAAGTCACACTGTCCTCTCTTTTTACTGCGCATATTCAGTGGGGAAGGGGCTTTGTTGGGTAGGGGGCTTTTCCTGCTGGTGGGTGGATTTTTTAGTATGCTAATTAGGATAGTTCACTCATAGTTCAAATAGTTGTTTCTTTGGTTTTATCAGTAGTTCTTGTTTTCTTAACACTTATCTGGATACTCCCTTATTTGGCCGGCTTATGGTGTCATCATATTTCTTCTCCCAAGGCCAGGCCCAGTTAACTCTCTACAGAGGAGCCTTCCTGGGATTCACCATCCCTCAGTCTTGCCAGTGTTTGAGACATTCCTTGGACAGGCTCAGGGGATCTCCACCCCCTGCTCCCTTACCAAGTTTTGTCTCCTGTCGCTGGAAAACAGTTCTTTGTTCCAATGGGTTACAAGTTGGCCTTGGTGTTAGCTGCCAGTTGGTCTCTTACAACACCCCAGCTGCAAGTCACCTGAGCGTGTTTACAATCCTCCTCGCCAATCTTCCATTATTTTCCCACACTTGGCCTGAGCTGGTTTAGCCTGTTTTAGCTGTTACAGTAATTTTCTAATTGTCCGGTGACTATTATCCAGGTGACTAGTTTAAACTTAACTGTGTGAATATAGAAGTCAAATAGACGTATGCAATAAATAAGYAAAAAGTATTAATCCTTTATATTACTTGGCTGGAGAATATATAKCATGTAACTTTAAACTAATGTTATGGGTGAAGATAATGAGACTTTAGCGGGAGATCAGTAAAAACAAACAAACAAACAAAAAAAGTAAGTGGATTGTGTTAGAAAAATGCATAAAAATAACCCCAAGTAGGCATAGACTGGATTAAGGAAAAAGGAAACTTCAACATCAAAATCATATTCTTCTGGTGAAGAACTCAGGATGATGATGATATGCTGAACTTCCCCAACACACTCATTCTTGAGGAAGGCTATACTTACTGACCTCAGGACTGAGAGCAGCATTTGAATCATGTGCATAACTCCAAAAAAAMCAAATAGATACTAGAAAACCTGTGCGTAAAAATTCAAATTGTATTATTTATGAGTCTGTTTTGTAATAGTAACATAGTTTATACTATTAGTGTTAATAACATTGTAACCAGAATAAAATTTTAATTAACAACAAATTCTTAGTTCTGCATAGGTGTATTCCCTTCTTCCGATAACAAGATTTTTACTGTAACAAGATATGTAAATAATTTGTTGAACATTTCAACATTATTGGATCATCAGCTTTTCTAACATAGATAAAATATTTTAGATCTTAATTTAAACAAACTAGAAATCTTCCCAATGGCTTTCCACAAATAAATAAGTGCCCTTTGATAAACAAACACTCATTAAGAAGCAAAATATTAAACTTGTGCTTTTTCCTTACAAGGTTCATGTTACATAGCTTGAGTTTTTGCACTAAGGAATACCAGAGTTAAAGACCTATAGTAAATATCATCCAAAGATTCATATGAATGCTTGCATAATATTTCACTAGTCCTCAAAATGACTCATTGGTCCGTGTTATTAAGACAGTTTTATATAAAATAACTTTTACAGAAGTAATCTTTTAATTCACACTGTGGGATTAAAATGACAAACTGAACAGCAGCTCTTTCATCTTGAAAGACTCCTTATGGTGGAGCATCCTATGCAATCATTGAAATGCCTAGAGGTCAGCTAAACCAAATCCCAAAGGCATAGGACTAGCCTAAGTAATTCACGCTTCAAACGACTCAGAAAATATATCTGTTAAGATGTCTGTATGGTCTTGTCAGCCATATGTTATGATCTGAAAGAAGCCTGGTTAATTACCAGCCAGAAAGAGGATACTTCAACGTGTGCTTAAAGAGGTAGGCAACAGCAAATTAAAAAAACAAACAAACAAACAAACAAACAAAAAAAAACCAAAAACAAAACCCAAAACACAAAAAGTTACTTTTCATTCCACCTGAAAAAATACAATCCAACCAATGATTATTTTACTCTCAGGGATTTATATAAGTGGATCTTCTGTGGAATTAAATTTATCTTGGGGTTTATATATTTGAGCTAGCAGTTAATGTTATTCTAATCTTTCTGCTTGTGTAGAAAGCCTGGTGAATGAGATCCTGTTTACGTTCATATTTACAAATAAATCTTGAATCAGCTGGAATTGGCTGGATGATGGAGAACCATATTAATGAAGAAATAATTTGCTGTATGCAAAAAAAAAAGATAAATTATTTAACTAGCAATGCAGCTGCTTAAAAAGAGAACTACATAATAATTGACTGAGAAAATTCATTACTCATGTTAAAATATTCCATCAGTTCTTTCAGAAAGGGGAGTAACAAATAGAAACTTTCGTAATTTGGAGACTCTTGTGCATGGAGATCTCTAGAAACCCCAGGTAACATAGTTACCAGGTTATGGCATCTTGGTCTCCCAATCATCCTAACATCCTGACCCTACCAAAATGCACTTTAGCTCTCTCTTCATGTGTATATCAGGCAATGTATGGAAACGGTGCATACTTGGATCTTGTCATAAAGTGCAGTTGGGATGTCGCTAGTGGGACACTCTGAAGACTACGACTTTGCATATGTCCTAGAGTGCACTTGACCCAAAGCGTAAACAATTGTTGAGTAATTTTATAAAGTATATTGTTAAAAGTAGCAGATGGCAATATCAAGCAGTTAATCAATGCTTTTTATCTTTATATATGTTTATACATATATGTCTTTTAATAGACCATTATTTTTAAACAACAAACTATTCAATGACTTAAAACAAGGATGCATGTCTGACTAGGTTATGCTAATACAACATTCGTTACATTGTCAGGGAAAAAACAATATGAAGGCTGTAAAGAAAAGTGGGAGATGGCTAATAGGACCCTCCAAAAATGCAAGCCCAATGTGACAGCAGAAGCCCTGAAAGCGCGTGCACAGAATGCTAATAGGCCCCAAGGGGTATAAGCACTAATCACCAATGGTCAGTTACTGTTCGCTAGTAAATGAGACCTTGTAAACTGAGTAAAAACAGTTTTAGAGATGAGCTATGTATGCTTAGTTACCTTTTCTTCATAGCTTATCCCTAAACTGCTTTTATTTGGTTTACAAGATTGCATTTGCTAGTGACAAGTAATAGACCATGTGTGATTAGTATATATAAATAAATGCAGAAATGACCCTAAGCAGAGTCTGCACAGGAAGACAGAACTTATTATCATCATCAGACTCTTCAAGGATAAAAAGAAGAAACTCCCACACCAACTTCCTCCCTACAAAGGACTCCAGACACTCACCATTGTTCTCCTTCCCCTAGAACAAAACATTCTTTAGGACCCAGAGTGACAGGGTAAGGGTGAGCATGTTACCAAAGAGGAAGATGCTAGGAAGTGTATGGATAACAATTTCAATTGTTATTATTATTGATACTTTCTCTGTAGTGCCATTTTTTTTAATTCCCTTCCTTTTCTATAATGATTGGACCTGCGATAATAATAATTCTTTGATTAGACTGTTATGATATCAGTTAGACTATAACTGATTTTTGGTTTCACGTATAAGAAGTGTTTCTGTAGCCCAAATACGTTGCATGGGATGATCTGGTCCACCCCCTGAGTACTGGTTATTAAATCTGACTGCAACAGGAAACAAGCCAAGAGAAAAAATTATTCAGAAAATCTTTAATTTGCTGCAGAATAAGCAATATATTATTTTAATGGAGGCAGTTTAATGGATTATATGTAACAGAAGGGAAGCAATGAAAAGTGGCCAGAACACAAAACCATGACATTAAATAGGTGTAATGAATGTTTTTTTCTCCAGCCCCTGAAAATACACATTTTTGTGTCAATTGCCAAACCCTGTCTTTTTTAATCTTCTAAACCAAACAATTAGCTCACAAAAGTMAAACTTTTGCCTTTTTTCAATAGATATATTCTGTTTTCAGAAGTTTCTACTATTTTTTAATTCTCTGTATCATTCCTTTGCACCTCTGAAAATGGACATAGTGATCCTGGGAAAAGGAAAAACAGATGACTCCAATAGAAAAATGAAGGAAGAATGGCTATGTGAATGGAGTGATGAGACAGAAAGCAGGACCCTGTGGGTATTGTAGAACTTCATCTGTGAGGAAGACAGCAAATTTCTGAGCAGCTGAAGTGAAGGGTTGAGGAGCTGAATAGAAGTAAAATATTTAATGGAGAATTGAGTTTATAGGAAAGAAAACCAGTTACCAGAAATAATGAAGAGCTGAAAAGGGAGAAAATTTGTATCTAAATGACAAAGTCAACATAGGTTTGTGATTAAAGTGAAGTTCACTGATGTTAAACCTCTCCTTAGAAGACAAAAGTCAAGGTCTTACCTCATGCCTTATTGCCAGGGAGAGAGCTGTCTTTAATTAGAAACCCCTCAGGGGAAAACAAATGAATAAACAAACAAACAAATAAATGGGTGGGGAATCCACTGTAAGGAGTCAGGACTTTGCCATCTCTCTCGTTTCCTAGTTGGTTCACAATTACCTGTATTTGGCAATTTCTAGTTCACTGCAGAAGATACTTAGGTGATAGAGGTTTGAGAGATGCTTGAATGTGCTTTACCCAAAGATAAAGAGATGGAAATACTTTTTGTGGATTGTTGAATTATGTTATTTTTCAATGTTTCAAAGAGTTTAACTATTATTAATGAACTCTTCTGTTGCAACTATGTATGTCTCAAAATAAGCTTAATATTGTGAGGTGGTTGCTGTATTTATTCTTTGTGAAAAGATGAGAAAATATTTTTATCTGGGTAAAACAGTTGGTTTTTTTTTTAATTTTCATCAGTAATACACTCTATTTTAAGTTAAATCTGTAGAAGAAATCAAATGCTTTTTTTTTTGCTTTACAACATGGAATATTTTGGAAAAAAGAACATGGGAGACAATAATCTTTCATTAATCAAGTTTTGACAATATTGATTGTTGGGGGAATAATTGTTTATACCACAATACCACTCAAAGTTGTTTAAAATACAAACAGTTTAATTTCAAATGGCATGGCCATTATTTTATATTTCATGGTCAAATTCCTGTGCGACAAAGATGCAGTAGACATGGAAACATATGTTTGTAAACCTGACCATTCCCCTTTTAAGATGACAGTTATCATGCCAGTCTGCTATTATTCTGGGGGGGGGGCGGGAAACTGTGATCCAAAAGCAGAAGGGTCTTAGGTTCTGTACCCTTCCAGTTCATGCATGTCTGCTGTGTGATGTAGTCGCATGTTAAACTATCCTCAGGGACCTCTTAGTGCGTTACAAGATGTGAATGACTTTGCTTGCTGTTACTAAACTAAATAGTTTCTGAGAATTATCATTGCTGTGCTTTACCAATGTAGTGTTTCTGCTATCTTTTCAACACTCGCTCATTCCTTTTCCTTCAGGATAAGGAGCATGTTAATGTTGTCTTTTTTTTTTTTTCTTTTTTCTTTTTTTAATGTGAAAAAGAATGCATATGTTAATTCTGTGTAAGCACCAGCACCCCCCAAAAGACCATTTCTCTTCAATTATTAGTTCATCATTAAGTGGGGGAAAGAATATATTTCATTTCTCATTGGTACGTAATGCATTAATATAATAATTCTGGTTTCTTTAAAATTGTCTATTATTATAATTTTATCATAATCACAAGATTCTTGCTCAGAATTTTTCATATGAACATTAACATTTTTCTTTTAGTGTATGTTATCTTTCCCTTATCAAATACTTTGGTCACAGTACATGCTGTAAAATACATTCATACTGCACTACTTTATGCAAATCATTTCAGGATTAATTTTCTCATCCTTTTTATTGATGTAATACACGTCATGTCCTCTTTCTTGGGGATGATAATAAAGGGATTTCTGCTTTTTGATTATAGGTGTGCCACTGCAGAATCAGTTGAAGTTTGTAATGTTGCATAATGGTATTTACCAATCAGCAGGAAAATCATTCAAGTTATCTTTGTTTAGTATTTATGTTTTGAATTTTCTCCCCATTTGTGTACATGAAAGTGTGTATTTCTTTCTCTTAAAGAGGATTTCATCACTTATCTTCAGGGAGAGATTTTTGAAAGCCCCTTACAAAATGTGCAGGCCTGCCTGATAACACACAAGAACTCCACTATTGTATACAAAAACCTGGAGGTCAGATATGCAATTTCACATGCTTTCTGTGTGCCAACACTTTGGTTGCTCAGTGGTAGCTGGTTATCAAGAGTCCAGTATTGTCGCTATTGAAATCATGGATAAAACTGGATTGACCCTTTCAATTGAATTAGCCTTTCTAATGACGAGATCTGAACAAACACATATATGTATATTTTTAATTATATATACACAAACACATTTATATTTCTGGGGAGATGTTAACCAGTGTCTATTCTTGCTGAACTCCAGAAGGGACAGGAGAGTTGGCTCCTGCGCAAAGTGCGTTAAGTCTTGTCTCAGTTTTTATATATTCATTAATTAGACTTATTTTACAGATCTGTTCCCAGCTATCTAAAAATAGATATTTTAATTCTTTCACTAGGTTTTCAACTCTCACTTTCAAAACTGTTTCATTATTCTGAATAATCTTTCAGTATTCAATTCAATTTCTCTGAATGATTATTTTAATTTTTTTAAGAGAATGACTTTAAAAGAAAAGAAACATGCTGTTTCTCATTAACTCTTAGCAACAGACGAACGATTATATTGGTTGTAGTCACAATATCATTTCCTTCTTCCCCATTCTTTCTTTTGGTTATATCTGTGCCAAGTCTTTGCAATGTTCTCTGATGCCTTTTTCAAATCTTTCTGTGGAAATTTGATCATTCCTTTCCCATATTTTTTTTTCTTTTTTATTTCCTTTTTTCCCCTTCTTTACTAACATATTCGTATTATGATGCTCAAATTAAAGTGGAAATCTCTGTGCTTCCATGGATTTGAATTTCACCAGTGTTTGTTGGAACTGTTCTCACATTATCGTTTTACTACCTATGTGCTTCTTTCTTTTCTACAGAAAGAGAGTTGCTGCTGATTTGTCCCTTATTTTTTCTTCTTTTTTTTTCAGCTATTGAGCTCCTTTAAAAGCCTCCAGTTGCTTAGGGGAATATCAAAGAAGATTGCGTGTATGCTCAAAAGCTTCCTTCACATAACAGAAGAGAATCAAAACATAAAGTTACTGACAACATATCAAAGCAATACTGCAACATGGGAAACTACTGGGAAAAAGTAGTATCCTCTGGAAGATTATTAAGGATGCTTATGAAAACAAGTAGTGAGGTAACCAGAGGTTTTTTTTTTTTTCCTGGTGAATAAATCTTATTTCTAACATATCTCATGAATAGAACAAGTATAAAAGTAAAACTTTAACAGAGACAACGTCAAGGTCATTCTAACCTAAGGCAAGCACAGCTGGAATCAGCTCTTTAAAGAAAAAGGGGGGGAAAAAAAAAAAAAGTACCCTAGAATCAGCTATCTCTGTAAATCAGTTTATCTCTTCATTAAAAAGTATGTAAAAATTGCATAAATAAACAAATACCAACAAGATCTGCTAATACCTTTGAAAAATTTCTGCTGGTTCCCGTTATACAAAATGAAGTCAAAGATTCTGAAAATAATTTGATTGTGCATGTATTTTTAGTAAGAAAATTATGGTCATTAATCTTCCAGAGATACTGTTAGTAATCAGTGCAGATCTTTATTTTTCTTATGATACCAGAGCAGTGGCTTTATTATTTTATTGCTTGTGTATTAGATATTTTTAGAAACTTTCTTGCTGCTGCAGTTAATAAAATGACTGTCATCAAAAAAATGGGGAAGGTGTCTTTGTACATTCCTTTTTTTTATTGCCTATTCCATTCCATTTTCTTAGTGAGGATGTTATGAAAAACTAGGTAAGGAAGGAGAAAAAAAGAAGGAAACTAACTGTTAGAGAAAACAACCCTGAAATTAAATGTTATTCATTCTGATGCAATTCAGTGGCCAAAAGAGAGGCAAGCATAGCGAGAAAGAAACCTGGTGAAAATTCCCAGAATACTGATTTTAATTTTTTTTTTTTTTTTTTGAAGTTTCTGGGAAAATTTGAAGGGAAAAAAACTAAGTGGCAATTTTTGATTAAACTCCTACACAAACTTGAAATGGAAAACAGTAAAGCTTTAACAGTTATGATCTCTTTAACCACCTAATCACAGTCACACTTCCCCTAGTTCTACTACATTTAACTGCTGGTTTGAGGTAAATTTATGATCTCTGCTACTGTGTCATACGTACCATCCTTTTTACTGAGCTCAGGCATGTTTATGAAGAAGAGGGCAAGAATATCAATAAGAATAAAAACCTATGATAAACAATAAATAAAAAAAATAGCCAATAGTAATATAAAGACAGAAAGTGAACAAATTAACAAAATTAAAAACAGTAACAGAGACACATAAGAAAATGAACTGGCTAAGATCAGATGTGTAATAAGAGGGAGAATGACATCATGCTATAGAAATGCTTATTAACAATTCAGCACTGTCCAAGTTGATAGATTTCAAAGTTAACATAAAACCATAAACAGAAAAAATCTTTTGTATGAGATGTCTTGAAGTATTATAAGTTTTGCCCTAACTACCAGCTACTGCTTGTTTTTATTAAAAGTTGAAAAGGGCTGTTTTGTTCACGCTGTCACTAGAACTAGCATTAGCTGTTGGAAAAGGTCGAAAGACAAATAGCAGCTACAGGGTCTCATTTTTTAAAATGAGTAACAAAATAAGATTTGCTCTACTTTTTCCTTATTATTCCAGCAACAGACAATGATCTGTGTTTACTGGCAGACAGTTATGTATTTTTGAAGGCAGAGGAATGAACGACACAGAACTTCTTGGTTATGAGAGTCTTGTAAACAATACTGTTTTTTATAAGCTTTCTTTTCCCTTTTTTTTTTTTTCTTTTCAGTTGTAAGTGTGTGAATTGCTGACTCTGAGCTCAGATATATATGTTATAAGGACAGAATTGAGCTAATCCAGAAAGGATGTTATATTAAGATTGGACTTTTATAAACAAAACCTGTTTTAATCTCATAGGATAAGACCTTCAAAAGCAAAATATATCCAAGCATTGTACTGTACCTGCCTACTGCAGGTTTTTTTCTCACTTCCTAGATAGCATCTGATACAAAAAATCTTTAGAAAGACTGTACATTAATTTAAATTAATGTCTTAGTCTTTACTACACACAAAAAGGGAACTTTACTACGTGGGAGGTAATTTTCAATTTGTTTTACCTAAAGAAGGAAAGAAGTGGGTAAACAGGGAGAATGAGAAGGAAGAAAACTATTTCAGAACATGAAGTTCTGACTTTGAGTATAGGGTACAGTCAGATTAATAAATGTGCAATGAGCATGTAACAATGAGCATTTCGTAGAATCATCTTTTTCCAGTTCCTATACAGCAGAATAAATAAACAGTTTTTAAGCAACCAGTTTGACACTGTGCACAATGAGTTGTTTCTCCAGCAGTTGAAATTCAGCTAATTAGTTTCAAAAAAAAAAAGAAAAACACGAAATACTGCCAAATCGTATTATGAAGGAAGAATCTTTCTGTTAAAATCAGAACTCATAGGACAGAGGATAAAAGTAGTCATATTAATAGCAAGCAGTTTTGCAGATGAGTAATCTACCAAGAACCTTACCACTAATATTGCTGTAGAATAACCTCAGCTGTGAAGAACAGCCATCAAACCAGGTGATCGCAGATTCCTTTCTGCTATGAATGCCAAGATCTCAAAGCCACTTCTATTTTGCTATGGAAAACAAGACAGTGAAGGCTGCACTTGAATTTGATGCTGCGGAATCCTTCAAAGTTTGCTTAAAGAACAAGACAATCTTTCTTTAGGAGAATAATTAAGGTTAGTAACCACTTATTAGTAACTACTGCTACCAACAAGAAAGGAACAAAACCAGAAATGGTGAAGTCGTGCTAGGTATTTAAATCATTGTACTGGATCACTCCAGATTTTCAAGAACTTCTTGAGCCAGATTTTAAAAACTATGTTGGGTACTCATACAAGGACTACCAACCATGATGCTCAGCACTACAGGAACTAGCTCCAAGATCAAGCATGCTGTGGAGGTAGGTGCCCAAAGGTCTTCAGATAGTGACAGGAGGAGAGTTAGGTGTCTAAGCTAGGGAACAAACAGCTAGAAGGCAAATATATCAGCATATYGCTATTTCCTCTAAGAAATCTTATATGCTCACTGAAACTTCAGAGCCAGACACAGCTTTCCCTGTGTTACCTTATAGATTACATTTGTAAGTCATGAGAGGGGAAAGAAACCATTGTGGTCTCTTCATGTTATACCTGGTCTGTAGAACACTATCTCAGGATGTGGAAGGCCAGGGTTATTTTGCTCTCCATATCTTAGGATCCTTGAATTTGCAAATCTGTTACCAGTCCTCTCAGTTGGATATTTTATTATGAGATTTATAAAATCAGTTTGATGCTCTAGATAGTAGAATACTTGACTAAGTGATTGCATCTCACTTGATACGTTGTTGCAATTTCAAATTAACATGCTATTGTTTACTCCATCTTAATGGGGTTTGTTTAATTGTTTACTCACCAGCTTAATCTAGCTGATGTCATATGTTAAAGTTTTTCATTGGCCCATTAGGAACAATGCAAGCATCTGTCAAGTACATAAGTAAGAAATTCAGTTTTGTGAATATTTGTATTAGAACTAAAACCAGCTATGTTTTTATGAATCAAACAAACACAATTAAATCTGAGAAAATAATAAATACCTTTCTATGACTCTGAACCTAAGAATGTCCTCAATTTTAAAGCCTTTTCCCCCCACTGCTCGGTGTAGTGAGCAGAGCTGCAGCTGGTAATAGGGCCCCCCAGTGCTTTTGTCAAGGGAGAGCTGGGCCTGGTGGGCTCATCCAGGAGATGAACTCCTCACAATGCTGGCTGAGGCCAGCGAGAAATGGGGATGGGCACAGGTACCACCACATCATCGCTGGGGTTCTACTGTGCCGAAATGGGGTCCTTGCCTTGGGCAGGGAGGGTGTCCCAGGTGAGACTCATCAGGGGGAGTGAAGTGGAGTGGTGTCCTTGGCACCCTGACAATTAGGTGAGATAACCCTTCCCTTTGGATCCTAACTTAAATATCTAAGTTAGATCTACCCATGATCTTGCTCTTGCTGCCTTTCCATCTACCTTAACTGTTCGCATCTATATTATTTTGATATGCAGTAAGGCATAAAAAATACTGCATATAATTGGCATTCCACATGTTATCAGATATTTCTTCTCCACGTAAATGGCACTATTTGCAAAGTTATCTAAAAGCAACCTAGCATTATCTCTTATCTGCTTTGACCAACAACTATTAACGTTTTTCCTTCTCTCATAATAGGTTCCGTCAAGCATCATTAGGGTTTTATTTTGTCATTTGATGTCAAAGGCAGAAGTGCATGTACATTCATGTACTTCTCAATGTTTTTAATGGTTCACTGCTAGTATTTAAAGARAAATACCACTGTTTTGTTGTTTTAGTTTTTTTCTTCTTCTTTTTGGTGGGCCTTGTACATCTCTAATAAGGCTTCATTCAGTCTTATTATTATCCCTAGCAGATACAGAATCTGTGGTTTAGGGCTTCATCACATAAAGTATTTACTATTGTAATCCTTTGTCAATGATACTTTTTTATCAATCCTTGTAAGATTTCAGGCTATATAGAAATGCTGCTGTTTGAAATTAGACTAGCACAACATTAAATCAGAGAAAGATTAAATCTCAGTAGCATGGTTTTGTCTGACATCCATGAATACATGTCAAGTTTTATACTAATGTAAAACCTTTTCTGCAAGAATGTAAACTGCTGTGTAAGCCTGTGCTGGTTTTGGCTGGGATAGAGTTAATTTTCTTCATAGTAGCTAGTATGGGGCTATGTTTTGGATTTGTGCTGGAAACAATGTTGATAATACAGGGATGTTTTCGTTATTGCTGAGCAGTGTTTACACAGAGTCAAGACCTTTTCTGTTCCTCACACCACCCCACCAGCAAGTAAGCTGGGGGTGCACAAGAAACTGGCAGGAGACACAGCCAGGACAGCTGACCCCAACTGACCAAGGGGATATTCCATACCATATGACATCATGCTCAGCAATAAACTAGGGGGAAGGTTGGCCGGGGGGCTGCTGCTCGGGACCTGGCTGGGCATCAGTCAGTTGGTGGTGAGCAATTGTTTTCATTTGCATCACTACTTCTTTCTTGGGGTTTATTTCTCTCTCTTTGTTATTTTTCTTTTCATTACAATGTTGTTGTTGTTGTTATTATTATTATTATATTTTATTTTATTTCAATTATTAAACTGTCTTTATCTCAACCCATAAGTTTTCTCACTTTTACCCTTCCAATTCTTTTCCTCCCCATCCTGCTAGGGGGGAGTGAGTCAGTGGCTGTGTGGTGCTTAGTTGCCGGCTGGGGTTAAACCACGACAAAACCCTATCCTTAAAAACTATAAAGTGAAAAAAAAAAAAAAAAAAAAAMMCAAAAAATAGAAATACATATGAATTCAGTTTTCTGTATCAATACATCAACACATTCAAATATGTGACTGACCATCATAGCAAAAAAGGCCCCAAATATTGTGTTACAGTAATTAGTGCTGAGATTGATGTGGTTTTTTTGTTTGCCTAGTGACATTTTCAATCAATTTTGTAATTGTATGCCTTAATTTTTCTTTCACTTTTCTAAGTGTTAGAGACAGTTTAATTCATTTTCATACAAAAATAATAAGCAAATGGTCAAATATATACTGTGGAGTTTCATTTGAAACAGACTTTAAAGCAATTATTATTTTTTTTCCTTTGTCATGATTGGGGGGAAAAAAGTAAACAAATAAGACATAACAAGTCCAAAACTTTATTAACTTAGTATATTTGGAAAAAAAAAGCCAAGAAAAAATACAGCCTGTGCAGATATGTTCTTCCCTTTTACAAAGTAAATCAATTTTTAACTTCCATGTTCTTTTCCCACCAAACCGTATGGAAGATAAACCTACACAGAAAACAAGGAAAGAGTTTGGCCTTGYTTTTTTGTTACATTGTTCGTCAGTAGTACCAGGTTCATTGTAATTACACTTGAGGTGATGGGAAAGAATATAAGAAATTATTTAGCTGGTTGATTTTCAGTTAAAAGAAATATTATCACAAAGTTCTTCCCTTAATTTTTGTAAGTAGTGTTTATCCTATAACAGCCAGACTCCACCGCTACAAGAGTAGCATTACAATGTGTCTTCCATGCATCATCCTTCACCATCTGACAGAACTGCTTTCACAGCACAGGCAAGCTTGGCTGAAATATAATTTATTTCACAAAACTAAGAGGTGGAAAAGTAATCACAAAACTAATAGTTTACTGTCTTCATGAGGGGGACATCTTAGACTCAGCAGGCTAATTGGAACAGTTGTGTCGTGTGTCACGTGCTCTCCCCTCCCCAAGGCAGTATTTCTCAAACTTCTCAAATAAATTTAACCTTCTTTATGAAAGGCTATGAAAACACTTAATGAGGAAAAAAAAAAACTTTTTCCTTTCAGGAGCCTTTGTAATGATGAAGTGGAGAAGACTTGTTAAGTGAATGTGAACAATCAAGAAGGCACAGAGGAGATGGACACAAGGGATGTACTCATGAAGCTCAGGGAAGAAGTAGGGAGTGACTGACTGTTGCAAAGAAAGCTGAATTTATCTCAACACAAAGGGGACCAGAAGGTGGCCTTTATTTTAGATAATGGTTGTATCAGCTGAGTGGATCAACTGGTTGTGTAAATAGYCTTCCCTGAGTTAATCAAAAAGGTGTGAATGTCTTCCTGAGCTAACTATACAGGAATGGGGGAAATGTGTATGTGTCTCAGCCCAACATACAGTATCAAAACAGCAAAACCAAAATGAACTTTGAAAAAAGCAAAGGGCTTGAGCTGGCTTCAACCCACGGATTCCTTCCTAGTAGTTGGGGATACCCAGCGTGGTGAAGGTGAGCATATAAAGACTAGTGAAAAGGAAGCATGCAAAAACTAGAAGCAGGGCCAAGTGACTTGGGAGAAATATAGAGACAGTCTCCATGCACACAAGGACGGGGTTAGGAAAGTCAAAACCCATGTGGAGTTGAATCTGGCAAGGGATGTGAAAGGCAACAAGAAGGGCTTTGACAGGTAAATCAGTAGGAAAAGGAAGACTAGGGAAAATATGGGCCAGCTGCTGAATGGGATGAGGGATCTGGTGACAAAGGAAATGGAAAATGCCGAGGTACTCAGTGCCTTATTTGCCTTSGTCTTCACTGGTAAGATTCGTCTTTGCTATAGAAAAGTCTGCAGCAATGAAAACAACCTTGGTGGAGAAGGATCAGGCCAGGGTACATTTCAGCAGACTGGATGTAGACAAGTCCATGAGACCTGCTATTGTGCACCCACAGGTGCTGAGGGAGCTGGCCAATGTCATTGGCCATGCTCTGTAAGGGTATGTGGAAGGTGAGACTGTCTGCTTCACTGAGGTTATCCAATCWAGGACCTTTTTAATGCAAAGGGCATAGTAAGTAAAAGGGGAAACAAAAACACACAGAGACACAAAGCCGAAAGACAAGGGATAATGTAGACAATGCGAAAGGCCAAAAGCCTCCAGTCACTAATTGATGGGCCATTAAGAAACTTCAGGCACAGCTCTGGAAAGGGCAAAGGTGACTTTGTAACGGATAAGAAGGAAGGAAAAAAGACRAATATGAGGATATTTGACTGGGGGAAGCTGTGGGACTGTGCAAAACTTAAAAAGGAATGTTTAGAGGAATGGGACTGGGAAGAAGTAAAGTGGGGAATAAACAAAAAGAGGTATGAAAAGTGCCAGTCACACTGTGGCCAGTTGGTATGCTTGTCTGCTAGCCTTCCACCTGATTACTGCAGTCTTTCCTATCTTCTTATTAATTCCTTTCTTAGCTATCTGTCTGTGTAATCTCACTCCTACCCGCTATGTGCGTGCTAGGACTAAGTGCTAGCTACCTGGGGGACAAGTGTGAGTGGATGTGGACCACCTATAGGAGTCAGACAGGGAATGTAGSTGCCCCCAGGCCTGTGGTGCCAGTAACTGGAGCAAGGGGATTCTCAGCATCAGTAGTTGGAGATGCCATAGCTCTTCTGAGCATGTGATAGAATCATAGAAGCATAGAATCATAGAATCATAGAACGGTTTGGGTTGGAAGGAACCTTAAAGATCATCTAGTTCCAAGCCCCCTGCCATGGGCAGGCATACCTTCCACTAGATCAGGTTGCTCAAAGMYCCATCCAACCTGGCCTTGAACACTTCCGGGGAGGGGGCATCCACATCTTCTCTGGGCAACCTGTTCCAGTGCCTCACCACCCTCACAGTAAAGAATTTCTTCCTAATATCTAATCTAAATCTACCCCATTTCAGTTTAAAACCCTTACCCCTCGTCCTATCACTAGACTCCCTGATAAAGAGTCCCTCCCCATCTTTCCTGTAGGCGTCCTTTAAGTACTGGAAGGCTGCTATAAGGTGTCCCAGGAAGGGAGGTCCTCATATGGAAGGTGCTCCAGCCCTGAAGTCCTGTCCTACAGACATTGTGTCCAGAATGCCAGCTACTGGGGGGGGGCAGTGTGAGTGGATTGGGTGCCAGCTACTGGAGACCAGGCATGTAGGTGCCCCTGGACTGTAATGTCAGCTACTGGAGCGAGTGGGGGTCTCAGGTTCAGCTACTGGGAGGGACCAGGGTGAGTGAGGTGAGTGAGGGGCTCAGTGCCAGGAGCTGGAGCAGGACTGTGGGTCAGAGCCTGTGTGCCTGGTGCTGGCTGATGGGGGTCAAGTGTCTGTATTTTCCCCACACCTGGTGTGCATGTGTATCTGCCAGCAAACTTCAAGCTGGACAAGCCAGCAGGTAGTGGGGGGGCCTGGATCCAGCATGAGGTATATTAGACGGGCAAGGTTCCATGCTGGTATGCCCAAGGGGACTTGCAAATGTAGAGTGAGTGTGGGACAAGTGTGTGAGTGCTGTGTGTTTGCAGAGAGCACAAAGCGGGACCAATTGGCAGGTAGGGGACTTGTGCGGTGGTTCAGAGGCCGCAGGATCCAGGCAGGGGTGCTGGGCAGACAGAGAGCTGTGCTGGTGCTTGAGGGATCTGTGAATGTGCATGTGCTTGTGAACCCGTAGGGTGTCCTGTGTGTGCCTGCACTAGTGACCTTCAATCCTGACCAGCCGAAGAGGAGGAAGGGGACTTGGCTGTCCATACTCATGCTTTATGGGAGTCCAATATGTAGCCAGCCATGTCAGTGTCCTCTGTGTGTGTGTGCACGTGTGTGTGTCTGGGATACATGTTCAGCTTCACTACTGGTTGAACCTGCAAATGGGAAGGCAGCAGTTGTGTTCAAGGCCTCGGTCCCCAGGTGTACCATGCAGGGCTCCAGCTTCCTTCCTCCAGGAGGAAGTCCTGGGCCTGGAGCTGCTGGAGGTGGTGGCTGCTTCTGACATCCCTTAACAAGATGGTTGTGCTGCCATTCAGAGGAATCTCAGTGAGCTGGAGAACTGGGCCAATAGGAATCTTGATAATTTCAGCAAAAGGAAAAAAAGGGAAAACAAAAGGGAAAATTTTGTTCTCACCAACAAGGAGGGGCTGGTGGAGAATGTGAAGCTCAAGGGCAGCCTGGGCTGCAGTGACCATGAAATGGTGGAGTTCAAGATCCTTAGGGCACCGAGGAGGGCGCACAGCAAGCTCACTACCCTGGACTTCAGGAGAGCAGGCTTTGGCCTCTTCAGGGATCTGCTTGGTAGAGTGCCATGGGACAAAGCCCTGGAGGGAAGAGGGGCCCAAGGAAGCTGGTTAATATTCAGGGATCACCTCCTCCAAGCTGAGGAGTGATGCATCCCAAKAAAGAGGAAGTCAGGCAAAAACGCCAGGAGGCCTGCGTGGATGAACAAGGAGCTCCTGGACACACTCAAACACAACAAGGAAGCCTACAGAGGGTGGAAGCAAGGACAGGTAGCCTGGGAGGAATACAGAGAAATTGTCCRAGCAGCCAGGGATSAGGTTAGGAAAGCTAAAGCCCTGACAGAATTAAATCTGGCCAGGATGTCAAGGGCAACAAGAAAAGCTTCTACAGGTACGTCGGGGATAAAAGGAAGATGAGGGAAAATGTGGGCCCTCTCTGGAACGAAACAGGAGACCTGGTTACCTGGGATACGGAGAAGGCTGAGGTACTCAATGACTTTTTTGCCTTGGTCTTCACCAATGAGTGCTCGAGCCTCACCATCCAAGCCGCAGAAGGCAAAGGCAGGGACTGGGAGAATGAAAAGCCGCCCACTGTAGGAGAAGATCAGGTTCGAGACCATCTAAGGAGCCTGAAGGTGCACAAGTCCATGGGACCCGATGAGGTCCATCCACGGGTCCTGAGGGAACTGGCAGATGTAGTTGCTAAACCACTATCCATTTTATTTGAGAAGTCATGGCAGTCTTGTGAAGTTGCCACTGACTGGAAAAGGGGAAACATAACCCCATTTTTAAAAAGAGGAGAAAGGAAGACCCAGGGAACTACAGAACCTCACCTCTGTGCCTGGGAAGATCATGGAAGAGATCCTCCTGGAAGCTATGCTAAGGCACATGGAGGACAGGGAGGTGATTCGAGACAGCCAGCATGGCTTCAGCAGGGGCAAGTCCTGCCTGACCAACCTAGTGGCCTTCTAGGATGGAGTGACTACGTTGGTAGACATAGGAAGGGCTACAGCTGTTGTCTATCTGGACCTCTGTAAGGCCTTTGACACGGTCCCCCACAACATCCTTCTCTCTAAACTAGAGAGGTATGGATTTGATGGGTGGACTGYYTGGTGGGTGAGGAACTGGTTGGATGGTCACATCCAGAGGGTAGTGGTCAACGGTTCAATGTCCAGATGGAGGTTGGTGATGAGTGGCATCCCGCAGGGGTCTGTATTGGGACCAGTACTGTTTAATACCTTCATCAATGACATAGACAGTGGGATCGAGTGCACCCTCAGCAAGTTTGCAGATGACACCAAGCTGAGTGGTGCGGTCAACACGCCTGAGGGAAGGGATGCCATCCAGAGGCACCTGGACAAGCTGGAGAAGTGGGCCCATGTGAACCTCATGAGCTTCAACAAGGCCAAGGGCAAGGTCCTGCACCTGGGTTGGGGCAACCCCCAGGATCAATACAGGCTGGGGGGAGAAGGGATTGAGAGCAGCCCTGCCGAGAAGGACTTGGGGGTACTGGTGGATGAAAAGCTGGACATGAGCCAACAATGTGCTCTCACAGCCCAGAAGGCCAACCGTMTCCTGGGCTGCATCCAAAGAAGCGTGGCCAGCAGGTCGAGGGAGGTGATTCTGCCCCTGTCTTCTGCTCTGGTGAGACCCCACCTGGAGTGCTGCATCCAGCTCTGGAGCCCTCAGCACAAGGAAGACATGGACCTGTTGGAGCRGGTCCAGAGGAGGGCCACAAAAATGATCAGGGGGATGGACCACCTCTCCTCTGAAGAAAGGCTGAGAGAGTTGGGGTTGTTCAGCCTGGAGAAGAGAAGGCTTTCGGGACACCTTATTGCAGCCTTTCAGTACTTAAAGGGGGCTTATAAGAAAGATGGGGACAAACTTTTTAGCAGTGCCTGTTGCAATAGGACAAGGGGGAATGGCTTTAAAGTAAAAGAGGGTGGATTTAGACTAGATATAAAGAAGAAATTTTTGACGCTGAGGGTGGTGAAACACTGGCACAGGTTGCCCAGAGAGGTAGTAGATGCCCCATCCCTGGAAACATTCAAGGTCAGGTTGGATGGCGCTCTGAGCAACCTGGTCTAGTTGAAGATGTCCCTGTCCATGGCAGGGGGGTTGGACTAGATGACCTTTAAAGGTCCCTTCCAACCCAAACTATTCTATGATTCTATGATTCTGTGATAAATGCAGAGTCTTGCACCTGGGGAGGAATTACCCCATGCATCAGCAAAGGCTGGGGGCCAACAGGCTGGAAAGCAGCTTGGCAAAGGAGGATTGGGGGTCCTGGTGGACAATAAAGTGACAGTGAGCCAGCAATCCACCCTTGTGGCAAAAGTGGCCAACAGTCTCCTGGGTTGCGTTAGGAAGAACAAAGCCACCAGGTCACAGGAGGTGATCCTTCCTCTCTACTCAGCACTGGTAATGCAACACCTAGAGTGATGTGTCCAGGTCTGGGCTCTCCAGTACAAGAAGGACATGAACATACTAGAGCAAGTCCAGAGAAAAGCCATGAAGATTGTTAAGGGACTGGAACATCTGTCATACAAGGARAGGGTAAGAGAGTTGGGACTGCTTAGCCAGGAGAAGAGAAGGCTCAGGGGGGATCTTACTAGTGTGTATAAAAACTTGAAGGGAGGGTGTAAAGAAGATGGAGTCCAGTGACAGGACAAGAGGCAATGGGCACAAGTTGACCTACAGGAAATTCTGTTTCAACATCAGAAAAAATCTTTTTTACTGTGATGGTGACCAAATTCTGGAACAGGTTGCCCAGAGAAGTTGTGGTGAAGTCTCCATTCCTGGAGATATTCAAACTTGACTAGACACAGCCATGAACAACCTGCTGTAGTTGACCCTGCGCTGAGCAGGGGGTTGGATCTTCAGAGGTCCCTGCTGATTTTAACTATTCTGTGACTTTATTATTCTATGAAGGTAACCTAAAACAGTAATTTTCCTCAATATTACCAACTTTTCTTTATTTTTATTTTTCACATTAATCAGTAAGAATGGAGTTCCTAAAAAGCATAACAGTGAAGTTATGCCAAAAAGAAATATGTGACAGAGGACACAATACCTATGCAAGAGAAAACACTGGGTATGTCATAAGAAGAACCTTAAAAGCAATCTCAAAGTTAAAATAATTTAGCCACTCTGAAGTATAATGTAAGTCAAACATTGGTTAAGATTTTACTTTTTCTAATTTGAGGCAATTTCCGATGTACACTTGTATTGAACATTATCATTAGCTGATGACTTTATGTCTGTTATAATGTTTGAGTTATTGTGCTCTATTCTACTATTAATAAGTGTCAGTGCCAAGCTGCCAGCTATTACACTAAATAATGTAATGTATGCAACTATACATACATATATAGGAGATTTATAGGAAGACAATCAGAAATTAATCAGCTGGAAATAAGATTACTGACCTTGAGAGAAGAGTTATATGAAACTTATTTGAGGTATTTAAAATTATGTTATGTGGAGTGGAAAAAAAAACCAATTTATTTTTATTTTCATTCATGTACAGTTGCTTCAGTGGAACTAAAGGAAAACAAAAGGAGGAAAAGTAACAACCAAAGACCCCAAAAAGCATGCTGTCTTCCAAAATTTTTATCATTTAAAACACTTTTCAAAAATCATTTTTGTAATCATTCAGTCTGTCCAATATTCATGTTGAGAAAGAGGTTGGCTAACCTAGGTGTCATTAGGACATTTTTGATTGCTTTATTTAGGATTTTCTTGAGATAATAAGGCAAATAAACTTACTTTTCATCATGCAAGATATGGAGGAAATCACTCTACATAGTTGACTGGCATTTTTGCATTTTTTTGGCATTTTGTTTTATTCTGGAGGTGGAGATGCTAGCTCTCTTTCACTGGAATATCAGATATTAGACACTGCTCAAGACCAGAGGAAAGAATAAGAACATACAAAATACAAGTGACATCCTCACCCTGACAGAAAATCAGTCAAAACTGTGCAGCACAGGTTAAGCAGGTTTATTGATTTGAGTCTTAAAGCAGTGCGACCACATATCTATGGCAGCAACTTAACACCATATCTAATGAAGCTGTCATCTATACTGTTATTTGAATCAATACAGGCTTATGTAAAAATCTCCAATACCGTGCAATCATGGCCAAAAAAGGATCTGAAACACCCAGACAGAGCTGTCAAGTATGGCACAGGGTCCATAAGAGACCTTCATCTTTCTGAAGCAGAAATTGGAGGACAGTTAAAATATCGAGGACAACTTCTCAAATAGCACTAAATTCTTTTCTATGACTAAATGTTACCCATATAGATACATCTACATATAGAGCCCTTAGTCAAAGTCTTAGTATATAAGACATCCCCAAAGGTTAGCACATACATACAGCAAAGAGGCCTGCATGGACCTGGGTCCTTCTAGAACAACATTAGGTGGATGCTTCGTATACTCTAGGACACCTCAAATGACAGTAGATGTGTGTGTGTTTAAGCCACCAAACTAAGCCATAGACATGTACAGGCTTTCTACACAATGTGATTCAGTTTGAGATTATAATACCTAAATTTAGGTGGGTACAAGCAGATGTGTACGTGTGAACTAGGTTTTAACCTCCTATTGTAATCAATGCAGATCTAATTAGTATTGTCACTAGAGCCTAGAAATCAATTTAATTCACCCTAATATTGATATTTAGGAGCAGGATTCAGTTTCCCCAAAGACAGCTGTCTGTTGAAACCTGAGATCTTAAACTGTCTTCAGTGTATTGTAGAGGACTTCTCTCGAGTGCTGTAGAGAGAATATGGGTGCTCAACAGGCTTGTGCATTCCTTTACTCAGTTATGCTCCCAAAATTAATCATTCTGGTTTTTATTTTTATGATGTTAAACTTACCTGTGTGAATCTAGCCTGTGTTTCTAGAAGAAGCACCAATGGCAATGAGCTCACCTAGTTTTTTATGTAGTTGTTTTCCCCTAATAATTTTTCAAATAGAACTTCACAGGTCTAATCATATGCACTCTCCAAATATAAAACAAACAAACAAATAAACCAACAAAACCCCTCTTATTTTCCCTACAGATTAGAGAGAAAGACTGGCTACCCTTTTTCACTTTTAGAACCTACTGACATCATCTAAAATTCCTAGAAATGGGATGTTGATCTGAATAGATATAATAGTAAGTATAAGGCACAATATACACTCCAGTGTTTCAGGAACATGTAGCAGTTGGTGAACCTTGTTAAAACATATTCAGTTGCACAATCGCCCCAAGGAGCACATTTGCAACTCTACACTATGAGGAATTTGGGTTTGCCAAGTTTCTCTTGAGCAAAGATCTTTTTTTTTTTAAAAACACACACTGTCTTGTCCTCTTGTGCAGAATGTATTCTAGCAACTAAACAAAGGGTTTCAATTAAAGCCCTTCTATTTTCCCGAAGTTTCAGATGCCTCCTCAGGACTGCTACTGTATTTTAGTGCAAGACAAAAATATCCTGTCCATCTTCCTCTTCCAAACACATAGAAACTGATGTAGTCATTCATTTTAATTGTACTTGTATTTGGTTCAGAAGATAACACCGTGTATCCAATTGGTAGTGATAAGTTGATGTATGTAAATAAAACTCATTTTTCAGAGTCCAGAAATACTGTAAAAATTAATATGACTATGTTTGGCAACATGGTCCTTAGCTACATCTTCACTTAAAAAAATGATGCTAGCTTTGATATATTTTGGAATTTTGTTAAGATGCTAAAAGAATTATAAAACACTTATAAATTGCAGCAAGTGTTTGGGTTTGTTGTGGTTTTGGGTTGATTTTGGGTTTTTTTTTTTTTTTTWATTTTCCAGTCTAATTCAGTGCAGATTTATCACTTATCTAAAATCTGCTTTCAGGTTTTAGATTGTTTAGTTATCATTGCAATATTTAGCAATGCCCATATAAAATCAGCTACAAATCTGAAGGTTTTGTTAGACTTCATGGAGTATATATGTTTTGTTACAGACTCAGATTTTTTCCTGGAATGGAAATTTTTGATGGATATTGGATTTATGAATATTTGTGTTAAAGAACACTAACATCTTCAGATTTTTCTTTGATTATGAATTCAGCTGGAGTTCTYTGAAAGTTTGTCAGTATGCAAGTCAATATATCTTGTCAAAAACTCTCACATGTTTTTTAACTTCAGTATGTGGTTTGGATCGTCCTGGATAAATACAGCTACTATGATTTTCTGTGTTTGGTTTCAGATATAAGTGAAGCTTGATGAACTCCTTGACTGGAAATTAAAGTGAGCACTTAGAACAAAAATTTGACTCTCCGGCAGCTAGCTGTGAGTCTTCTTTGATACAGACTAAGAAGTCAAGCTACTTAATCAACTATGCTTAGTGAGGAAAATGAAAACTCAAAGACCTCAGTCTGGTGAATAGGCTGCAGATCTTTGATGAAAAGTGGAGATGCTGTTTTGTCCAACTTACTGAAGTAGATTTTTCTTTCAGTGATCAAGATTTTGATCTTGTCTTGGTCTTATCTTGAGCCAACTGCTCTCCACCTCTGTAGGCTTGGCTGCATGTAGCAATTATCATTTGGAAATAGAAGCAATAGCTGAATATCCCTGCTGTTCTGCTTTCATTCAAGCCCATCATGGCTTATTCTTAGCCATCAGAGTATAATGAATGTGAGTGATGATAACACAGGACACTGCAGATGAGAGTATGAGAGGAGTTATTAGTCTTCCACCACTTCAGCTCTGCTAGAAAAATGTTACTTTAAAAAAGAACTTCACTTTTTTTCCTCCGCAACTTTGAAATAGCTTTCTCTTTCAACTTTATTTTTAGGAAAAAAAAAAAAAAAAAAGTTTCTTGCATTATCCTTACATAAGGTTCTTTCTGGGGGAGTTTGTGTACCCTCATTTCTGGATAATTCCCACAAAATTGCAGGCACCTCTAGTATAAAGTCTCTCTTTTTGACCAGATATTCCTTCCAAACTTAAAGACCATTTTAATTAAAGCATAATAATGATAGATAAATTGCTTAAGAAGTTTAAGTTCCCTGACGTGGAGAGTTAGAATTATGAGGGTTTATTTTTGAGAGAGAAAGAGACATTTCTGATTCCTGAATGAAAGACAAACAAGATAATGTGCCCTTGCAGCAAAGAAGGCAAATGGCATCCTGGGCTGCATTAGGCAAAGTATTGCCAGCAGGTCAAGGGAGGTGATCTTTACCCTTTCTTCAGCACTGGTGAGACTACACCTGGAGTCCTGTGTCCAGTTCTGGGCTCCTCAGTACAAGAAGGACATGGATATACTGGAGATAGTCCAACAGAGGGCCACAAAGATGAAGAAGGGACTGGAGCAWCTCTCCTATGAGGAAAGGCTGAGACACCTGAGACTCTTCAGCCTGGAGAAGAGAAGGCTCAAGGCAATCTCATCAATGTGTATAAATACCTGAAGGGAGGTTGTAAAGAAAAAAGAGCCAGGCTTTTTTCAGTGGTGCCCAGTGACAGGACAAGAGGCAATGGGCACAAACTGAAACACAGGAGGTTCYGTCTGAGCCTCAGGAAACACTTTTTAAGTGTGAGGGTGATTGAGCACTGGCACAGGTTTCCCAGAGAGGTTGTGGAGTCTCCATCCTTGGAGATATTCAAAAGCCATCTGGACATGTTCCTGAACAACTGGATCTAGGTGGCCCTGCTTCAGCAGAGTGGTTGGACCAAATGATCTTCAGAGGTCCCTTCCAACCTCAACCATTCTCTGATGCTGTGATTCCAAAAACTTTGGTTTTGACCATGTTACAAAACAAATATGATATAAATCCAAGCTATTACATTTATATAAGAACAAAGGTATAGCACATTTACAATATAGATTATAATGTAGTATAACATAATCTAAAGACAGAGTTCTTTTTTTTGCTTTTTTTTTGATCACCATCTATTGACAAAGCCAGAGGCAATTGCAATATTTCAATAATATCATGTGATGGAGTAACTCACTCTTTCATGTCAACATCTAGGAAGCATGCCTTGTCATACCTAAACATTTTAAAGGAATTTAGGTTTACTCCTGCATAAACCTGAATACATCAACCACAGTTTTGGAACAGTTCTCAGTTCTACCACCTTCTCAAGTTAACAGCTCTGAGTTGAGGAGGCTATAGTGGGTTTCTGAGGGTGTTCATGCAATCCAAGACAAGTAATCTGACATTTAAGTTCAGAGGATACATATGGGAAAAAGTTAATGTAAAAGAAACTAACTTCAGTTACTCTATACTAAATATTCATGTTTTCACAATAAGACAGTRTTGCTCTTTCATTGAAAGGAAAACTACCCCAAAAAAAATCCAATACTTTTGAAGGGAAGAGGATATGTTAACCGCACAAAAGATTTGTTCACTTAACTTTTTACAACACAGTAATTTGTTCTTACTTATATGTAGCAAAGTGGGTGGGTCTCCCCATAACTAATATTTTATTGGTAATTGGCCTTCATTGCTTATACTGACTCCATAGTCCTGCATTTATTAACAGGTTTAACATTTTTTTCCTTTAAGTTAATAGGTAATTGTTTCAGCCAATCCCAAATCTCTATACAAATAAAAAAATCAAAGCTGGATTGTATGACTGTTGCTTCTGTTGTTTCCATTGTCTCACATTCCATCCTGTAAAAAGATTGGTTATGCATGTTTGTCTTACTGTTAAGTTACTAATTCTCACCAGTTTTAGCTGATTTGGAAGGCAGATTGTTTTTTCAGCATAAATGCAGAATAACATTTATACTAGTATTCTGTATGCTAATGCAAAACTTGGATATTATTAGTCAGATGTTTATCCTTCAAAGTAAAAATGAAGAAAAAAGGAAATGAGGAAAAAAATACTTTCTGAAGCTGAAATATCTTCAAGCTAAGTGAGCTGGAGTAGAAGTTGCAAACACATAACAATAGCATTGAGAAAACATAGTTAAACTGTGTGTTTGAAATATACCGATATCTTGAAAAGAGATAAATTAGATTTTGAAGTGAAATTCCATTCTGAAAAATCATGTATATTACTTCATTCCAGGTCTACTCTTTGGATGAAGCAATTGGCTTCCTTTGAGTCTGAATCTGGTTGCAGTTTTGGATATTATTTGCTCCTTCAACCATTCTGTACACTTCATGAGTCATGCTTGACTGACTCTGGCTTTCACAACCCTCCAACACTGCACACTCAGACTTTGGACCACTGAGCATCACTGACACACTGTTGTGTCAAGCACTGTGGCATGCAACACATAACTTTGGCATCACACGATAAAATCACTAGTCTTATAAGCTCAAACATGATTCTTAGAGAATTTCAAGCTCTTTGAACTGAAAAAGAAAAACTCTCAAAGAAGATCTAAACAGTGATACTCAGTGTGAACAATCTAAGCTACTCTGAAAATCTTGGCCTTGTGACCGAGAACAGCTTCTTGATATAGGTTTCTTTAGGAATATGAATGTAGGCTCTGCTGCTGTCTCTGTACTACACTCCTTTTCATCAAGAGATGTCCTACTTCTGACCAAGTAATCCTTTTTAAGCACGTGAGCCCCCTCTTTTCTTAACTATTTCTCTCTCTCCTGATTTATTCTGTATTTGCACAGCTTTGATTTGTTGCTCATTCCATACTGTGTGTTCTCGTGAGCTGTTTCTTAAGGCACCAATCTGGCTTTGAGGACTCCAGAAGGTGGCAGTGTACAGTGGAGGTAGGCACTTAAAGGTCAACATTGCCTTACTTTACACCTTGGAAGATTTAGTCCTGCACTCCTACTAATGTTCAGCACTATGCAATATTGAAATTTTGACCTTCCAGTGAACATCTGTAGCAAGGCTTGTTGATATTAAATAGTCAGTGCAGAATTACTCAAAGGTCAACTTCTTCCCGCTTATCTACTGTTCTAAGAAGTACTTGCAGCTTTCAACATTGTTGCTCAGTATCAGCCTTCCTTCTTAAATCTTTTTTCCTGTTATTTCTGTCATTTACTTCTTCTGATGAACAGTAATCATAGTTTTGTCATAATGCCTGACTTTACATTTGTTTGCACAAATTTTGCAGTAATAGCATCTTCTCAGAAGATTTTCCTTTTGACTTTATTGCACTTTGCACAGGTAAGATGGCTACTGAAGACTCAGGTCTGATCAACACTGGGATAAACTACAGAAGAAAGAGGACAAGATAACTTTTTGGATTTTCTCTATTTAATCTTAGTAAGAAAAGACCAAGGCCTTTCTTCCCCAAAATAGCACCTCTTTGAGCCATATTCACAAAAGGATTTTCTTTTTTTCTTTTTCCAGAAATATATATTTATAAATGATTGTATTATATAAAAATCTGAAATCTTATGTGGCAAAACCTGCGATTCATTTAATTCTCAAGCTAAAGAGGAACATGAAGGTTTCTGTAAGATGATGAGGTGAATGAATCATTAAGAAAAGAATGTGTCATTTGGCCCTTTTAAAAGTTACTGATGTTGTTACATAGAATGTCTCATCTTCAGATCATAATGTCACAATAATTTTTTTTACAGTGATTTTAATGGACACTTCAAAACCTGTTTAAAAARTTGTTTTACTCACAGTCAGCTGAAACCTGAACAGCTTGACTATAAACCTGAAAGTATTTTAGAATAATACAGTAAATCAGAAAAAAAGTAGGTTTAGCATATTGTGATGAGAAGACTTTCACTTCAAGCAAAGTTACATTAAAAAGTAACTAAAACTAGAAGTCAATTATCTATGATAAAAAGACATTTTCAAAAATAAAGCTATGAAAGTATTTTAGATTCTATTGAAATCCATATCAAGACTTCCTTTGACTTGCATTTATGCTACATCAGGGATATTCTTCTTTCACTGTTTAAATACAGACTGTCTTTACCATTAGTTTTGCCTGTCATTTGCTGGTTCCCCCTAGAAACAGGTGAATGTATTTTCAGTATAACCAATCTGTCAGTGAACTCAAACAACATTTTCTCCTTTAAGATTCTGAACAGTGTCTCTCCTATATATTTCACATTAGTGACATCTTTTGTTTTCAGGTTACCAGAACATTTTTATTAAACAGAAGTTTGATATAGGCAAAGTATTTGCTGGATAGAAACAAGACTTCACTTACATTTGAACTGTGACACAAAGGAGCATTTCCCATCTTGTAAGTCCAGGTGCACACCTTGACTGTTTCTAAATTTCATGGTAGTCATAAAGCCACGTGCAGTTTCTTATCACGCATAAAATGCATAAGAAGAAAAACTACACCAAGGAAGGAGAGAGAAAGGGTGCACAGCAAGAGATTTTTTGGTCTGGATGATCATGAGACCCGGACTATGTGTCATAGCACAGAGTGTGCTTACCTAGCAGTTTAGATGTAGCCTTACTACAATTGCTTTAACTGTTTAGAATGAAAATTAGGCAGTTAATTTCTTTGCATGAAGGTCTTTAATTTCAGATTGGTTTCATCTCACCATGTTGGTCAAATGTTTTTGTTGCCTGAAATGTAGACTTAAAGTCTCGAAGAAAGAAGCCATCATCTCCCAGTTAAGTAGTTTTTTGTCTATTAGGAAAGAATCTTACTGCAACATTCTAAATAAAAAATGCATGCATAAAGTATAGAGGATGAAATTTCTGARGAACTCACACAACTACTTCATTTGTTTGTAATGTAAGAAATACACAGTTTCAAAGCAAGCTGTATGTATTTGATTTGTCACCTGAATTGATCCACCACAGTGTAYGCAGCTATGTAGCAGCTTTGTCTCTTTATTCATTTATTGGTGTTGGCTTTTAATAGTATGCATTCAGAACATTGAGAAGATATACAATGCAGAAATTATAAGCTAAAAAAGAGTTATGTAAAAGATATTAAGCCTCTTGAGTTTATACCATAGATGCCAAACATTCTATCATGAGTACAAAAGGGGAATTCTTCCTCTCGCCCTTCCTCTCCCCATCCCACTCTACTTCAATTATAATGATGCACAGATTAAATTCATAGAAAGAAATGCTAACTTCAGCCTAAACTCTCCAGACTCCTTCATGTTCACTGGGGAGCTACTGTCAGTTAAGAGAAACAGCATGCAAAAGACAGGGATGTAGAACAACTAAGTTAGGCTTCTGCTTGAATTATTTTTTAGTGATTTCTTTCATCAGTGACAATAAAGAACATAAGGAAACTAGTCCCTCCAGTCTATAGAAGTTTTTCACTAGCACATACTCCTTGCTAGTCATGAGAAGCAGTTACTAAGTGAGTATTTTCTTCATTAAGGCTGAAGAGAATTATGACATGAAATGAGGGAACGTGAATCAGAAGACATACTTTTTTAAAGAAAACTGAAACATATTCAAAGTTTTTGTTAACAACAAGAATTTGCAATGGAAAACATTTTCATTTTTGATGCCATTAAAAGCAAATCATAACATTGCTTTTATTTATCTATTTATTTAATAATCAGCTTTCTTCCTAAAACTAGTTTTCTTCCAAAATAATTTTGGACTGATTAAAATGCATAGCATAATTATGCCCATAAAAAAGTCTGCATTGATCCTAATTATAACAGTTTTCAGTAAATKTAATCAATGGAATATTTACTATCCGGTATCTATAATAGCCATGTTCATTCTAATCACATTAGTGCCTATGTTAGCTGGTGCATGTTCCAAAACACAAGTTAGTGGTATTCATTTTGTTTATCTAGTAGGTTTCAGATGAAATCCATGCTGATCTATGCCTCTTCTTTTCTTTTTCATTTTTCAAAATCCTTTATTTTAGTTCTCATTGCCAATTGAAAAACACTCAGAACAAACACTTTCTTCATTATCAAATTTAATTAATAAGTCAGTTCCATTTGTTTTATTACACTAATTAGCAGGTGTTGTGTCCCAAACGTTAAATCTTTCTTCTATCTGAAATTTTTTGGGCGTARTATCTTTGGACACAGTATTGCATTTTTATATGTTTGTGCAACATTCAACCGACTAGCATCTCAGTCCCAAATGAGGCTTGTAAATGCAAAGGTAGTGTAAATATTTACAGTTATATTATCTCAGTCAGAATAATGGAATATACACACACACACATCTGAGGAATGTACACAGTCGGAGAAAAGGATTCATATCTATCGATATTAAAATTCATGCCCTGTTCTTCATTCATCTATTTACAGAAATGAAAGAGCAGGAGTGTAAGGTAAGCTTTTCTAGTAAGAAACATTTAACACTTCTGATTTGGGGTCCACAGTATTTTTATTTTACTATGTTAAGTAGTGACTTCTAAAAGCTAAAATTTTGATAATGAGTATTGTCATCATGAGATTTTGACTTGCCTACATTCTGTCTTTTTTTAATCTTTCCTGGTCCTCACTGTTAATGTTATAATGGCTTTAACAAATATTTTATATGAATTCTAATCATATTATTTCTAAAAAGAGTGTGTGACTAGTGATTTTTACCACATCCTTCCATTTATCGTCATGCTGCTATTCTACCGCTAGTGCTCAATCTCAAATTGTGTGAATTATCCTGGGAATACTCACCTTTTTCATATAATTCTGAGACTGATTTATCTATTATTTTAGCTTTAGGAGGAGGTAAAAGCGTTTAATCATTGTGCTTCTTAAAAGCATTAGATTTACATTTGGATCTATTTTCTATTTCTCTTGGGGTTTGTAGGTGGTGTTCTTAGTCAAAGGCAATGAATTACCTGACAGTGAATACACCTGTACTCTCATACTTCCTCCTCAAGATAAAAAACATCACATGCTTCCAGTGTGATTTTTACACAATTCATAAGAGAAGCTGGCAGCAACCCTTGACAGACTGGCTCTGGACATCACCTTTACATCAGTATTAATAAAAAAACCCAAAGCTGAACCCAGACAATGATTTCCAATGAACCTGAGAGCCTTTAGGTTACTGCATTTATAGTTGACTGAAAGACTTACACATTGGCTTTTTATTCAACTTCTAAGATGTGCCTGCAGGATTGAGAGATTTTTAGAGTCAGTGTAAATGGGAAGAGGAAGTCAAGGGCAGCTGTACAAAAAACGTTACTGTCAGAAGGTGTTCTGCAACATTAAGAAGTTCGGTGCATAAAAGGGACTTGTCTGCTGAGTTGAAGAAAGTAGCAAGAGCTTCAAATTTCTAAAAGGGCTTTAGAACTGTACAACTAAGAGCAGATAACTTTGCTATAAATATGAACTTCAAAAGATGCCTTTCAGTCCATTAGTGCCAAAAGAAAATCTGAAAAGACCAATTTCAGCAATTTTTGTGCATTAAATAATTTAAAATAATAMAGGAAAGAGAGTGGGTTGTGACACAACCAGGGTTACTCTGTATAGCTGTGGGTTTCTAAAGCACACTTCATTCAATCACTCTTTTGTAGGTTGCATTAGCTGCCCAGTTTGAGTTAAGTAATATTATAGACTTACAAAAATTAGGTTAAAAGACTCTTTGTATGGGTTAGGAAGTCAACCACTCACAAAAGTTAAAAAAGCTACAGTTAAGGTTCTGTCTGTGACCTTAATTTGGTCCTTCCATGTACATATGGTCTTTAATTAGATGCTCTCATGTGATTTTTCCAGAAGCTTCTGGCATCACCGATTATACAGAACAGGCTGTGCTTACTTGTCAAGCAACAACTCAATTATTTCCTTTCTTTTCCCTGATAAACACATGCCTTATTTATGACACAATATTCAAAGCAGATTCAGAATACAAGAACAATTCCTCCTGGAATTTTTCCATGCCCCCCTTTACTATAATATACAACATTACATTAAGCACGAGTGAATGCATGTTAATGACATCCTTGTGAGAAAAGTATGCATCATTCTCTCCACTGTACTTGTGAGGAACAAAGGCACAGAGATCTTATCCTCTGTTTCAGAATTTAATTTGAGCGACATGATCTGATTTTTCATATAAAAATACCCCYAAAACACTAAACTGTAATTTAACTGTTCAGAGTACAGGAAAAAAGTTATTTCACTACCAACTCTGATTGTATGTTTTGGCAATCAGGGTTGTAAAGGATGACTAGTCTCAAGAATCTGGGATAGAATTAATCTCATCTATATATAAAGCTGGGGTTCTGACCCACAGTCTGGACCTAATTTTAAATGTCCAAATTAAGATGAGCGCTCAAGGCCTGAGTTTCTGCTGTCATCAGTGGAGTTCTGGGTACTGACTATGTTTCCTAAATACAGGTCTTAAGTGCCATTTGAAATATCTTAGGCTATATGAGACCTCAGCTCATGACACAGATTCATGGAAGACCGATGCCTGTCTGCATTGGCATCTGGAATCCAGGTCAGATTTGCAAGGGCATCTCAATGTCATTAGACACTTCTGCATACACAAGGCTGAATCCCACCCCCACACATTGTATCTGAGGGAAGCTGTAGAGCTGTTAGTTCATCCTAAAAATTAAATAGGGAATATCTTCAGCAGGATCCACCTGACTGAAAATGTAGGTGTCAACTGCTGGATGAGTGATGGTGAGGTATCCTATTTGGTTTGCAGTTGCTGTTCCAGGAGAACACATGTCCCCTGTAGGTCCTTTGTCATATCTGCCAGCCACATGTAAGACTGCCAAATACTCTTCAGATTTTCAAATTGCACAGATAGCTATGTATAGATAGCTGAGTTGAGTCCCCTAGAGAATGATTGAGTTCATCTTGAGATAGACAGCAAACATACGTCATTTGAATTTATACCTGAAGTGTTTTTTGTGGACATTTAAAGATGGAGGAGATATTTTCTACAAGGTGCCTTGGAAGAATGTGTTACATTGAAGTAACGTTTTTTTTTTCCTTTTTTTTTTTTCCTGAGGTGACGAATATTGCTTTGTTTAGTCCATATTTCTCTCTCAGTCAAATTTCTTCCTGATTCCAGCTCCCCATTTTTCTTCTATTCTACACACACACCAGTGCACTCTTCCCGCTTCTTAACCTTGTGCACACTCCAGTAGAATCTACCTGACACCACACTGACCTACTCATAGCATATATTTTGACTTCTTTGGCCATCTAATTCTTGTTTCACTCAGCTGTTCTGTCTTTTTGTTTCAAGCTTTTTGCCTCAGGATACTCCCTTTTTCTCTTTGGCCCTGGTTCATCATCAGATTCCTGTACCTTATTCTCTCTTCCTTTCTACCTTCTCCTGGATCTTCTTGAAGACTGAGACACATAGTTTCTGTCTTTAGCATTTTGTACCTTCAGCATTGTGTTATCTCTTGTTCCCTACTATGAGAAACTATAGAAAGTTAATGAAATAACAAGAAAGCGCTATGTGCTAAAAGCTGTGGTACCTAAATCCATTCTGGGTCAGAAAGAGCAAAATCAATCATGAACAGGGAATTCCTTTCCTTGCTCTCATTCCTAGACTCATGGAGGCTGATATTTTCCAAGGATAGATCTGACATGGAGCTTCTCAGGCAGAATGGCTAAGATTTGGTAGTTTTAAACATCTCATGTGTTATTCTCAAATAAAATGTTAATTATTTGATAAATACTGTCACTCTTGCCAATAACATTTTCACATCAGCTGCCAGAATCTCCATGGGAAAGAGAATAGAGAGGAGTCTGAACAATACTTTTCAAAATGTTAGCATGCCTGCATAGAATGATATGTTTTCTCTCACGTGAAAATAATAATAATAATAAAAAAGAAATAATTATCTTAGACAAAAATGGTTCTTTTGTTGTTGTTGTTGTTGTTGTTGTTGTTCTGAATAGGTAGTGGCCTAATTACAGACCTATTTATACCTTTATTTTTGATCTTTTGTCTGTGTCTATTGTCTTACATAAAACAGAGCAAGAAACTGATGACTGTGCATCCACAATTTTTAAGACTATTGCCTTATAATCAAATTTGTCTTGGATAGAATGCTTTGGAGCTGTTCAAAACAGATCCAAGGAGTAAGCTACCACCTGAGCAATGTGATCTATCAGGACCCCAACTTTTGATTTTATTCTCTGGCCTTCATTCATCTATCAATATATATGTATCTTCCAGAGTCACCTCTTCATGCTATCTCTTACGCTGAAAAGGCATTCTGGCACCCATTCATAGCTATATTATATTCAAAGATTCTTGTGGAGAAGAAGGAAAAAAAAAGGACTTGGGTTTCTGCATGCCTAAATTTGCAGTTGCCAAAACATGGAAATCTATACTATTTGAGATAGCAAAAGGTTTTGTGCATGACTTCAAGTTGCTGATCCAGAAAGACAGGGGTCACCCATAGGTCTGCTGGCAAATATGCTATTCCCTTGTACATGTCTCACATATGCTATAATCCCTCAAATGTCAGTAAATGCTTGCATTAGGTAACAAAATTGAACCCATAACTCTAGAAGGTTTTGGCTCCCTATCATGGATGCCTCAAAGTGGCTAAATGTTAGTGTCTTTTTGTGAGCTAGACATCTAAATGACCATCACGGTTAGTGGAAACCTAGTCAATAATGTCAGTGAAGTCTATTACACGAACAAACTTACATACTTACTATGTTTATGAATAATAACAAACCCACAGCTTATAAGGCACTTTGGATCACACATATTCATTGAAAGTCAGTAAGCAAAAATATACAGAAGAAAATTACTGGAAGCATGGTCTGAATTTTCCAACAGAATGATGTAAGAATGCACTAGTGCAGGTCACGCAACTAGTGAGTGGACAAAGAAGGTGCAGGGACAGCATGTGTCCTAGTGATGTGTCACGCTGCACTATACAAACTGTATTTGTTGTTATGTGAAATGGAGTTTAAAGCATATGGATCCTTGTGAGGGATATGGATTTATTATTTTTCATTTAACTTCCACACAACTAATCCATGAAATGTGGTGCACTGAGGGCAAAACAGCTCTCTTCAGACATGCTTTTACAAGTTCCTTGACCTCTCCTGCTGGAAATGTTTACTTCAACAAGAAATTAAAATCATTATAAGCAAGTAAATGGATGCAGATTATCTCCCTTAACTTACTATTGAAATTTTAACAAGAGACTTCCWGAAGCTAAATCCATCAATATTCAGGTTCAAGATAACATAGGGTCTGCAGGTAAAATGGATTATATAGCAGGTTGTTCAAAATTGGAGCACATCATTATCACTGAAAAATAGTGTAAGAATATATTACTGCAAAGTAATCTACAAGGATAACCATTAGACACATTTTAAAATTATAAGCATCATCTTTTATTTGCACCATTGTAGTTTAWATATTCATAAAACTAAATGAAGGAATTGGGTAAAGGGAGAAGGAATGTCTGTTGTTGGAAAGCATACAGAGACATATCACGTCATATTGAGGGACATCAGGTACATATTATATTACACAGTTTTTGAGTTTATTGCCTGTATAACATCTCATAACATGATAAAGATACTTTTAGACTACAAAATAGTTAACTGTTAATATCCATCAGATCTCTGAAGATATTTCTATTTACATCATTGTCCTCTATCACTAAGACAAACTCTATATCTTCATTGAGTCCATTAAACATGGACCTGCTCTCCAGCCAAGTACATCCAACGGATTTATCTGTGGCTTTCTCATTATTCTCATGCTTCCTCGTGTCTCAGAGGAGAAATTACTGCTGCTTACTCTTTTACATAAAATCAACAAGTTATTGTAGGTGTTCTAGCTTTTTTCTGCTGAAACATATGGAGTGAGACTTTTTTAGCTGCTCTTTGGTAACGCAAAACACATTTTTGTGCATCAAAAACATTGTTTAAAAAATTCAGACCTGAAGCTTTTTTATCTAAACTTTTGCTTCTTTATATCATCCTTCACCAAGTTAATAGGATCAAAATAACTTCATCATACACACAACAAGAAAGCGTTTTCATTCTGTATTTAGATGTATAAGGCATATAATCTAAGGGTTATTAAATAYAATTCCTTCATAAAAATTTACATATTTAGGTGATTGAACTTTTTTTCTGGGAAAAAAAAAAGTATGTATGTGTCAATGCCATGCTTAATTAAAGGTCATTTTAATTACATTGCTTTGTAAGAAAATTAAGTCAATATAATTATCACCCAGGAACTTGAAAACGATTAACATTACATGGGTGGGTATTTTTTATTCAAAACAAGGAAAGAAAATGAAAGGAATATTCTGTGAAATTCCTTATGGGCCAAATGCTGATTTGCAAAACACACTTATGTGCAAGTGGCTGTGTAATCAGAAAAATTAAACCAAGCAATCAACCTATCAGCCAAATACAGAAGAAAAGGGGAGCAATCAAAATTAGGTTTCCAAATCTATTCAGGATATTTACATGTAAAAGAATCCTTATCACCATCCAGCTCAATAGGACCCTTTTGCACTGAAAGATTCATCAAAATTAACATAGCTAATTTAGGATTCACATTCTATTTCATTACCTCTTTTTTACATATGTTATGTAATGCAGAATTCAATCAAAGGAATTGACATACTGATGACCACTATAATTTGCTTAACTGCAAACTGAACGTAATTCAGCTAGATAATATGAACTGCAAATTTTGCGTATGGCAAAAGTTGTTGGTGCTTTGCATGACTAGAACCTTGCTACTTTCTGTTRCAGGATCAAAGAACTGATCTGAAGGGAATCTTGTCACATCTTCCCTCCAGGTTGAAAAAGGGTAACTAGTCAGAAGTAGAACTTTTAATATCAGCACAGAGTACTCCACACACGTCCATAAGGGGATGAAACATGTTTGTGAATATGTGTGTGACACTGAATTTAAGCTTTAAAGATTATGTTTGAGAATAGTTGCAGAATACTACATAGCTTCTATTTCTAAGAGATGCAGAAGACCAATTATTTTGCTGAACAGAGACCTCAATGAACAGTAAAATGTTTTATTACACTTTTTACATTAGCCTGGGGCTTTTTTTGTCAATAAACTCTCTCTTTACACCCCTTCCAGCCACTATTTTTTTTCTTCTTTCCCCTACCACCACCACTCCCCCTGAATAGACATTGTTTAACAGTTAAATGAAACCTTGACGTACGAGTTCTTCTACTTGCTTACAGTGAATTAGATCTTTCTTTGTAAATTCAGAATTTATACTACTTGTGCACATCAGAAATGCTTACTTACACAGCAAATAATTTTGCTTTGTGACTTTTCCTTTCAGAAACTGAGCCCAAATTTTCAGCCATTAAACTCCATATTTGTAAATTCTGGTGTTTTGTGTTACGGAGCTATGCTTTTTGCACCTTGCTTAACTCTCTTTTCTTCTATCTGGCTTTCCAGGTCTTCAGTCTTAACAAACTAACTTCTAAAATTTTGCTTATTAGACCATTATTATTTGTGTTACTYGGTATCAGTTTTCTATTAAAAATAATTTATACTAGCAGATATAGTGCATACCTTCAGAAACAACTACATAACTAATTATTTTCATATTTGCATTTCGGAAGAGTTACATAAAATTCAAATATTATGTTCAAACACAGCATTTCACTACATGGCAAAAATGCATTGCAGATAGAGTATTCTTTTTTTTTCTTACTCGTGTTAAAATGATTATCAAAATTAAAGTTGAATATTCAAGAGAGGAGGAGATTCAATAACATGGATCCTTTACAAACATTTCCAAGTAAAAGTTTGACCATTTGTCTTGCAGGTGGAAATATTTCAGCTGTAAAATTTCCCAGCAGCTTATTTTGAGCAGTTTTGATTTGATTCCCCTTGAAAATTAAAGTTTTGTTCATAAAACATAAAATCTCCATGAAGATCTAAAGAATTGTAGACTTGGTTAAGCTAAAATATGTATGTTTAGATTTATAAAACATACAGAGTTCTAAATTAGTTTCTTCAAATAATAGATGCAGTATTAAGACAAAAAATATAAGAAGGGGAAAAAGAAATTTAAGTCTCAAATAAAATATGAGGGATGAAAATGCAGAAGTTAAACAATGCAACAGTAATTATCATGTTCTAATGAAGAAAAATCCACTATCCAAATAATCTTCTGTTTCCCCACCAGACATCATCTCTAATGTAATTTCAGTTGAGAAACGTGAGAGTATGCTCAGTAATATATGTGGAGAAAATGGTGAAAAGGGAGGTGCAATGATGATTCATCAGAAGACGATGAAATGTACGCAGAAATTAATAAAAAAGCACAACATTTTAAAAACAAACTGTTGACTTGACAATGCATTGGATGTATATGTATCAAACTAGCATGGCAGTGGACAAAACCATGCTCTCAAATTCTTTTTTTTGCCTGGTGACTCTTAAATAAAAATGCAGATAAACCTGTGTCAGACAGATCACCAAGCTGTTTCTGGTTATTTTCTCTGTTATTGCATGGCTTTTACATTCCATTCCCCCCAATAATTCATACTTCAGAGGAAAGATGTCAAATAACCCAACACCAATTTTTTTTGTAGTCTATAAATTTAACCATTTTCCAGCAATGTGGGACCCGTGATTGTAATCTATTTAGAAAGAAAAGGTACTTAGACGACTCACTGGCTTTACAAGTTTAGCATGTAAAAGATTCCGATAGTTTTAAGTTTAACCCTGTGCAGCCCCAGTGAATTGAGCAGAGCCTGGCAAGACTAACAGATTAATCTCCAGTGGAAACAGAGATCAGTACCTCTCTGAATTGCAACCAAGCTTCAGTGTAGTGTAGAATCTATTCTACAAGCTAGCAAGCTTCTTAGCATGCATGGGAACCTGTGTGACACATGGAAGCGTCAACTGATTTTACGAGATGGCAGGATGACAGAGCATAAGGCTTGAATTGCCATATTATTAATAATTGTTATGTTACACATTACTTCACTGATTTGATGGAAGTGAGCAGAGTGAGTGAGGCTTATAGAAAGGGCACATACATCTAGATATAATCCATGTACCAAACTTTCCAGTAACATTATACCAGACATGTTTCACAGTATCCATTGTGGTGAGTATTAGGAATTCATTAACTGCTTCAGGAAAAAAAAGTACAGAAACTTCAAATTTTACTTTACTTCAGAGAAGAAAACAGGAAAAAGGTATATACACTAAGCAGAAAATGAGACAACATGAAAAAACCAGGATCAAATCTTAGCAACTAGAAAATAATTTTTTCATCATTACTTAATACTTGTTTATATTTGTAACTCAAATTACTTATAACCTGAACCCTATAACTCAGATTTATATGCAATTACCATTTTTAACTGACATTGTGCTGCCAACACAGACTGTATATTAATTTMCACAAAAGCTATGCTCAGCATTGTAATTTGCAATTTATGGAGATCATAAGACACAGCATCATAATGCTATTTACCATATATTCACTGGGAATAGAACAAATGATATCTTTAAGAGAATTTGACTCTTCCCTCATAATCAAGACTGTTTTCAGTCTGAGAACTTCGGAATCCTCAGTTCCTCATTTTTACGTGTTTGGCTCTTCTGACAGATTCTGGACTCCCTTAGGCAACAACTTATTTTGCACAGTGGATGGGAGAAGGGAGATGCCACAGATTGGTCCCTAAACAGAGAGAACACAGAGCAAAGGAATGCCTACAGGTCTGCATACTACTGTGGCCAACACAGAATGTTAAACACTGTATCATAAATCTCACTGTATTTAAATATATATATATTTTACATATATATATATATATACTGTGTGTGTGCATGTGTGTGTGTGTGTATTTTACCTTCTCCTTCTGGGTAACACCCTAGACATGCTGCATAAAGTTGCCAGGAAAATTGAACGGCTTTTTTTCCACTTCTATTAAAGGCATTGTGAGGACTTCACAAAGAGTGGAGCAACAGAAGGAATGGTTCTATGCAGTGATGGTCAATATTGGGTCCAATCCTGTTCAACATCCTCATTAATGATCTGGAAGACAGGCAAAGTATACATTCAGCAAGTCTGCTGATGACAGAAAACTGGGAGGAGTGGCTGATACACCAGAGGGTCGTGCTGCTATCCAGAGGGACTTCGGATGAAAAGAAGGAACTTTTCAGTGGTGTCCAGTGACAGGAGAAGAGACAATGGGCACAAGCGGAAACACAGGAGGTTCCGTCTGAGCCTCAGGAAACACTTTTTAAGTGTGAGGGTGACCGAGCACTGGCACAGGTTGCCCAGAGAGGTTGTGAAGTCTCCATCCTTGGAGATATTCAAAAGCTATCTAGACATGTTCCTGAACAACCTGCTCTAGGTGACCCAGCTTGTGCAAGGAGGTTGGACCAGATGACCTCCAGAGGTCCCTTCCAACCTCAACCATTCTGTGATTCTGTGAAAAGCACAGTCTGCTAATATCTCACAATTAAGCCTCTAGTTTCACCTTGGTTGATCCTGACCACCTGAATTAATTGTCTACATGGYTGATGAACACCTGAGAAAAGTCAGCCAGAAATGCTACATGATGAACAGCTCCTAGCAGAGCTGTTAGGACTATGTTTGAGCTTTTTGCATTTCTAAAGTAAGTGTTGGAATCAAGATGAAAATTACATGCCTTTATCTCCTTAAGACCAGCTCCTTTTTTTTTTTTTTTTTTAATTGCAAATACCTAGCAAAGAAAAAAATAGTCTTTTTGTCTGCAGTAATCCAGTCATAAAGGTACTTGCTCAAGATGTAATCCTTTCTCAGAAAGATATTTTGCAACCAAAACCCAGTCAGGCACCTTGCTGCCAGACTACAGACTATAATGAGAGATGTCAGCTTCATATTTATGAAACATATTTATGAATGTTAAGTGTTTACAATGGTCACAAGTATCTCTGTTTTCAAGCCAGTAGCAAAATCCAATTATTGATTATAATTGGTTGTCTGGAATGTTTACAGAAGACCATGTGCTTCTTATTTAGAGAGATGTTAATTTGTGCAAATAGTAATTTATTTGTGTCTTTAGGGGGCAAGAGTGTAATTATTCCACATTACTGAAGGAATTACTGGAATTCTGGAGGTCTAGGAAACGTTACCATCATGAGTTTTGGGGAAAGTTTTATTTTTCATAGAAAAGTACTATTCTGAAGATGATAGCTCTATAAAAACTAGATTTATATGGCACTGGAATCAGATTTGCAGTCATAGCAATTCTGATCTGGTGTGAAAAATATGTTTTTTCTGACCRGTCTCCAGGAATTTCTGAGGAGTACCAAAACCCTGATCACAGCAGACTATTGAATGTCTAATACACCAAATGCATGTGACAATAGTTATACCCCCAGAAATATGTTTTCCAAACCTGGGTGCTATATAGCAGTGATTTCAGAAAAGACTGGCTAGAAAGCTGTATAATGATTTTAGTATCTACTGCACAAACATCTATATGGTGTTTCAATTCCTTTGCAATTTTCAAATGTATGGTTGAATCATCTCATATATTCTCCGAGTACTAGTGACAAATAATAAACAGTATTGTAGTTCATGAGTACTACAGTTGTCTCCTCATAGAAGAACAAATTTAAAATTTTATTACTTTTTATTGCTCTAATATAATTTTTATGTCTTTCTATTTTTAGACACTTATTTAATGCATACATTCTTAAGTGAAGGAAGTATTGCCAACTTCAGTCCAGAAGCTAAGTGAAAAATATAGTCTTATCCTAAAGTGTGGAAGCTTATTCTCATTGTCTCATAAATTTCTCTTCTGTGGGTACTGATGCCTTCCCTAAAACATTACTTTGGGGGAATTATCATTACAAGCATGTTTAGTGTATATATTTACATTTCCAGAAGAAGATAAGCACATGTTAAGTGTATTTATTTACATTTCCTGAAGATGATAAGCATAATAGGTTATAGCACCTTGTAACCACGCAGTCAGAAATGGTGATCCACAACCTAACCTTGCAGTACAACATATATTTCATCAAAAAGCCTGAGTATCTAGTATATCTCAGGAACTAATTGTTGCTGAAATATTGCAGCAAACTGCGGAAGTTTCTGGCGGGGTGACAAAAAGATTTATTCTTGACTCAGCACTAATTGGTATACATGGAAGAAAAATAGTCACTGCTGGTAAAGTTTTTAGAGATGAAGTTTTCAAGTGGCAAAATGTCCACAAGAATGGCCCACAATAAAGAGAACAACCTCGAATAGTGTGTTCAGTTTTGGGCCCCTCACTACAAGAAAGACATTGAGGTGCTGGAGTGTGGCCAAAGAAGGGCAAGGAAGCTGGTGAAGGGTCTGGAGGACAAGTCTTATGAGGAGCGGCTGAGGGAACTGGGGTTGTTTAGCCTGGAGAAAAGGAGGCTGAGGGGAGACCTTCTCGCTCTCTACAGCTACCTGAAAGGAGGTTGTAGCGAGGTGGGTGTCGGTCTCTTCTCCCAAGTAACAAGCGATAGAACAAGAGGAAATGGCCTCAAGTTGCGCCAGGGGAGGTTTAGATTGGATATTAGGAAAAAATTTCTCCACTGAAAAGGTTATCAAGTGTTGGAACAGGCTGCCCAGGGAAGTGGTTGAGCCACCATCCTTGGAGGTATTTAAAAGACATGTAGATGTGGTGCTTAGGGACATGGTTTAGTGGTAGACTTGGCAGTGTTAGGTTAACGGTTGGACTCAGTGATCTTAAAGGTCTTTTCCAACCTAAACAATTCTATGATTCTATGATTCTAAGTTACTATAACTTGTTTGGCTCAAAAGGAGCTATGACTTCTTTTGTGTTGTCTGAATGTTGTCCCCAGCACATTACGAGTGTCACAGCACCACGAGGGCTGGTGGCTCCCTGGTGCTGGGGCACTAGAGGTGTCGGGGCCTCCCCTGGGCCTGTCAGGGCAGGGCCTGGCAGCCAGGGCCTGTCCCACTGCCCCAGCCAGGAGTAGGGCAGCCGGGGGGCACCAGGGCATCCCTGGCCCCGGGCATTGGGCACCCTCCTGGGGACAGGGATGGGCTGAGGTTGGGCTGGGACATGCACCTGCAGGTGCACCTGCAGGTGGGCCTGGCTCAGCAGGGCCTGTGGCCAGGTAGGGCAGGTGGGGAGCTGGAGACCAGCCCTGCTGCGGCATTGCTGGGGCAGGGGCTGATGGCCCTGGGGGTCTGAAATGAGGTCCTGGGCTGTGGGCAGTGTGGGGGGAGACCCAGGGGGTTGGGTAGTGACAGCCAGGCTTGGTGGTGCCTCCAGGGCCCTGACAATACTTTGGTAAAACAGACTTGCAAGTGTAACATCTCATTTAAGTAAAAGTGCAATTCAAGTTTATTTATAATTTACTGTAATCTCTGATCAGGCGTTCATTTCCTCAAGGAAACACAACAAATGACCTTTTTGTATTTTAAAAAGCTGGAGCTTTTTAAAAGTTAATTTTAAGAATATTTGTTTTTCCAAGATACAAAGGTTAAAATAATCATCTATTCTAACTTCATATCCTGTTGTGATGGGATTTTATGTTTCATTAAGAATAGCTTTAAAGCAAGTACATTAATCAGTTCTCTGTAAACAGCGTTTATAATGCTCAGTTTCAGGTTTGAGGAGAGAGTCGGTGTTATCAGGAGGCAGAGAACATTTCCACTGGTGACAAATTCAATGCAGACTCTGAAATGGCTTGATATACATACAAATTATCACATATTAAAGGTGTCAAATAACATTTTTGTTTGTTGTGTTTCTTCTTTTACCATATGTTGTGTTTTGTTGGAAGGTGCAGCTCAGCAGGAGGGAGAAAGGCCACCTACTTGCTCACTGCTGGCTGTTGCATACTGCATCAATGCACAGTCCTTTGGAGCCAGGGGAGCAGCGGCCCTCTCCTGAGAGAGGGAGACAGAGCGGGAGGACTCCCAAGTCTGTATACAAGAGCGTATTCCCAAGAACAGGAAGGAGACACGCTATAAAGATGCAGAGGTGATACACAGAGAGTTTCCAGGGATCTCCAATGCACTGCTTATAATTATTCACAACTCAGCAAGCCACTAAACATTGCTGTACTGAAAACAAGAGTGAAGTGAAGGACCTCTCTCTGAGGTGAAATAGTGAGCAGTGAGGGCTTCTAATACTGTTTTCATTCTGATTTGATCTGACCGAGCTGATCTGAGCTTCTGTTCCACAGAAGTCATTGTGTTGTAGTTTATCTTCCAACAAAATGTAACGTCAGCAGTTCAGAGCCCTTTCAGTATTTTTAGTATCATCACTTTAAAGAAAAGGTATTGATATCCACAGCTGAATTTGACAGTTGGGATACCTGAATATTCAGCTATGCATCCCAAAATGAATGCTATGGAATCTCTTGAAGATAAGATTGATTCCGTTAAGTAGAAGTCAATAAGACATTCTTTGGTCCCACACTCACAAAACTGAGATTTATTAGTACCCTTCTTGACTCAATGAATGCTTTTTATATGTATAAATTAAATGTTGCATCAGTATTTTTCAGGATATATGATTTAAATGGAAGATAATAGGACCTACAGATGAATCTGCCTGAGGACATTACCAGATTACAAATAATTAAAATTAATATTAATTTTCTAATACGATTTTCTGCCTTTAAATTAATGGGAAATAAAATATTATTGAGAAAGAGAGCGAGAAAGAAAGAGAAAGAAAGAGWGAGTGATTTGGCTGATGTTATTATGACATGCTATCAAAACAGAATGTCTTACAGGTTCATTTTCTTGAACAAATCCTTTTTTCAAGTGTTTATCAGAATTATTAGGTAGTATTCCCCCCTTGCTTCATTATATTCTTGTAAAATATTTCATAACTTTTAACAGGAAATAATCAGAAATTGTTTCACTCATTTCCTTTTGGGTAATGGAACAATGAAGAGATTGCAGGTTGTATAGACCTCTCAGGAACAATACTAATAATTATAAAAAATGTTAAATATCTGGCAGAACAGGGACTTGCAATTAAATGTTACAGGTTATGTTTAAAATAACATTTGTTCCACATCTAATGTGAGCCAAGAGACTCATTAAAAATTGCTTTCTAGATTATACTCTATTCCCAGTAAATTAAAATAAATTACTTATAATCTTCCTCTCAAGTGCTGAGAAGAACTGCATTGAAGAGACAATTCTGTTACATCTTTTTTTGTCTTTTCCTTGTAATATTCCAGTTTTTGATGACTGGTCAGAAGTACAGAAGTTTTCAAATTACTGGGTTAACTCATTCATTCTAGCCATCTGTAGTATATGAATATTTTTCTGAGTATGAATTTGAGTAAATTCCAGAGAGACTGGCACCATTTTTTTTGTCTGACCATCAAGATAATCATAAATCAATCTTGGACTCTTTTTTKTGTGTGTGTGTTTGTGTGTTGTCAACACTCTTTAACTGACTTGCATTTTTATGTAACAAAGCATCATAACACTGATATAACTCTACAGCATGAATTGTGTTCTTGGGTTCTTGTACAAAGCAGTACCTTTGCTTTGGTCAACAGACTGTAAGAAGGTATGACAGACCGCTCCTGCACTACCTGTTGGAGAATCTGAGTYATAATGCAGTAGAAGTGGGGATTTTATTTTTTTTCTTTTCCTTAGAAACTACGTTAATACTAAATCTACAGAGAGCAGCTAGCTTTTTTGCCTCGAAAGATGGTTATTTAAAGGACATAGGACCATTCCTTTAATGTTAGATATCTAGATARAAGAGACACTATGAAACTCCACTCACAGAACCTGCAGAATCTTCTTCAACCATTGTAGTACAAGCTTTATATTAGATCCCCTCTCAGTCCCTTGAGAGCTGTGCATATACTGCACATATCCTTGCGATTGCAATGATGTGACTTACAGGGCATCCAGCCATATTCTAGCAGGCTATTGGAAAGGTGCTCCATTTGGTACTGCTTCCCTCCTTTCCCTCTTCCTCCTTAACAGTAACATTAGATTCAGACTGAAAAACAAATGTTGTAAATGGAAATAGGCATTGAGTGGTGAAGCACTGAAGAACAAGAGTGTGTATGATGGTCTGCTATATATTCCTCAGACAGCTGAAATTCAGCCTAGATCTTCCTCCTTGTCTTTGTTAAAGAGGTGGTCTCTTTCCATTTGCAAAGAACTGTGCAATTTCTAGAAAATATCCTGCATGCCTATGTATGAGACAATATAGCCCATTATACTGTCTTATTTTTTTAAACTTGTGAATATTTTCTTCTTAAACTAAATAAAAAAAAAGGTTTTGTGGAACAGAAAGAGGTCTTTAAAGCAAAATTAAAATCAAAATACTGTTTATTTTATTGTAGTAATTATTATAGTAACTATTAGTAACTATTATAACAATTATTACAGAAATTCTGTTACCAGATAAATATGCAGAGATTATATCATATTAGATCTTTTCTTTATTAATTCAAATTTTGATGAAACATTCAGAAAATTCCTCTTTTCTCTGAAGACATAAATAGGCAAAAAACCCCATGATACTGTGAAACCATTGCTTTAAACATTGAAAATGCTATGGAAACTTTTTTGTCTTAGGGGCTTCAGTTCAACCGTGTGGTTACCTTTGAAGTACTTAAATCATCATATCAAATGAACAATCATGAGCTACTTAAAAATGTACCTGTGTTGTGGCCTTTAATCTGGACTGAAAGTGCAGCTTGAGGAAGTAATTTAGGTGTCCGATACAGTCAGGAAATGAGTGTCAGCAGGATCCAGGAAGCCTCTTAGTTTGAGGATTGGAGAATCAAGCTTTCAGAGCTCCCCCTGCTACACCTTGATACAGTTTGGATGCAGTGTTAGTGCCTACTGTTGCAGTACTAAAAATATCAGGGACATAATTCTGGCTTCGGTTCAGCTGGAATCAAGAAACTATACTAAATGTTGTCCATACCCTGTGAAGTAGTATGTTGGCTTAGGGTACAATTAATCTGTCTCAAGATCATTTAGATCTTGAACTGATGTCTTGATTTTAAATCAGCAGTAAGGAAGCAGCATGACTCTACAACCTTGTAGTTAGATCTGTCATTGGGAGATGAATTTATAGGGCTTGATCAAAGGAATGTTTTTATATTTAATGAGGAAACACTGTAATAATCCCAGAAGCAGGGAATTCATCCTAACCCTTTAGCTGAGCTCTTCAACATGAGGCTTCCGAGTCAAATACACATATACRTATACATGTCTTCATTCTCTTCTCCTAATCTGCCTCTTCTTCCCCACACCTCTATCCTGCTGCTGCCCCTCAACTCTTTTCCACAGAAAAAAGCTGTGAAAATAAGATGAGAAAAAATTATATCCCACCTTGTTGATGAGCACTTTAATGATTGAGTTATCACATAAACATCATGACATAATACCACCCTTATGATGTCATGCAGGTGTTCAAAGAGTTCCTTTGCATCTGAGGGTGAGGCTGCCAAGCTATGAATTGCAGGTGGGAAGAAGCACCACAGAGTACCAATGAAAGAGAGGGGTAAAATTAAAGACATATTCAGTGTCTCTATTAGCCAGCTCTGTTACTTCTGATTCATCATGCCATTATCTCAATTCTCTTACATTGACAGCCAGGTTGTGCAATTGGAAAATTAACAAGGAAAGACCCATAACTTTAAATTTCTTGTTGCAAAGCTAATTTTTTGGATGCGCATTATTATATTCTTATATATATTTTTGTATATATAAAGAGAATATAATTCTCTTATTTGGAGAAATACTTTTAATGGGACAGGGCAGATGGGAATATGTTTTACTATTTTCTTTTTTCCTCTTTCCTGCAGGTTAAAAATGAGAATATAAATTTTACTGTGTGGGTTTTGATATCTAAATCTATGTTTGAGGTCTTCATCCTTGGCTACCTATATAGTCAATAAAGATGTGGTCAATATAGTTAGTGGAGTCAAGGGAATGATTCTTCTTATTCTAAAGCAGATATCTAAACCAAGCTAAATGAACCATAACCTGAAAGTGCCTTTTTTTTTTTTTCATTGTCTATAAAGGAAGTCAGCCTATTGTGACTGTCATGTCCAGACATCTATTTTGTGGTCATCTAAAGTTTAATTAGTGTAATCACACTCACAATATTTGAGTAGCTAAACTTACATGAATTTAATCCTGTTTCTGTTTTTTCCATTCAATGTTCTTGAATATTCCTTTCTAATTTTTCACTTTATTAGGTAATAGCTACAGAATGAGATAGGGAGAAGATTAATGGACCAGAAATCAGAGTAACCAAAGCTGTAGAAGCCAGGGGAATATGTGTAGATTTGTCATATGGCCTATATAATAATAAGCAAATCACTTTTAGATAGCTAAATCTTAAGCTTTAAAAATGAGATTCTAGAACTTAAAAACTTGTAAAAAAAAAAAAAAGAGACACTCCAGAGAAAACAGATCTGTAACACTGTCAACACAAGCCGAAAAGGGAAAGCACTGYGGGTATATAAACATGCCAGTAGAAACCTTGGAGATTTCTCTCATTTGGGGTTCTGTCTAGTAAGAACCTGAGTTCCACAGAGTGAACACCCAAGCAGTCAATGTGATACCTCTTCCTTTACTTGCCTGAAAGATTCTTCTATTGAAGAAGAAAAGTCAGTTAAATCTAGTCTCAAAGTAGAACTATTATTACTACACTTTTCTTATTATAAACTTAATAGAACTTTGTAAATTAAGTGCTGCTTAATTCTCTCTCATTGTGGAATGGTTCTTTGCAAGGTAAGGGGTAAAAATCTGTTTTAAGCAGAGCACAATAAACCTGATAATGTTCAATTAAACTTTTACTTTATCTAAACATTAAAATCTATTTTTTTGTTCTCTGGAATGTACTCGTAATACTATAGAAGAGTAATAATTATCTGTAGGGGGCTGTTATATTTGTGAGTCTGTCTCAGGCCCTGAAATATTGCAGCCAGCCATTAGGTATCAGGAAATGGTTTCTTCCCATCCTGCATTACATCATCATGAATTATTAATCATTATTATTAAAACATTGATCTTGTGTCTATGCAGTGTGTGCTAAGAGACTGGATATAAGTCATCTTAAGAAAATATTAACATGCAGGCATTCTTTTCAGCTACCTTCCTCTCTGTAATCCTTTTAACCATATATCAATCAATCACTCTGATTAGCCATGCCAAATATTCCAAAACAAGAAATAAGGAAGTGGAAATAAGAACGACCTGTCTGGTGCAACTTTATGGATCGAATGATTTTGAGATCATTCTACTAGTGATGACTGCAGCCTTAGGCAAATTAAAAATAAAAAAAAAAAATAAAAAAAAAAAAAGGAAAAAGAAAAAAAAAGCTGTCCTTGAAGTTAAGTTCTGCTCACACTTTGAAGAAATTTCTCTGTTCAGTTTGGTGTAATGCCCTTTTTCTGTAGCAAGTAAAATAGCTCCTGATGAGCTACGGATCTTCCATTTGTTAGCAATGCTTATGAAATTAAGAGTTTAGATCAGGAATAATAATTTTACATGAAAATGCCTACATCCAAACTGCCAAAACTTTTGCTATGATCTTGCAATCACAGTTGATTAGCTGCCTATAACTTTAACAACAAAGGAGATCATTTGCTGAATCATACAGATRCTAAACAATTTACATAAAGATGAGAAAATGTTCCTTAACTTATGGAGTATTGAATAACTTTTCTAAAGACTGTTTAGTTTTTCCTAATATTAGAAAATTACTGTTTTCCTTCCTCAGTTTTTACTATTGAATACAATGTATTTTTCGCTAACTGAATAATGCAGTCTTAGTTATAGAGAAGTAAAACAGGAAGTCAGGCTACAAAATATGCAAACTGTGTGGTGCTTTTTTTTTAAAGTAATGCACTCTATCTATGTGCAAGATCAAATGAAGATGACTTTCCTCCCCAGGCTTAACCAAACAGCTCATCAGGATTCCATTTTGCCTCTTAGAGACAAGCACAAGAAATTAAAATAAATCTAATATATACTTGAAAGTTGTTGTTTTTCCAAAATTTTGAAGATAGAACTTTGGATACAGGAAAGCAAAGAGAATGGCTGTCATATTTTTGCACGACATGCCTAGGGGACATTTAAGAAATGGCATTTACCACTGAAACTAGATACTGGCAGCACATGGAAAACAACAGAAGGACAGAAGAAAAATGAAACTTATCCTTATTCCTAATTGGTAAGGCACTCATATAAGAAGTAGAAGATCTGGATTCTGCTTCTTGCAATTTTTAAGAAGTCTAATAGTCACGTAATGCAAAAATGTACATAAACATATGTACATTTCCTTCATTCTCACAGGGAGAAAAGTGTAAAGATAACCTTTGTATTAATATAATGCCTCCACTTTGGGTTTTTTTTAGGCTAGTCTTTCAAAATAACTTTGAATTGCCAGAAGATTTTTTTTAAATTAAGATACACAGACCACCAAAATATAGAGAGAATTTGCTCGTGCCCTCTTTCCCTTCATCAACAGCATCTTCAGTTACACTTTGCTTCTGTATTACTGAAGATATTGTACACATAAGTGAGCCTGTAAAGTTACTTTGGTCCTGGAGTCCACCAATAGCAAGATTTAGTTTGTCTTTGACCTTGAAGTTGTAATGATTTGTTCTCAATACTGCATGTGATTTACAGCACAACACTTAGACAAGTCCTACAGATCACATATCATCTCTGGAAATTATTTTTTAAAAAATTTAAAAGAAAGAAAAAATAAGTGGCTAAAATTCAATCCAATACCTCTTCTATCTACTTCTGAATATTTCTTCCAAATAACAATCCAAATACCTGCCTACAATCAGATAGTAAAAAAGAGAAAAACAGAAGTGGTTTAGAAAAGATCTAAATTGTTTACTTAACTTGAAAATTGAATTTTGAACTTTTAAAAGTCATTATGACTGCTAATATAGAAATACCTTCACTAAACTCCTTCAACTAGTTAATTTTCAATAACAATTAAATCTTTTGAGGTGTTTAGGGAGAACTCTAGGGATTCAAAATCCAAGACCTTTTTTGGGTCTATATAAATAATAACTGTTACATACATAGTGCCTAAAATGTTTACAGATACACCAATTTATTCACTGGTATCGGGTAAAATGCAAAGATTAACATTGACTTTATGGATTCTAATGAAAATATATAAACTTTATATTGTAAAAATTAGCAGTAAGATCTCTGTGCAACATCACTCATTGCTGTACTTAAATTAATGAGGGATAACATATCTGGACTTTAGGAAAAAAGACTTTGACTTATGCAGGAAACTAGCAAGCAGGATTCCATGGGAGGCAGCTCTGAAGGAGCTCAGGAAAGCTGGCAAGTCTTTAGGGACTGCATCTTCCAAGAACAAAGATGGTCCATACCAACCCTCAGGAAATTCAAGTAGACCTATCAGGGGAACAGCTTGCACATGACTAAGCATCAGTGCAAAAAAACAATATATGGAAGGTGAAAGCGGAGACAGGCAGTAAAGCAGGAATTTAGAAATGTTGCTTGGGCACATAGAAAAGCAAAAGCTCAACTGGAGCTAACGCTTGCAAGTGATGTCAAAGTCAAAAAAGAAGATCATCAGTGGCTGCATTAGTAGTAAAAAGCTGGATGGCTGGAAAAGTGAAATGTGCTATCATTGCTGAATGGAGCAGCTGACGGTGACAATGGAGACAGATGAAGCTGAGGTACTCTATGCTTCCTTTGCCTCAGTATGCGCTCTCATCAAACCTGCATATGGCACCAAACTGGGGAGACCAATCAATACACTGGAGAGCAGGGCTGCCACCCAGAGGGACCTGGACAGGCTGGAGGTATGGGAAATTCCTGAAATTCAACAAGGACAAATGCAAAATCCTGTCCCCAGAAAGGAAGACTCTCTGGCAGTGATACAGTCTGGGGACTGATGGGCTGGGGAGCAGTTCTGGGGAAAAAGCCCTGGGGGCCTTGGGCTACAGTAAGCAGTATACCCAGGTAGTAGAGACAGCCAACAGCATCCAAGGCTGTGTTAATAGGAGCACAGGCAGTTGGTCAAGGAAAGGGATATTTACCCACTTCTCAGCACCCATTAGACCACAGCTAGATACTACATCCCAGTTTGGGTCCTGCAATACAGGAAAAAAGACATCAATAAACTGGGATGAATTCAGCCCATGATGGTTGGGGCTGGAGCACTTGCCCTGTGAGCAGAGACTGAAGGACTGGGGCTTGTTCAGCATGGAGAAGAGAAGGCTGTAAACTGACCTGATAGGTGTCTACAGGGAGGTAGGTCATCAAGGGGACAAAGCCAGGCTTTTCACAGCGGTACACGGCAGCCTCACAAGGGACAGTGGACATAACTTGAAAGAGCTGAAATTCAGACTGGATGAAAGGATGAAAACCTTTTTCCCCATGAGTTGAGCTGAGCAGTGGAGCAGGTTGGCTAAAGGGAGTAAAGACTTCCTGAGCTACCTCCCTACCTGAATTGTTCTATAAACCCATGATTCTAAAGAAAAGAACAATTTTTACCTATACAATTATCACAACCTGAATACTCAGAAAACATATGCAAGTGGATAGGATACTCTGCTCTCATTAACTGAAAGGTATTTATCAAAAAACACTGCACAACAAGTAGGTAGAATATATAAGTATATATGTAGCATTCTAGATAATCTTCACTCTGAAAAGGTGCATTCCTCTATGGATATAAAAGTCCTTTATGTCTTAACTGCACAAATAGACATTTATTTCATCAGCAGATAATGGCTATACTGCTTATCAACAAAGTCATAAAGAGTCAACTCTTCTTGCTGGAAGTTTCAGGCTTCTAAAGTTTAGCAATGCAGAATTAAGTTATCTGGTAGCAAAAACATGTCAGTGTGATCAGACCAAGGATACTCTGAAAATCATTGTGGTTTTCATTAAACCTCATTGTATCAGTGGTCATCAAGTGTTTCCAAAAAGATGATTAAATAGATTTGGACTTCAGCTAATTAGACAATTGTGCTGGTTTTGGTTAAACCACAACAACAATACAGTTTGACTGAATACAGTTTGTTATTCATAGACATTGTATGTTAGCAATTTTAACTCTTTGAAGAAACCTTAGAGAAGGTTTTTTGGGTATTGTCTGCCAGGGAGTAGTGAGGCTGGGCTGCCCTTAAAGGCAGGGGAGCCAAGAGTGAGAAGCACCAACTCACTGATGGGTGCAGTCCCACAATACCCCACTAGGAGGGCAGGGCTGGGCTGGGGACAATGACTGAGGTCAGCTCAGTGCCTGGTGATTGCTAGGCAATCACTGACCAGGCAGGCCAAGCCAGGAAGTCAAGTCAGCAAGGCAAGTTCAGGGTTATCAAGAAACAGAGCACAACACAGCATACCTATGACATAGCTCAGGCAAGGACTGAGCTTAAATGTGCCTCCCAGGCCAATAGGAACAATGTGCATGGATGAAGGCCCAGGGAAGGCATCTGACAGCTCTTCCATAATATATGTTTCCACTTCTCACTGATCTTTCTTGCAACTTAGCTATATTTATAGAAGTCTGATACAAGGTGACACAGCTGTACCCTGCTAGAGCTGGCCTTCAATACAGATAGCAAACCCCCCGAGAGGAGCAAAGACATATTATAGAGAAAGATGGTTATAGACTGGTCAGGTCAGTTAAAGCCTCTTGGCGCACTCCAGACTGAAATTATTTGAGGAAGCTGTAGGTGTGCCTTGTATGTACACAAGAAGGAATAAAATAAGGAATCTTTTACAGATGCTCAGAAGAATAATAACAATGTCAGTCTAATAACCATGCTTACTTCAGCTTCCATGGAGTAGTAGAAGAGAGATGAGAAGTCCAGCAGGACTACTAAATTGAAGATTTTTGGATTTTGGGGACCTTTGAGTCCTCAGACTGGGAATGAATCACCACAATGGGAAAAGTGACTGAAAGCCCTGTTCTAGATATGAGATTTTTGAGCTCTGAAATATAAAGCCTGAGGGAATCTAGATACCTTGCATGTTCTGCTGAAATATCTTTTCTTATGCTTGGTTTCGTCTGCAGTTATGGAGCAATATTCTGTTTTTAAAAKGTTGTTTATTTCACTGAATTTTCACTCTGTTCACAAACTCCAAAGGAAAGAATTAGAAGAGAGATGGATTGGACTGCCAAGGAGTCACAGCTGCTTCTCAAGGAGGTATAATTTGGTGGGTGGGTGAATGTCCAGATTCTACTCTTGGGAGCTAAAGGCAACATACCTGTTACATGAGGATACCACACACCAAGAAAGAATGGAAGACCTCAAAGCTGTTTCCTTAGACTATCACTGCGCTCACTTTAATATCTACATATTCAAGTAGGATATTGAAGTGAGCCTAGAGAACAGGAACAATCTTTGAAAATTAATGGTTTTCTGTATGTTATCCCTTCTCAAATCCTGGAAAAAAATCCTTTATTAAAAATATCAGTTATATGTTAAAAATCATTCTTTTGTTTTCATTTACCATTTTTAAGTTCTTGACACAGAGCAGTGTCACATAATTATGACTGGGCAAATAGTTTACATGGTCCCTGTCTGTTCTGTGAATTAGACAAGCATAACTCTTATAATTCTCTTTCAGTGAAATACACTCAAATTTATGTCCTCTAAGGCTCTCAGCATACAATGCAGAGTGTGGTTCTGTGTCAATGTGAACCTTCACTCAAGTCAAGTGGGAATTGCTAACATGAACTTGAAAGCAGCCTTTGAGGTCCTCACATCTTGGATTAGGACCTCCATTATTTTTCTTGAACAGTGTCCAACACTTTTTAACCTGCTTATCTGGAATTTCCTAATAATAAGGGTGTAAATCAAACATAAAAGTGATATGAACAACATAAAACTGAAAATGGTGGTTTTGCTATTCTACTAGTTTCAACAGATGATGCCACTTTTAAGATAATCCTCTCAGAAAAAAGGCTTTTGGATAGCTTCAAAGGCTGTGGGTAGCCTGCTGGAATTTTCCAATATATACAATATAAAACATGGTTCAGAAAAATGGCTTGCAATTTAATTCTGCCAAGGCTGTACCCGAATTACTGTCAAATCTGTGTTTGCTGTTGATTATGTGTCTGCTCATTCCCAGAAAGATCAAATGAACCAGCCTTTCAATGTAGACTTACAGGGCTCTACCAAGCATATTATACAAAATGAGATGGGAAAAACATTGACTTCTAAGAAGACATGCAAAAATGAAGAAAAAGAATAGAGATTATGTCACAGATTTAATATAGAGAGATTAGGAAATATTAATATACACTTTTATATTAATATATTAATATTAATATATTAATATACACTTTTATAACCCCCATTTTTAAAAAGGGAAAAAAGGAAGACCCAGGGAACTACAGACCAGTCAGCCTCACCTCTGTGCCTGGGAAGATCATGGAACAGATCCTCCTGGAAGCTATGCTAAGGCGCATGGAGGACAGGGAGGTGATTTGAGACAGCCAGCATGGCTTCACCAAGGGCAAGTCCTGCCTGACTAACCTAGTGGCCTTCTACGATGGACTACATCAGTAGACAAGGGAAGAGCTACAGATGTCGTCAATCTGGACCTCTGTAAGGCCTTTGACACGGTGATTCTGCCCCTCTACTCTGCTCTGGTGAGACCCCACCTGGAGTGCTGCATCCAGCCCTGGAGCCCTCAGCACAAGAAAGACATRGACMTGTTGGAGCRGGTCCAGAGGAGGGCCACAAAAATGATCAGGGGGATGGAATGCCTCTTCGCTGAAGAAAGGCTGAGAGAGTTGGGGTTGTTCAGCCTGGAGAAGAGAAGGCTTCGGGAACACCTTATTGCAGCCTTTCAATACTTAAAAGGGGCTTATAAGAAAGATGGGGACAAACTTTTTAGCAGKGCYTGTTGCAGCAGGACAAGGCGGAATGGCTTTAAACTAAAAGAGGGTAGATTTAGACTAGAGATAAGGAAGACATTTTTGATGCTGAGGGTGGTGAAACACTGGCACAGGTTGCCCAGAGAGGTGGTAGATGCCCCATCCCTGGAAACATTCAAGGTCASGTTGGAYRRGGCTCTGAGCAACCTGATCTAGTTGARGATGTCCCTGCCCATGGCAGGGGGGTTGGACTAGRTGACCTTTAAAGGTCCCTTCCAACCCAAACTATTCTATGATTCTATGATTTGAAGAATGGTCAAAAAGAATATGCAATTTATATAACATATTAAGTGGAAAGGTTCATTGATCAGGACAAAGGGGAACAAAACACAAAATAGTTGAATTGGACAACATGAGCTCCAATAGCTTCTATATAAGGAAGTTTAGAATTAAAAAATTTATCTAGCCTTCTCAAATAACTGACATTGATTTATATGTGTTTAATGCAATGCAATGTGTTCAATGACAAAAGGAAACAAACAAATTAACATCCATACCTGCAGATTCAGTGAAATATAGTGTAAGAAGATGAAGACTACGCTTTGGCCTGCAAACCATTACCATCTCTTTTACCTTCTATTGCTAATATTATTAGCTGTTTTCCAGATCACAAATATGTCTTTGTGATCTGGGCCAATAAGCCTCTCACCCAAGTAGAAACCAAGTATAGCACAAATAAAACCCAACAATCTTTGGGGTGTTTTTTTCTCTCTTACTAAAATAAAATTAGGCTTTCTGACTGACATGAAGTCTGTTGGAACAATGCCTGTTGGGTGCATGATAAAACTTGTACCAAAGAAAATTATTTTTCCAAAATCCAAGTTGGACTCTGATTTATTTTAAAATCTGATTTTCAGGAATTACAAATTATCCATAAAGTCTCATAGAAAGTAAATATTTATAGCAGTGATTCTGAAATTAACTAACTTAAAATATGACAAATAAACAAACATGTCAAGTGGTAAATATGCCAAATAAAGTGAAATATGTCAAGTCTGGCCAGGAATCAAAATGTAGAAACATTTGTACTGTTTTTTTCTTTTTTAAAAGTATTTTGCATTCTAACTCATTTGAAACACTTTTTTTCCAATAATTAAATACTTTTTTTGGTCTCATAAGTCCTTTTTTTCTATTTGACAGTATTTTTACATAGTTCTGAAAATGTGTTAATGAGAAGTCCTCTGTTTTCCTGCCAACGTAGCTTTAAAATAATCTGCATAATTAGTAGATCTGTGCAAAAGGGTTGATATATAATGGGCTCATATTATTAAATTCAAATGTAAATATGCATATGCAGGAAATACTTAGTCCCTTTGCATATCAGAATAAATGTCTTGTTCGCTGAGTCAGAACTATTACCAAAATCTACCAGCAATGGCACTTAGACATATTTCCAAAACACTGCATAAACTTTGCCACCCTAAAAGGGAAAAAAAAATCTTCTGAAATCCATAGAAAAAGATCAAAAATGATCTTGAAGTCCATTATACCGAAGTCCCAATACCGAAGTCATGCGTAATGCACACCCAGTTTTGGTTTGGTTTTTTTGGTTGGTTTTTTTTTTTGGTTGTTTTTTTTTCTTTTTTTTTTTTTACTTTTTTAGTCTTGTAATTTATTTTTATTAGAAAATATACAGCAAAGAGCATAAATATAGATGTACCATGCGATGGTGTGCAGACACACAGACATTTATTTGATTTTAATGACCTTTGAAAATCATCTGAAGAATGTATACTGATCTTCATGATGATATGTTCCACTGCATAATATTGCTAACATCCATATTTCATGAGTACAATTTATGTTGGGAAGAATGATGCCTTTATTTACATTTCCAGTCTTTCGAAGAGAATGATTGTGCTTCTTTTATGTCAATTTTCTTCTCTGTATATTTCATGAAGGTTGTTTTTTTTTTTCTAGTGGGTTTCCTTTCTCCATTTTGAAATGGATTTAGAAAGATTGAATGGTGCCTGACTCATTGAAAACAGGGCTATGTAGCTAATTTCAATATACACAATTACAACAATTTCAGACATGTCCCATATGTGTCTCAGAACACCCCTGAAATTTCATCAAGAATTAAGGCAGTTCAGGAAAGGTCTAAAATTAATAAGATGAGTTTTCTAATACCGAATTTTAAGCATCTTTAGTTCYAAAGTGAAATCCATGACTTCTACATTTACATACTCAGCATTATAATTATGTAATTTTATCCATATGTGTCCATTTCAAATAATCTCTGCTTACCCAGCTCTATTGAAAGCATCCCAGTTTACCCACCACACAATTAGTGATATATATTGGAAAAACTGGAAGGTGAAAAATAATCCATAATTAATAATTGTAGCTGTTAGAAATCCTAAATACTCATAAGGTCCACAGTAAGATAAGTAATTTATGAATGCATTGGTCAATCTAAATTTTCATTAATGTGTTAATCTAGGGACTCTAGATACTGACAAAATAGAATTCATCTTCATAACAATGTTTCTCAATTAGAATTTCTCCACCATGACAGATGTCTAAGCTATAGAAGGTGGTATACCTAGAGCCWATGAGTATTGTTCCTTAGTGCCAGTGTGTGTTCAGTGTGATGTTTGCAGGAGTGAGAGGGTTTGTGCATTGTGAAACTGTATTCTGTCTGCATCTGGGCATATGTTTTCTTGGAAACACACAGAGTGATGGGAAGAGGAAGAGGAAGGATAAGAGGAAGAGGTGAAAGGGCAGGGCAGGGCAGGGAAGGGCAGGGAAGGGAAATTAAGGGAAATTAAGGGAAATTAAGGGAAGGGGAAAAGTAGGAAAAGGGAAACAGAAGGAAAAAAGGGAAAAAAGAAAGGGGGAAAAGGAAGAAAAAGAAAAGGAAAAAGGAAAATGGAAAAAAAAGAGAAAAAGGGTGGCAGGAAAAAAGAAAGGCAAAAGGGAAAAAGGAAGAAGGAAAAAAAGAAAGAAAAAAAAAGAAAAAAGGAAGAAAGAAAAAGGAACAGCTCTGAGATTTCTGTAATGTATCTGGAACATGGCCAAAGCCATGCAAAGATTGTAGAGACAGCTTTAAACAATTCTCTTCTGTCTCTTTCTTTCACCCCTTTTCACCTGGCAAATCATGACATGAGAATAAACCTGAGTCAACATTTGCAATTACTTTATTAATGAATAAACGAGTTATGCAGTGGACTACATTAAGAACTAAAGACTCATGCTTGCTTGCTTGATTTGACTGTATCTGTAATTTTGCAACTCCTCCTTTGTCATATAGCTGTCTTCATCATTCTAGAAAAGCTTGTTTTGCTTTTTCTGTCTCTCTTGAAAAAGAGAATTCTGAGCATAGCTAAAAAAAGCATCTACAATCTATTTTAAAACAAAGCAGTAAATCAATACATTGGCTGCCTTTACCATTCTAATAAACTGTAATACCACATTCTATTTGTACAAGAGTCTTATTGTATCCTTTTTTCTTTTTTTTTTTTTTTTTAAATAAACCTCTGAGCTCCTAATATTTTGTTTGCAGAATGTCCTTATTTTCATACATTAGTCTATCATCTACCTCTTCTTCTAAGGTTGAAATACACATAGAAGGAAATAATGACCTAATTAAACTAGACATAAAGCAGAAGATGCTAGTAGCTGGTTGTCTTTTCAGTTAAATAAATAAACATTTTTTTTTTAAATTTTACTTTCTTAGCCCTGATCTGAATTAATTTATACTCTACATATTACTTATTATTAATAATAAATCAAAATATTATTTGTATGCATAAAAATATGTAGATCCTTCTTAGTACCATTAAATCAGGAATGATACCCTAAGAAAAATTTAACTAATTATACCACTTCAAAAAAGGTGTTACTTGTCATTATTCTGATTTCCACAAAATTGCAAATCACGCAAAAACTAGGCTTAAGCATAGCCTACTGTAAAATAGAGTTTGACATCTCATGAATAGATATGGCTGCCTGACATTTTCTGCTACAAGTGCTTTTTAAAATTGATCAGAGATGTTGGGCTTTATTTTTGCTTTTTGTTTTTCTTAGTGTTTGAATAGAAACAATTCAGTTACTTCCTAGAACGTCTTTGTGTTCTYGCTAAGAAAATCTCATAAGCAACTAATCAAAAATCTCAGATGATTGAGGAATGGATTTGATACACTGAAGTGGGGTGATATGGGCAGAAAGGTGCCTGATACTTCTTTTCTGGTAAACCAGCTAGAATATATTTATTTGAAACTGTCAGATGATTCTCTGAGCACTTTCTGTGCTCTCTCCTATCATATGTTCTGATCAAACTGTAAAAGTACACCCATACTGTTAAGGAAAAAAAAAAAAAAAAAAAAAAAAAAAAAAAAGAAAAAAAAAAAAGAAAAGGAAAAAAAAAAAGCCAGACCCATGGGTCTAGTCTGAGTAGTGGATCACATTCTTTCATTCTGTTTTCATTCATTTTTAGCATGCTCTCTGGAGTGGTTTTGGTTCACACCAACCAGTGATCTCTGAGATTGTGGCTAGGCACAGCTCAAGGGGTCAAAGGCATCCAAGACCACTCCCATTGAGCAATATGGTTGAGTCCATACATTTGGTCCATTTCACCATGCTCAATCTTGTAACATTATTTCAGGAAGTTTTATTTTCAAAACCTCTTGCATATCCTTTAGTTCACCCAGATCATGCCCCAGATAGCTCAGCCTCACTCCTTATAAACATCATTAGATGGGTTGCAACACAGCCCTCAATTTTTCAATACTTTGAACAGAAAATGGTGAAGACTGCAAGGGCCACTTGGCTACCAGATGGGTCTTAGGTGCTGTCCATGGCCACCTGCTGTACAGTGTTAAAGTAGTCAGTGTTTACTCATCCTCAGGGCCAGACTGCAGTGTCTATTGTGTCTCTGTAATAGGCATAGGTTGGGCAGCTGTCACAGAGCTCAGCAAAACTTCACTGCTGCTTTTTCTCTAACCAAAAACCGTTTTGATAGTGTGTTCACCATCTTCTTACTACTAAGCAAGCTGCAAAGTGTGGGTGGGAAGGAGAAAAGGACAAACTCAAATCACAGAATCATAGAATCATAGAATCATAGAATCACAGAATCATAGAATCATAGAATCATAGAATCACAGAATCATAGAATCATAGAATAGTTTGGGTTGGAAGGGACCTTTAAAGGTCATCTAGTCCAACCCCCATGCCATGGGCAGGGACATCTTCAACTAGACCAGGTTGCTCAGAGCCCCATCCAACGTGACCTTGAATGTTTCCAGGGATGGGGCATCTACCACCTCTCTGGGCAACCTGTGCCAGTGTTTCACCACCCTCAGCATAACAAATTCCTTCCTTATATCTAGTCTAAATCYACCCTCTTTTAGTTTAAAACCATTCCCCTGGTCCTGCTGCAACAGGCACTGCTAAAAAGTTTGTCCCTGTCTTTCTTATAACCCCCTTTAAGTATTGAAAGGCTGCAATAAGGTSTCCCCRAAGCCTTCTCTTCTCCAGACTGAACAACCCCAACTCTCAGCCTTTCTTCAGAGGAGAGGTGTTCCATCCCCCTGATCATTTTYGTGGCCCTCCACTGGACCCACTCCAACAGGTCTATGTCTTCCTTGTGCTGAGGGCTCCAGRGCTGGACGCAGTACTCCAGGTGGGGTCTCMCCAGAGCAGAGTAGAGGGGCAGAATCACCTCCCYYGACCTGCTGGCCACGCTTCTTTGGATGCAGCCCAGGATAYGGTTGGCCTTCTGGGCTGCGGGTGCACATTGCCAKCTCATGTGCAGCTTTTCATCCACCAGTACCCCCAAGTCCTTCTCGGCAGGGCTGCTCTCAATCCCTTCMTCTCCCAGCCTGTACTAATACCGGGGGTTGCCCCGACCCAGGTGCAGGACCTTGCACTTGGCCTTGTTGAASCTCATGAGGTTCACACGGGCCCACTTCTCCAGCTTGTCCAGGTCCCTCTGGATGGCATCCTGTCCCTCAGGCATGTCGACCACACCACTCAGCTTGGTGTCATCTGYAAACTTGCTGAGGGTGCACTCGATCCCACYGTCTATGTCAYTGATGAAGRTATTAAGCAGTACTGGTCCCAATATGGACCCCTGCGGGACACCACTCGTCACCGACCTCCATCTGGACATTGAGCYGTTGACCACAACCCTCTGGATGCGTCCATCCAACCAATTCCTCACCCACCGGACAGTCTACCCATCAAATCCATACCTCTCCAGTTTAGAGAGAAGGATGTTGTGGGGGACCGTGTCAAAGGCCTTACAGAGGTCCAGATAGACAACATCTGTAGCCCTTCCCTTGTCCACTGATGTAGTCACTCCATCATAGAAGGCCACTAGGTTGGTCAGGCAGGACTTGCCCTTGGTGAAGCCATGCTGGCTGTCTCTAATCACCTCCCTGTCCTCCATGTGCCTTAGCATAGCTTCCAGGAGGATCTGTTCCATGATCTTGCCAGGCACAGAGGTGAGGCTGACAGGTCYGTAGTTCCCAGGGTCCTCCTTTCCATCCTTTTTAAAAATGGGTGTGAAGAAGCAGAGAGATGCTGACAGTGTTAAAATAGCAGTAAAAGGAGCAGAAGGGCAGAAAGAGCAGAACAGAAAARTGAACCACAGAGGAGGTCTGCTCGAGCTGCTGTTTGAACAGATAAAATGTTATGATCTGCTAAACATGCTGAAAATTTGGASTGTTGGCATATCAAGTAGGATCATCGAGAGTTAAGGGACATTTTAATATTTTGGTATTAAGCTCCTTGTATCTCAGATGGGTATGATAGTATCATCCTTCCTCAAAGTTATGTAGCGAGGTGGGTGTTGGTCTCTTCTCCCAAGTAACTAGCAATAGGACGAGAGGAAATGGCCTCAAGTTGCGCCAGGGGAGGTTTAGATTGGACATTAGGAAAAATGTCTTTACTGAAAGAGTGGTTAAGCATTGGAACAGGCTGCCCAGGGAAGTGGTTGAGTCCCCATCCCTGGAAGTATTTAAAAGACGTGTAGATGAGGCGCTTAGGGACATGGTTTAGTGGGCATGGTGGTGTTGGGTTGAYGGYTGGACTYGATGATCTTAGAGGTCTTTTCCAACCTTAATGATTCTATGATTCTATGTTGTGTATGCAAAATAATGTTTGTGAGCTACTCAGATGTCACAGTGATGTGTATACCACAAAAATGCCCCAGAGGAAGTTAATAATTCTGAACTCAGTGTACAGTTGAAATGGTGTCCTGTACGTAAGACATGGATGACGTCCTGAACGATGAAGTTAAAAAATAATTGGCTAGCTAGCTAGCTATTTTGTGCATATACTCTATTCTTTGTCCTTTAGCCAGAATTGTCTCAAGGAAAAAAAGAAAAAATAAATGGTTATATAATTACAATCTGTATCATAATGCATATGTCAGTCAGCTGAAATCAAAGTTGTACAGGAAATTCATAGAATCATAGAATAGTTTGGGTTGGAAGGGACCTTTAAAGGTCATCTAGTCCAACCCCCCTGCCACGGGCAGGGACATCTTCAACTAGATCAGGTTGCTCAGAGCCTCATCCAACSTGACCTKGAATGTTTCCAGGGATGGGGCATCTACCACCTCTCTGGGCAAATTGTTCCAGTGTTTCACCACCCTTAGCATAAAAAATTTCTTCCTTATATCTAGTCTGAATCTACCTTCTTTTAGTTTAAAGCCATTCCCCCTTGTCCTGTTGCAACAGGCCCTGCTAAAAAGTTTGTCCCCATCTTTCTTATAAGCCCCCTTTAAGAACCGATAGGCTGCAATAAGGTCTTCCCGTGTTCTAATGTGATATTGCTTGGCTTTTGAGTATTTGGCTTTATACTGTTGTTAGAGGTCTGTTTTCAGTGCCATTCTCCCATCTATACACAGTAAAATATTAAGTTTCTCTTTTATATTTAAATTTCTTATATGTGAGATGTATCTGTTTACCTGACCAAAGGAGAGGACATGACTGACATTAGCTGGTCACATTACTATGCAGTACCCTCCCCCATGGAGCAGAGGGCATGAATCTTTTTTAGTTTATCTGATATACCAGATGCTCAGAAACTGCAGACAAGCCATTTGTATTCTCTACAACCCTAAGAAGAAGGGATACATAGGGTTTATGTAGCCCTAATAACCATGTAGCCTGCAGATTTTGCAGTGATGAAGAGAAAGAATGACTTTTRTAAATGTTATTCAAGGAAGAAACCTACTTATTTTGGGTTCAATTCCAGTGAGTAAAGTTTGTGCTAAGCAGTACCCTTACTATTAGTGTAACTATTTGCATGGCTAATTCCTTCTCTTTGGGTGTATAAGTAAAAAAATAAGCAGCTCGGTGCAAAAAATATCTGTAACAGTACACAGGAATAAAAAGAAATACAAATTCATTTGGAAGCCCCTGAGAACAAAGTCTGTACTTTTTATGTTTGCTCAGCATCAAATACAGTAGAGCCACAATCCTTGTTGTGCTCTTGGGAAAAACATCAACATTATTACTATAAAATTGTTGATGTTTGATTATATTCTCAGTTTTTGTTGCAGTTCCTGTTCAATTTATAAGAATGACCAGAACTCAAAGAGAAAAAGAAAATATTGTTTGATTTCATCAGTTTTCCAGTCACAGCCTTTTAAATTCTCTTTACCTCCATGCAACAATGAATTCCACAACTTCATAATCAGTTTGAGATTTGTGAGTGAGTTGTGAGGGTTTGGAGTTTTGCACTGCCTTTATATTCTATTTACAATTTAGAGGAATGCTGAGGCACCAGTTAACCATTTATCCCAGCCATTTGTCAAAATAATCTTTAAAGTTCTGGTGCCTCACATTGCAGACAGACAACAAGTTATAATGAAAGAAGCTGATTATGGTTTCTCAGTCTCCATCATGACATAGCACTGTGTTGAACAGTCAGTGCAAATGATGTGTTAGGGGATTTTCAGCTAGGAAAGCGGGGGAGGGTGTAACAGACTGCTTCTTCATGAAAGAAGTGCTTTGTCCAGCATGCTAAAAATGAGCTGCTTGTTGGTGTGCAGAGCTGGCRCCAGTCCAGAGTCTTCAGACCTCACATTTTCTTAGCTTTTCTTTGTCTCAGACACTGAACAGTATTTCTAGCTGGTGTAAAGATATCTGACATTCTTCTTGCATAAAAAAGAACAATAAGGAAAATAATATTAAGGGAGAATAGCTTTTTGTAACTCGTTTACACAGAGCAGGAGGAGTGTCTATCCCAATTGAACAGAGATGCTAAACCAGAATCAACACATTTTTGTCCTAATTTTAGGGGATAGTCTTATATTACAATTAAAATTTGCAGTTAATGCTCCTTCATAGTTCCTTATAATGACTGTCTTTTTTTTTTTTTTTTTTTWAAKTTACAAATACATACACTGCTTAAATAAACATTTGCTATTGTGCTTGTTTTAATTGAGTGGTTTGGGGTTGTTTTTTTTTTTTCCTTTCCTTTGGTGTTGGGTGAGAGTTTCAGAAGGACTTCAAATTCCAAGAATTTTATGAAGTCTTTTTTTTTTTTTTAAATGCATTACTGGAAAAAGGGTTTTCATAAAGTTATTCGTGAATACAGGTGGAAGGGGAACAGATTTTTAATCTAAATAAAATGGTGAAGATAAAAAAAAACCACCAACAACCTACAGTCTCAATTCAAAAGTTGAAAAGTTTGTGAAAAGACAAAATTGGCTTTTGTCAATTAAAGTGTTCTGTTTCTGTACCTACTATGTCCCTTTTTTATATATATAATTTTCAGTGGAAAAACTAATCAAAGCTGACCTTTCCTTATTACAAGGCTTTGTTTTTGACAGAGAAGTATTTTCTTCTTATCATCATTATTATGAACATGTTTTCTAACAGTCCCAACATTCCCCCTTTCATTTCCAGAAAAATTCATTCAAGTAATTCTAAACATGAATGTGCACATTCTTGAAAAATCACCAAGCAGGTATGTGCTTAATGAAAAAGTTGTTAACAATTTGACTTTACTTCTGCCCTATTTCTCTAAGTTTCTGTCATCCCTTCAACAAGACAACAAAAAACCAAAACCCAAAACAAAACAAAAAACCACACAAAAAAAACCCCAAACAAACAAGCAAAAAAAGATGTTTTGAGCTTTCAAAAGAAGAATGAAGAAGAGAGAACAAAAGCTTCTGTTAGACCCCATAAGGTATCTCTGGAAATACAAGGCGAAATATATGTGAAAAAGCAAAGCTTTCCCACAATTACTTCAGACATTGGAAATAAACACAGTACAGTGATGGTTATATTTCTAAGAGTTAATGCTGACCTAATTCCTCTGTCTTTTGAACCAAATTCCTCTGTCTTTTGAACCAGTGGAGGTTTCATGGTTAGATTAGTATATAGTTCTCAGTGCAATCTCTATGTAATTGAGACTCTTAGATGTGCCTGCAATCTTCTTAAACATATTAAACAGTCAATTTTACATAATATGAAATGTATTGAACATTTTTGGGGTTTAAAATTCTTAAGCTATACTGAAGACACCACAAATGATTTTTTTTTAACCTACCCAGTATTTCTTACAATATAGATTATCATATCAGAAAACACCAAATGATATCTGGAATCCAGTATAAAAAACTCCACCAGATACCTATAATCTTATTTGCTGAAGCATGAACTGAAAAAAATCTCTTACATAAAATCTTTAATTTTAAATGCCGTTACATTGTGACAGACATCTTATGGTCACACACTTAGAATAAATTGTGTCTAAGTGAGTTCAAACACTGAAGCATGTGTATTTCCTTTTATATATGTATATTTCCTTTTATGACAAGGTCACCCATCTAGTTGACCAAGGGAAGCCAGTAGGTGTKGTGGTTTTGGATTTTAGTAAAGCTTTTGATACTGTCTCTCACAGTATCCTTCTGGACAAAATGTCCAGCACACAGCTAGACAAGTCCATAATACATTGGGTGAACAATTGGCTGACGGGTCTGGCTCAAAGAGTTATAGTAAACGGGGTTACACCAGGCTGGTGGCCAGTCACCAGTGGGGTTCCCCAGGGCTCAATTTTAGGGCCAGTGCTCTTTAATGTTTTTATAAATGATCTGGACACAGTAATCGAATGTACATTAAGTAAGTTTGCCGATGATACTAAATTACGATGAGCTGTGGACTCCCTCAAGGGTAGAGAGGCCTTACAGGGAGATCTGGGTAGATGACAGAGCTGGGCAATCACCAGCCATACAAAATTTAACAAGAACAAGTGCCGGGTTCTCCACCTGGGATGGGGTAATCCTGGTTATATGTACAAACTGGGGGACAAGAGGCTGGAGAGCAGCCCCACAGAAAGAGATGTGGGGTTTGGGTTGATGGCAAGTTGAATATGAGTCAACAATGTGTCCTGGCAGCCAAAAGGCCCAACTGAGTCCTGGGGTGCACCAAGCACAGCATAGCTAGCCGGTCGGTGATTGTCCCACTCTACACCGCACTGGTGCGGCCCCACCTCGAGTACTGTGTGCAGTTTTGGGCACCTCAATGTAAGGAGGACATCAAACTATTGGAGTGTGTCCAGAGGAGGGTGACCAAGATAGGGAAAGTCTTGAGGGCAAGACTTACGAGGAGCAGCTGAAGTCACTTGATTTGTTCAGCTTGGAGAAGAGAAGGCTGAAAGGTGATCTCATCGCAGTCTACAACTTTCTCAACGGGGGCAGCAGAGGGGGAGGTGCTGGTCTCCTCTCTCTGGTGAATAGCGATAAGACATGAGGAAATGGAATGAAGCTGCATCAGGGGAAGTTCAGATTGGACATTAGGAAAAGGTTCTTCACTGGGAGGTTGGTCGGTCACTGGAACAGGCTCCCCAGGGAAGTGGACATGGCACCAAGCCTGTCAGAGTTCAAGGAGCATCTGGACGATGCTCTTAGTCATATGGTTTAGTTTTAAGTAGTCCTGTGAGGAGCAGGGAGTTGGACTTGATGATCTTTATGGGTCCTTTACAACTTGAGATGTTCTATGATTCTATGATTCTATAATTTGATTTGATAATTTGAAAAGTCAGAAAATACTGCTCTTCAGCTATAATTTTCCCTTACTCTTTAAAGTCAAAGATGATATTTGGTTTAATTTCTTTATATGATTAATAATTCATACCACAGATAACTGAAAGTAAAGAAGCAAAGTTAAATAACAAATCTCATTGTCCATCGAAGGATTCTTATAACCCATTAGGTTGTTTCTTACCAATGAAGCCAAAGTTACTGTACTACCAACAGTACACCAACAGTCAACTTTTTTTTCTTCTTTATCTTTTTATTCCAAATTATCCATAAATGTGAAATGAAAAAAAATTGAAAGTGGAATCTGACCAAGACCAGCATACTATTTCAAGAGGATTAACATGAGTAGTAACCCAACCTTTAAAGTTGTTTTTTTTATTTTGTTTCAAAATTATAGAAGCCAGAGCTTTATTCAGTGCTCTTCGACATAACTTCTCTTGATAGCACCAGGAACATAAAATCTCCAACATATGATCTTTGTCTGGTCATCTGGCTGAACAGCCACTTCCAGATATATTAGAGCTGAAAAATCCATGTTATTGTCCATATTTTTTTTACACTAAGCAAAAATTTATTGGTATAGTCCATTAATATCTAATTAGATTATGTCTCAAGTCCAAAAATATTTTTTAGGTTTTGATCTTTGTAATGGATAACCTGTAGATGCTAATTTGGCCCAGTGGTTAATTACAAGGTAGGTATACCTGTAAAGAAAATGGAGCAATATCTACACATAATAACCATTTAAAACTTTTTTTTTTCTTTGGAACCAATGCATTTCATTAGCAGACTTGTGAACAGTAACATGAACATAAAGGACATAGCCAGATTTCAAAGCCCTGCTGCTGGCTAGAACAAACTAAAGGATGAGCTAAACCTATATATGCAGATAGCACAATAAAATACCCTACATTTTTCCTTTACAAAATTGCAAGCCAAATGCAGTGAGTGACATGACAGTAGATAATAATAATAATAATAATAATAATAATAATAATAATATCCAGGTATTTTTAAAATGTATTATTAAAAAAAGGAAACAACAAACCATAAATATTTTGTTGAACTCTACATTACAAAAAAAAAAATTGCTGATGCCTCAGAGGTTTTCTTGTGTAGGTGTTGGTGTTTCCTGGGTTTTCTGTTTGTTAGCTTTTGGTTTTTACATATTTTACTGAAGTTCCAGGAGTTAATATGATTCTAAGAATTCTTATAATAGTTGAAGCATTGAAATAGTTTAATATTTTTCAAGCAGCAGTGTTGCAGTTTAAAACATTGAAGTTCAGGTTAAAAGCCTACACACCAAGTAAGACCTTGTCTAAGTTTCGCAATAATCCTCTTTGCACTGACCTTGGTAAGCAGAGTATAGGTCTATGTGATAGGATGCACTAACTGGGGTTTTGGAGTTTTTTCATCAGTGATACAGGATAGACAATGAATCCACAAGAACATGTACTAAGAGGGTCACAATGTGGTGTTTGGTTGTCAGTGTGCACCACAGAATATCAGATCATTTGTCGAAAAAATGGTGCTGCCCATGTGAGTTCTTTTTAAAAATCATCYGATGATGTTTTTTCTTTTTTCTGCACTGTGAAAAAAACCTGAAAACCAACAACCCCCCAAAAAACCAAACACACAAAAGCCTGAAGAATTAATACCAAAGATAATGGCAAAGATAATGTGTATAGTTTGTTTATTTAAAAAAATAACATTCCTTTACTAAAGATCTTAATAATTATCTTTTTTTTCTCTGTTCTGTGTCTTTTAACTTTTACAAGATCTGTGAGATCAGAAGGACTTCCTAAACAACAACAACAACAAAAAAAACAACCCACAAAACTTAAGTTGTTATTTGAAAGTTAATTGTTTTCAATAGTAGTTATTGCATGGGTCAGTACTGTATGTAGTTCAGCTAATTGCTGAAAACTGCCAGGGTCCTAGGGGATGGATGTGAACTTCTCCACCTTAAGTTTATGAGAAAGCATTCACTTTTAAAGGATGAGGTGGAAACAGTGATTGTCAAACCATGAGAGTGCAAACTAATGAAACAACTAGATGTTATGAATAAAACAGAAGTCTGCAGAGGATTGAAATTACAGTGGGCACAGTCTCCTTGCTTATGCTTTAATGGTTATGGTCATCCTTCAGCAAACAGCAGCAAAAGCTAAAAGAAGAAAAATTTAAGAATTAATTTATGATTGAAAGTCCTATTTGTCTGAGAGGAAAAAAGGATCAGTTGGTTAGAGGAAAATATGGAGAAAGAAGAAATTTGTTTTGGCTTCAGTAAAGATGAATCAGAAACTAATTTGATATTCCAAAATGAAATAAAAAAAGATGTGTTTATAAGTTTAATTATAAAATTGCCTATTCTCAGCACTCTTGCATTTTTCTATTCAGAGGGAATGGGTGTCTGTAGAAATAGAAGTACCTTCACAAATTTTTTTGTGAGGAAACATTTTCAGAATACTGAAAACACTTCTATGGGTTGCCATTGACCAAAACTTRTTAGAACAGGTAGTATTGTTAACCCCTCGAAGAAACTCTGCCAGCTTACACTGGTCATAACAGTGTTACAGTCTGTAACAGCACAGAAAAATGGAGGTAGGAGTAATCTTATCAGATAGATGATGGGCTATTTCTATTCTATTGTTGCCAATAATTTGAACTCTTTGAGTACGGTATACTGCCACATTTATCTCTTACACTATAATACTGTTTTTCCGTGTTCGTAAAGAAAAACTAGGGCATGTCTATTTCTAAATTAGAATGAAAAAAATGGTAGTTTCACAGTAGTYTGTTAGAAAAAATATTTTTAATTTAGTGATACTTGAACTGTCTAAGCTGATTACTGAGTGAAATGGTAGATATACTTGAATCATTCAGAAGGATTTTGACATCTAGAAAGGGGTACAAGATGAGCAATGGAAAGGATGACCCAAGATTAGCTGCCTTTTGAAATTTGGCTTTCAGAGTGCAGTCTGCTTAATGGATAGCACATTCATTGACATGCTTATAAACTTGCATATTTAAAGGTCACAACTGATATATGGCATCCTACTCAGTGTCCTAGCAGCTTAAAAATTAGCCCGATTACCTTTTCTTTCCAGTTAAGACAGACCCTTCACTGCATCCACAATGAAAACCCCAATTAATCCCTTGCCAAATTAGTTTTATTACAGTGACATGTCATATTGACATAATCTAGTCAAAATATCAGATTCAATTTCATCTCTAGAATCTGAACCTTTAAGTAATCATACTGAAGTATTTTTCACATATGTAACACAGTGGAGTAGAAAAGGCACATTTTGAGAGGAGAGAAGGTAGGAAATAACTAATATGAACAGAAATAATATGTCCTGTTTGAAGGACAATCTAATCTACTACTTCTGAATCCCATTCAGATAACTGTTGTGCTATATATACAGTTTTTTTATCAGTTCAGCATCATGATCCCCAAGATTTCTTCTCCCTCAGTCATTCTGTTCTCTCCCCCTCAGCACTGCAGCTTTTCTCAAAAGAGCAGCTCTAACTAAGGAATCAAAATTTAGTGGTCAGATTTACAGGAGTCTTCAGTATGCAGGAGCTTGCTTTGAAAAACTTAGCCACTCCAATTAAGTGCTTACCCAGAAGCTACTGAGTGCTTTTTGGAAAATCTGTCTTATTGGTTCTAGAGACTAGCTTCTCAGGCTGAAAGTAATTATTTTTGAAGACTGGGTACAATTCTATCTACATTTGCCTGCTTTCTGCTTAAAGGCAACAGATAAAGTGTTAACAGCACGGCATCATACTTAATATGCCACTTTCATGCTGTGGACAAAGAGGTAGATGACATGAGAATAAAGAATTCTCCAAATTCTGTAAGTTGTAATACATAACTAAGAACTAATACTTTCCAGATTACAAGGATTGAATGTATATAATATTTTTTTCCAGAGAAAAGACTGGATTTTTGCCAAATACATATATAAAAATATTTTAAAATATATACTTATATATACACACACACATATATTAAAAATCTTTTAAATTAAATAACCAGAAGGTTAACAGAAAAATCACTATGAAAAAATTCAGTTTGGCCAATGAAAAGAAAACATACATATTCAGATATCTATTTCAAAGTTCTAATTTACATAGGTCATACGAGTAATCCTGCCTGTTCCATGTTATGAAATTCAAAGACAGAAAGCAATGTTACAGTTAGGGGAAAAAATCATGGTTTACTGAAATGTGCACCATATGATGTGTAGGTGTGTCTATAGAGCTGACTAAGAGGTACAGAATAGAAAAAAAATCATCAATTTACCCTCTTAAAATCAGGAAAGAAAGAGATATTCATCCTAGTCTAATTCTTTTGTAATGAGTAATTTATTGACTTAAAGTATTCAACTTTTTTATTATTAGACTTTTCTCTTATTAGCAAAACGTTATACCTTTCTGTGACTTCTAAAATCACAGAGATCACATTCTTGTTTTCTGCTTAATTTTAGATGATTCACAGTACTATTTTTCAAGGCAGTTTCCTACTTTACTTTCTGTCAATAAAGAGTTTTGAGAAATCCTTACATCTCTAGGTAGATATGCTAAGGTATAAAAATGGTAAAATATGCAGGGACTTCATTCTCCTGTTACAGATCTACTGATATACATCACCCACTTTTCTGTGCACTAACAACCTGCCTAGAGTCAATGAAAATACTCCCTGTCTTTGAATAAGACCATAAGAGAAGAAATTAACTATATTGCACAGAATAAAAAAGGAATCTTCCCTGATTCCTGAGAGAGCCTGTGTGAGATCTGGTTAACAAAAAATTCAAAGGTGTACACATTCCTCTGTTTAATTTGTACAACGTACTTCCATCCGTCTTAATGAAGTCCAACGTTCAGACTCAGAAGTAAGAAGGCAATTGCTATCATTTTACTGTAAAAAGTGAATACTTAGCTTCATATAAGAAGGTACAAGGTCTGCCTCAGGACAAACTATACTTACTGTTCTAATGCTACCATTCTTAGAGCCTGAGGAAAAGAAATCCTTCATTTTTCTTTCATTACATCTGAAGCTTTTGAATCCAAGGAAAGAGCAGAGAACTCTTCTTTTGGAGTTTGATGGCAGAAATAAATTTCAACACCTAACAGAAGGAATTACTGGCACAGATATTAATTAAGTGGCACTAGTCACTTACTGCATTGAGCTTTCCCTGGAGTCTTTGTAGGCAGTTGCAAATGCCGGGTAATCTATTTTATTCCTTTACTTGTGTTTGATCTCTGATACAAATAAAGTGCAACAACTGTATTTATCTTTTTTAACAAATCATCTCAAGAATTCTTAGGATTTTTCTTTTCCATAGCAATGGCCTTGGATTTTAAAAACATAGCAAAGCTTTCCCTTCCTTTGTATTAATACTCCAACATCCCTAATGCTTTTCAGATCCTTTCTTTTCACCCTGCTTTAACAGACATTCCTGTCTATAACATCATCTTCATTCTTCCACAAATTTCCTTCTCTTATAACGGAAGCATGCTAGTGAAGATATCTTAAAGTTACTTCTGGTCATCTGTGAGCTTAGAAAATAAACTTTAGTCCAAATTAAGAAGGACCTAAGGTCCTGGAGTGCAACTCAGGCATGATCCAGATGTCTAAGTCCAAAAAAAAATCCAGCTTCTAAAAAGCCTATTTTAAGTCACTGCAGTAGAATTCATCCTATCTAACTTTATGTGCATACACTTTAAGTGTCTTTGCTGGGTCAGATGAATCCTACTACCATTGCTTCTGCCTCTTTAATTCCCATGAGGTATAAAATAATACTGAATTGACCCAATTTTCCTGCAGTTCTCCTTTCCTCTGGTAACATCACAGTCAGACTTCCCATTTCCAATGGTAAATACATATCCTAAGCAAAACTTACATGTGCATCAAGTGAGCCTCTAATAGTGAATTTGTTTTTCTTTTGGACAAGTGATTCTTATAAAACAGTTATTGACTATTCATATTTTAAAAGCAGACAATGAAGATAATGTAGGTACTCTACATAAAGCTGTAAACATGCAACACGTACATAAAAGGTCAAAAGAAATATTTCCTTTAAGTTTATCTAAATCTCACATTCCAGCTTTTTCTCTGTGTCCTTTAATGTCTTCCTTCACTTCAAAAAATATAAATCTCTGTCTGCCTCTTCCCCTTATTTATATTTTTTTCTTTACTGGTTTTCTTGGTGTCTTAGTTCATATTTTTCTCTACCTAACTAAATTAGTCTCTGCCTGAATTTCCTCTTTTTAACTGTTCCATTTATTTTTTGCTATTTCTTCAGTCTGAACAGTTTGATATTTCACTATATCAAAACTTCATTACTGTGAATGCCACTATTTAGGTCACCTAAAGAAAATAAATCTACAATTTTCACTACTATATAGACTGCTGAACTATATTATTATCAACTTATATTATTCTTTGTCCAGAGCAATAATGTCTTTGTCAAAAGGTGAATGGAAGGAACTGAGCATACTATTCTAAATATGTGTTAAACATAACCAACTCCTTCCATATAAGTAACGATTCTTTTAATTTGTGTTATGTACTTTTGCTTATTCATCCTATAATCCTGTTTACCTTTTCAACTACAGCTACTAACTGGATTAATGTTTTCAATATTTTTTTTTATAACAACTCATTAATTTTTGGGGGGGAATGATATGATGCATGACTGTTTTATGTAATGAATACAATATTTTTTATTATTTCTTGTCCACTGACCTAATTGGTCTATATTCTGCAGCATTTATTGGTACATTTTTTCCAAAGTCCCAAATCCTGATTATTTTTATGGTCCTGAGTCTTATTCTTCCTCTCAGTATACTCATTATTATACATAAACATATATTTAGAGTAATTCTGTAACTTTTGGCTTTGTACCTTTCAAAATTAGATAATCTATCTAGACAAATGCATGAATCTGAAGGTTTATTTGTCTGAAAAAAGAAGACTGAGCTTCTGAATAACAACTCATAATCTCTGACAAAAATAATTTTGTTAAATAAACTTGGAAAGAGAAAGAGGCAGAAAAAATATGATCATCTACACCTTTCTTGGTAAAGAAAAGTGTACTTAACTTGCTCATTAAAAGTAAACACACACGCATGCATATTTGCACACTGGCATGCATGCATGCAGTGGAAAAAAGTCCATAATACAAGAAATGAATAATCTTCCCAGGTAGCAAATATGCCTTTGTAAAATAATTCACACTTTCCTTGACCAGAGTATATCTCCTTGCTACCTTTTATTTTATCGTTTCAGTAACCCATATTTGCTGAGGTTCCAATGGATTATTATTTTTGAGGGAAGAAGGAAGGAATGAAGACAGGCAGGGAGGAAGGGAAGAAAGAAAATTGATATTTGATCCATTTAATTCAATTTCCTCTCAAACACCTAGGAATGATTTTGAGACTCAGACATTCTGATATTACACAGAGCATTGTGTGCATGTATGGTTAGCTGTGCGATCCATCACTCTGGTTTTCCAGTCTCCCTTTCGCATCACTGCAAAAACTCCTTCACAAGTTTGAAGTAAATAAATTTTTTCCACCCAACTCTGCACGTTAAATCAATCGTTCATTAAATACCTTTTTTTCTTCAAGTGTGTGTTTTTCCTACTCATTACTTTAAAAGTCATGATTTAAGTCACTAGGTCCAGACTGCACCATAGTTGAACATAACAAAAATGGAGAAGAGTTAAAAAATGGTGATTAGCATTTTGTATTAGATCCAGACAATTTCCACCAAGGAATAAGTCATGAGGTCAGTCTGTTAAAAGTGCTGAAAGGTCTCGTTGCATATAGAATATATGGTCAAGTGAGTGGATTGTACAGTATTTTTCAGGGTGAAAAAACTCTTATGCTCTGTAACCTGAAGGATGTTGCTCAATTTTGCATTTATTTCTCAAGGAAAAATTGTAATTTGAAGAAAGAAAATAATTTAGTACTGAAACAGTAGCCTTCTCTTCACTGTTCATGTAAATTTCTCACTTCAGGGGTTTTTTTGTGGGATTATTCCAGCAAGTATCCTTTCACATTAAAATTCTAACCTTCTTGCTAGCTTTGCATAGCTGTAAAAACATTTGCCAATTTACTTCCTCTAACAGCCTGCAGCGCTCTAACACTATCCAGAAATTACCTGATTTCTTTTCATTGTCCTCAGCTTCTCTCTAAAACAGCTATGCTGTGTCAGCCAAGATATTTTTAGCATCTTTTCCTTCATCCTTAATATTATTCTCCAAAAATCTTGTCAGCCAGTCCTTCTGCTTTGTTTTACCACTCATTTCCATAAAAAATTTTAAYGTGTTTTTTAAACACCCAGTCATTTTTCTAGATCACCTGTGTTTCTGTCATTCTAATGATGTCACACATTGCTTAAAAAGTACTTCAAAAATACTCAGTATCAGTTTGCCAATTTTAGTTTGCAAACTGTTTTTTCCCCAATCTTTGCCACAGATATTTAACCATTTCCTGTATCACCCAACTTTACTTTATTTCCCCTTATCTTTGGTGACAGTAGCCTGTAAAAATGGTACATAACCATGGCACCTCCATAAAGAGTTATTCAACATTAAAGGATCAAATGAGTCAAGCACTGTTCTTGCAATTAATCTGATCAGTGTTACAAACCTTTTTTCTCAGAGAATGCATGTTAAACATGTTTTGTGAGAGATTGTGAGAAGACACATTTTCTGCACGTGTGTAACAAAGCTCCTAGATGAGAATATAGTCATCCTAATTTGGAAACCACAGATTGTGATATAGTATGGTGACATTTCTTCCCAAGAAAAGAAATCAAAGTTAAATCAGGAAAAGTGGGGGGGGCGCGGGGGGCGGGGAAAGAAGAGTAGAGGAAAACAAGTTCATCATGATGTATTGCCAGAAGTGGAGATTTTGACAGATTTTGTAGATATGAATACAAAGCAACAGTAAAATGCATAAGCATGTATTACCTGATGCACAGATTGGCCATCTATGCTAGCTTCTGCTGACATGATTTACGAGAACAGTTTTATATATCATATAAAAGAAGTATCTCAAATATGTAAATAACTGTTTTATTTCAAATCCCACTCTATAATAATGGCATAATAATTGCCAATGTATTGCATATGTTTTATCCATTTCACAAAGGAGAAAGTGTGCCTGTACGTATATATATGAATGTGTGACAGAGAAAGAAAAAAGGAAAAAGAGGAAATTTTCTTTTTAATTACTGAGAAAAACCTTCTATTCACCCTTTTTGTACTAAACTTTATCTACACCTTGGGTTTCTCTAAGCTATCACAATGGACTGCAGTGGCCTGAGGACCTGATTTAAGGTTAACTGCAAAAGYATTTTTAATTCCTTGCCTTCTTCCCTATGACCACTACAGCACTTGAGACCCAAGAGTATCACAGAKAACAGACAAGGCTCTGCAACTCCTAGACTTCCATTTAATGATTTTAAGATAAGGATTTCTGCTCAGTGTCCATTTAACATTGCATCCCTTTAGCTGTACAAAAGGAAGAGAATATAAAAAGAATCAGCTCCTATTTTTTCTACAGTAAGAAAAAATACATAGTTTAACCTATATAACAGCAACTTGTATTAAGTGAAATAGTTTAACTATGTATATTCAGGACAGGTCTACCAAATTAAGCTCTCTGTAATGCAATATCATAGCCCATAGTTAATCAATTGCTTGAACGGGGCAATTAGTGCATGTAATCAGATTCTGTTTTCTAACACTTTGCTAAAAGATGGTGCATTCCAAGGCTGAATACGACATCTTTATACATGTATTTTAAAATGTTATTTTGCCGTTGCAAATGAAACATTAGTCTTTCTTTTATGTCATGAAAAGCAGGTCTTAGACTGAAAAAGTTTACTTGATTATGGAAAAAAAAATATTGATACACTAGCTCAGTCAATAATCTTCAGCATTTCTTTTATTTCTGTAGAAAAGTACATTTCTGATGAAGTAACACTGTGTATTAACCTGAACTGAGGATGTTTAAGAAGGGGTAGATTAATCACCTCTTCAATACATTTATGATTTACTGTAAATCAATCCTAAATTTCACTGAATATTTTCCATTGAAATGTATCCCTACTTATTTTGTCTCATAATCTTACAAATAAAGTGAACCGATTTAAATGTTATATTGAAGCAGCTCCATGAGCCCTAAAGCATTAAATACTGTTTTCTTAAGCCTGTTTGTTATATCTATGAGGCACGAACTAAAAATACTGATTGCTGAAGAGTGCTCAACTCAGTGTTCCTTTGCATTTTTGCATCCAATATTGGGATGCAGAAGAATGTGCCTCTATTTTAGGAATTTAATTTCACTGAAGTTTGTCCCTTCAGCACAGAAGACCTTTCTTGAATGATGGATCTTCTACAGGGTAGGCACTATCAAATCTGTAGCCATGGCTGAATACACTTTAGTAATATATTTCCTGAGTTCTTTGTGCTAATGTAATGAGCTACATCATAGCTGAAGTTCAAGATGTAGAAGCTGTCTTACCACTGTAAAGCATATCTGTATTGAAAAAGTAAACCTTTTCTAAAGATAAATATGTTTTTGTAAATCAGAGATTGAAATTTTGTTTAACTGTATAGAGTTTAGAAGTTAGAAATATATAACAAAAGCAGTACCTSGGTTGTCTTTGTTGAATTTCAACTATTCAGAATAAACAAGCATTGTAATATAATTTCAATSTGTTAAAGTATCTAATTTACTGTTTTGATCTTTCAGTTTCTAACTTACAGGAATGAACAGGTGTTTTTCCTAAATGCTGTTTATTTTATGTTCTTTAATTTTATATTATAACATCAAAATCTGAATGCAAGAATGAGTTGATCCTAGGAATGTATCTGTGAACACTAATCATCTGCTTTCCCACCCTCCTTCTTTTATAAAGCTGAATAATGGAACCTAAAATATAGCTTAACTAAATTTTGACTATCATCTCCTTTACCTTCATAACTATCTGCAAACATCAATGGACAGAGTCTAAGTACTTCTATATCTCAGATTAAACKGGTGTTAGTTATTTAGAAAATGCACACTTATTGCAAGGCTAGTGTGCTTTTTTACGAGTTCATTTTCATAGTTAGGAAAAATGTGAGAGTGTGTCCACTTGGAGACTTGTAAGTGCTGCCTCCCTTTTGTAGGTATTGTTAGGTGATAAATTATCCCAAAAGTACTCAGGAAAATAAAATCTTCTACCTGTCCAGCCAGCTTTCTAAGCCAGTGTTCATTCCAGCAGCAGATGTATGGGGGCAGCTCAGCTGCAGTTTGGGGACCAATTAAGAAGTAAAAGGAACTCCAGCAATACGTTAGAATTAAAGACAGGAATGGATTAATGGCAGCTGAATAGCTTGTCAGACAACTCTTAAATGCTTATTTGCATCTTAATGATGGTTAATTAGGGAATGGAAGATTGATAAACATGTTGAGAGAACTAGAAACCTGAAATTACTTTTGGAATATTATTTTTACCTTTATACAGTTCATGTAAAACAGAGTACCTGTGGTACTCCATTGTTCTGAAGGTCATTGTGACACAAGAGATTGAATTACAAGTGCTTGAAATTAGAATCTTAAATTCCTAATTAGACATCTAAATATGTGGCCCTATTTTGAAATAGTTCAAAACCCTGCAGTTCCAATTTAAATCTCTTTCCTGCATTGCCTATTTATAGAAAGACTAGGGTCCTTTTGCACCACTGCATCAGAAGAAAATTGTTTCAGGAGGGCCAGGGATTGGCCTTGACTTGGAATAAATAGTAGCTAGAGATAAAATTTACTTTGTGCCATTAATGAACCCAATAGTTTGGTTGCGTGCTGTATGGAAGAGCTTGTTCCCTTGGAGGTGCAGTAAACTTACCATTTTTCACCTAGTGGGAGAGCAGTTCAAGGAGCTAGGGGATGGATAAACATGATTGAACTGATGAACTGACAAGCCATGGTGTGTTCAGATATCTGATTTAAGATGCTTTCATTTTAAATGCCTTTCCAGGTTCACAAAGAGTGCACACATACTTGTCATTGTGACAAAGCCCTTGTTGTGCAATATGCATTTTAAACTGCTTAGTGAACATAAAATCTTAGTATGAATTGCCTCAGCACAAGCTGCTCTTGTTTTTTATAACTACTAGGAATGCAAAGGCATTTATGTTCATATGCCTGACATTCATTCTCAGGAAATAAAGATTCTTTGGATAGTAACGTGTCACAGTGAGTGAAATTAGTGTACCATTCCTCTAGTTTTCTGCATACACACACACGCACAATTATATACTATCAAAATATATTAATTTGTTCTCCAAAAGCAAGTTCTAATGATTTTGGACATAAAATTGAATGTTCCAGAAAAGAATATAAATTTAAAAAAAAAAAAAAAAGTTATTTTATTACCTCTGAGATTCCTGTTAAATATCAAAGGAAACATAAATATTAAAGGAGAGTTAGGTTCTCTTTTCAAAGAGCATAGCTATACTTGTTTAAGAAAAATAGAAAGCAGAGATCTTCATGCTTAAGTGGGCAGGCTAGCCTCACTGTGCTCCATCTACTTGTGAAAAATTTTTGAATATTTTTCTTGTGAAACTAGTAAAAATGATGTGAGATTTCTTATACTCTAAGTACGCCTTTACAAAGAAAAGCTGAAAAGTTTCAGAATCTCTGATCAGTTACTCTAAGAGAGCACAGCAAAGTAAAACTCTGAAATGAACATGTACTTTGTAAAGCTGTTGTGCCCTCTCCTTCCCAGCATTTGCTTTGTTTGCTAAAATGAAGTTTTTGAGCCAGTGACATGACTAGCATTTATTTCAGAGATGGATCAGGTCTTTAAATTTCAACTTATTAAAATTGATTTGGGTTCCATTTATGTAATTGAGAACAGGATTTTTGCCAGCAAAATTAAACTCTTTTGACCATTTAAATAAGGAAGTTGTGTACAGTCATCTRTATTTTATTTGTACTGTGGTAGAACTGTCTGAGACTGAACGATTCTCTTCCCCTCTAAATCAATTCCATTATGATTTAGAGCCAACAGAAAATGCAGTACCCCAAGTCCTATGTAATTCACATTTATAGGTGCTGAAATACATATCTAAAATCTGAAAGAGGGTGTTAATATATGTATATTTGAAGTTCTCAGGTGCACAAAAGTTTGATTGTCAACATAATAAGAAAAAACTCCAGTCTTGACAGTAGTGAGCAGCTCTAAATACAGAATGGCTGCCTCCAGCAACTGGAGTTACTGGAGTTTAACACGGTAGAGCTCCTCAAATGTTCTGTCTTAGCTAACCATGTGTGTCCTCAGTGCAGATCCAGCTTAGAGACTGTTCCCATTTGGCTCACTGTCTTTCCCTGGAGAAGGCAGGAACTGGTTGTTCAGGCAGAAAATGAAGCTTCAGCAGCCAAATGCTGCTCAAGCTCTGCCTTCCACAGTGCAAAAGAGAGATCCCGCCAGCTGATGGTGTCCTRCTATCCCATGGCCACCCGTTCCTTGCATTGGGCAAGCGCAGCTGCCATGCAACTCAGCCAGACTTAACCAAGAGAAGCAGCAGCCAAGTGCTTTGGACTGGTATGAGGCAGAAATAGCAGAGTGAGTTTTGTGGCTTCTGTTGGGGCACTGGGAACCTCAACTCTGGATCTAGTTCAAGTGCTGCTGATAATGTTGTTGACATACTTTTATGAAATCTCAGTATCCGCAACCCACTGATTTCCCAACCCAGATGTTACTTCAGATAGAGACATATAGTACAATAGAGCCTTTGACAACCAGGATAATAATCACTCAAAATTATCCATTCATTTTGTGGACTTAATCAAAAAGGTTTGAGGATTTTTAATTATTTTCCCCCAATCCTTAGGTCAAAATTAATTGTCCAAGGATGGAAAAGGAAGGAAGGAAGGAAGGAAGGAAGGAAGGAAGGAAGGAAGGAAGGAAGGAAGGAAGGAAGGAAGGGTGTGGTAAAAACCCAAAGCTGGATTTTAATATAATCATCAGAAACCAATAGCGGGTAATTCTTTTCTTCTGAATTTAAGTAATTAAAGCTGAGGGTAGAATGACTTCAGCTTTAAAAAGTTGAAGCTGGGTGAGGTGAATCCCACTCCAGATAAGAACATAGTATAGRTGCCAAGTTAAAGTTTGATCTATTCTCAGACATATCAGAGGGATAAAGTGCAGTTAGATCACTAAGAAACAGTGAGAAATGAATCCTTTGTGTGATACTAAAATTTTTATTGTTATATAGGTTAACACAGGCTCAATCCCTTCCCTCTTTTACAACTCCCTCCCCCCAAAAAACCCACCAGCTTGTCAAGTCTCCATTACAATAGTTAATTTAAAACCTATATGAATTTGAAGAGTGTAACTCTCTAGCCATCACTGCTGCAGTTTGGWAAGTTTGGAATGGTTATCCACTCAGCGTAAGGAATAATGAAGAGCAGAAGAGAGATGAAAACTCATGGCATCCTTCCTGTCCTCACACTTTCCCTGGGAATCCATTCAGCAGACAAGAAAAGTAAGGAAGTTCTTGTATGTGGCTTAGAAAAGCAATCCTGATTGGAGGCAGCCCAGTAGTCAGCAGGAGAATGGGATGAGAAGAGACAGTAGGGAAGGAAAAAAGAGATACAGAGAAAAAGTAAATAAAATGTACAAAAACCTGAGATAGCAAGAATATTACTTTCAATTTAATCAAAGGACATACAGTTGTGATTCATGGACCTCTGCACTCAAACAGTAAATATAAGTGTGTTGTTTTGAAGGAAAGCAGGGAAGTGAGTTTGAAAACTACTGCTGAAAATATGAACGCCTACTGTGTCTTACTAATGAGGAAAGGCAAGGCAAGGAAAGCAAAGGAAATGAAAGGATAAAGTCTAATGTCATCATAATGTGTGGAAAATCAGATGAGGCTTTTTCCAAAAATAGTACTCYTCAAATAAAGCCTATGTGGCCTCCAGAAGAAAAGCAAGCCCTTTCTCTTAAAAATATGTTAAGAAAAACTGAAAATCACTACTGAAGCATCTTTCAAGACTGCTGATGTTTTTATAATGATAGTTTTCTTCAAAAGAATGATGGAAATGTCTCCCTCAAAAATAACCCAAAGAAGCAAGGAATTATGTAAATAACAAGCTATACAGTGCATATATTTTTAGAGAAAAAACAAAGTTTATACTTGTTAATAATTAAAAAATATTTAATGATGTGTGTATCATTGGTTTAAATGGGAATATTTGCATGTGGGATAGCTCAAGTGAGCCATGTAAACAAAGATATTTCAGGGACACAAATAATGAAGAAGAATCAAGAGAGGAAGATAATTATGTTGAGTTCAAGTATGTTATTAAACGCAAAATAATGATGATGAAATTGGTTTCTATAACAACAGATGGAACACCAGCTATGTTTGGATCCAAGGTTTCATGGCTCATCATCATCAACAAGCACTCAGAGGAGAAGTGATAGACTTGACACATGGTAAGGGAGTAGTGATTAAAAAAAAAGTTAACTCCATTCAGGTCAAAGGCCTTTAATATTACAGGTCATGCAATATGCTATAGACAGTCTTCAAAGACAGAATTTTGCAAAATGAGGTGAGCTGTCTGAGTGCAATTCATGTTCTAAGAAAATATATTGGTCTTTTTTTCCAGAGGTTGAGATAACTGTATGATCAATAAACAAAGAAGTTGGTGAACTTTTCATGCTTCACTTTGCCAAGACTGCATACAGTCAAGAGCTAAAGGAGAAAGAAAAGTTTATTACATACATGGCAAGATGAAAGCACTTCCAAGCGCCTTGCAGGTGAAGGCATTCAAAGTGAGGTTTGGCATGTAGATACAATAAAGGAAAAAATAAGGACCTCAATACTCTGGCCTTAAAGTGCTTCTGGTTACAGCATGAAAACAAATTTGGAAAAGTAAGAAAAATATTATAAAAATTGATTTCTTAAAGACAGGACTGCAAACTTGAAAACTAATTAGCTGTACATTAAAGAGTGTTTAGAGTGACCAGTGGAATTTGTATCATCTTGTTCATGACAGTAATAGTCTGTGTGCTTGACTGTAAGAGTGAATTAACTGTTACATTTGGATGCCAGAGTATTAAAAAAGGAAAGTCTCACAAAGTAAATGGATGTCTGCTTGGAAGACTGGAGCAAGAAGGATAAAATGTGGCTGTGAGGTGAAACCTGCAGACCTTTTTCAACTATCCCAGTCGTCTCCTCAGATCCACTTAYCATATTATTTGCAAATAAAACTTTTGAATTTATATGTTGGGCAAATCTAAATGACATACCCCTCATATTTCAACAAACTTTCAACAGCAGCAACAGAAAGCATGTAGTATCAAATATCCCAGTAGTCATTTAGTTGCCAACGCCAATACATCCGAACACTTATCCAACTTCTTATGCTGCTGAATATAAATTAAATTTTATGCCAGTTGATACACAAGTATTAGCAAAATGATGGTGGTTAAACCAGATAATTAGGAGTCAAAACAGCTGTTTGTGTTCCCAGCTCTACAGCTGTTTTCTTCATCTGGGACAATTATTAACCTTATTTTTAAAAACTATGCTTAAAATTAGATGCTCTTCACCTACCAGTTTCTCTGCAACTCCGTATTTAAATAAATAAAGAAGCCCAGATTGTCTTGGAAATCTCTTCCTCCACTAAGTCAAAATAATTGGGGTTGCTCACCTGTGGAAAACAGACCCTTACTCAAAGGCTTCTTCTTTAAAATCTCTTTAAAATGCCGGACTTAAGCAATCTGTATTTATGGTATCTTACCCTGTGTTGCCTTAGCATCCAGAACTACCTGTAAATTCATCTGTTGAGTGTGACACCCATAAATTGTGCTAAATTTGAGGGAGGAGGAACCCTAAGAAAATGAAGACAAAATGTGCCAGTAAATATTTATTTAAACTAAATTCCCTCCTTTTTTCCTAGCTGTTCCCAAAGGTTCCTTCAGTTTTGCTCAGTAATGTTAAATTAACAAAACATTAAAATAGTGTTAAAAATGTCCTGAAACTAGGTATCCCAGCCAAAGCTTGTACATCTGCATGAATGGCAAAATAATGTTCATAATTAGTGAGTCATGTTATCATATTATACTGAGCACCAAGAGGAGCAATGACTATTTATTATAATTATAATTATTAATTTAAAAACACCATTCATGAGCATGGTGCTTTTACAGAATTGGTAAAGGTAAACTCCATGACCCTAAAACTAGGTGTCTGGAGGCAATGGGACCAGCTGAACAGAAAAAAAAAACAAAAAAAAAACAACAAAAAAACAAAACCAAAAACCAAAGGGGATTGAAGAATACAAAATTATAGAGAAAGTGCTAGAAACATATAATTGATATTGTCTTGACTCTAGAACTATCTCTTGAAGTAACTTGATTTAAAAAAGCCTTAGCTTTTTTTCCGAGTATATCTTTGTCTTGTTAGGTCTGTGGAAAGTCAGTACTAGTAAATTAAATAAGACTGGCCTCATTTTTTTTGGCTGTGAGGGCAAGAAGCATGTCACAGCTCACTGCCATATAGCTAAACTCTCTTACTCTCCAGAAAAGAGAGGCTACACCCAGCCGACTATTGTGAATTGTCCGTGGTCCACCTTAGCCTCTGAAAAGGGCCAGCCCTTCTTTGGTCAGGCTGCAAATCAACTTCTTGGTAGTTGGTCCAGGACATGTTAGGGTTAGTGCTTATGAATTGTAGAGATGTCCATACATTTCCTTTATATAGTAACATAGTAGTTCATGTTGTTTAGTTTACTACTGAAGGTATAGATGGAGAGATCGGACAACTAAACTGAAGCCACAGGCAGTTCTGGATACAGACAGACACTTATGTATAAAATATATGACTACATTCTGGTCACCCAGATATTCAGATCAGATATATAGGAAAAATATATACCATCAGCTTTCCAGCTAATATGCCTGTGTTTCTTTTCTGAGAAATCAGGATGTGAGCATAGCAGAAGCTGCTTGCATAGGCCTTACTCTGACATGGAGGTAAGGTGTTKCCAGACTCTACATTTGGATTCATCAGACTGGAAGCTTTTCAAATACTACAATTCAGGCATAATCTTACTAAACACATCCTCATGTCTTAACTACAAAATACTTCCTACCTCTGAAGTTAATAATCATGTTAATGATTAGTAGTAGTAGTGGTAGTAGTAGTAGTAGTAGTAGTAGTAGTAGTAATAATAATAATAATAATAATAATAATAATAATAATAATGTGCCCTGCTTCTTGGAACAGATTGCCTGTTTGTAACATTATGTTTTTTTTGAAATAGACAAATAACTGGCTTCAACAACCTGTGTTTGTAGAYATCTCTTTTCTTCTTTATATTTAGRTGTGCCTGTATGCAGAGGGAACCAGTATATACATAGATATGTATACACAAGCATGTATGTGTTTGTATGTGTGTGTGGTTTTTTAGATATACACTTTTTATAGTACAGAGTACTGCACGTACATATGTGTAAATCAACTTGTTCATAAACACATTCATATATCTATATATACCTACACATATGTATACACATATATGTGTGTATATGCATGTATGTGTATGTATTCTTTTTTTAAGTATGGAGTAAAGCAGTCCTTTTCTTTCCTATCCTCAAGTCTTCCTCCTTTCCCTCTCCCCGAGTTGTGTGTAAAATTCGTTGTACACCTGCCAAAGGAGACTCACTACTTTCTCTCAGCACAAACAATGATGCAGCAGTTTTTGGACACTACCTTTAGTGAGTTTATTTTGAAGAGGCTGAGTTTATTTTGAAGCTGAACCGCTTTGTCCCTAGTGCAGTATTCTAGTAGCATGACTTAATCCAGCAAAGCACCTCTTGTGAAATCTTGGTGGTAGAAAAAATATTTGCCTACTCGAGACACCCTGTTTGGCTACTTTACTCACATGGACCACACTTACTTAGTATGAGTAGAAGTCTCATTGATTTCCACAGAGTAATCAACATGTTTGCTGAATATGAACTGCAAAACTGGAAGTCTAGGACTCAGAGACACTGTGAAAGTGATTTCAGTAGAAGTTGACGAGGTATTTGAAACAGATTCCCTTTCAAAGACTTTTAAATCTGACTGTCTGAAACATAATTATTGTTATCTCTCACATTTAGGATGGATTTCTATCTAGCTGTCTGTCCGTCTATGCTGTTTTACTAACAGACTGTACTGTTATGTCCACTGGTGATGCAAATACATTACTTTGCTTGGTATTAAATATGCAGTAAACTAAGTCAAAATCAAGCTCTTACTTCAATCTCTCTCTCATTTTTATTGTTTATAGCTGTGGGCCGAAGCCTCGCCTTTCCTACATCATGCATCTGAGGTTTGACTTAAGGCAGTTTGACAGACACTACTGAGGAAGGTAAGGGAAAAAAAAGCATTTCTTGGCATGGAGGCTCTGCAGCATCCAGCASAATTCTGACTCTCCTAGAATATCCCTGGCAGCTGCTACAATCTGCTTCCCAGTAATCAGTGACCTGTGTTAAGTTATTAGCCACTGGACTTGGACAACACCCTCTAGAAGACTCTCTCTTTTAAAAAGTTTCTCACCTCACAGTCTTCTGACACATTACCTGCATCTCATACATGTTCATTGAAACTATTCCCCTCATAACAGATGTTCATCCATATCATGCTGTTTCACACATCAAGATCCCAGGATTTAAAAGCTATTCATGTGTGTGCTGTACTTGCAGACAAAGTTGTCAGATTTTCCAGGGCACTGCTTTCTAGAGCCTAATATTTTTATTACATGGCGGGTCTCTAAATCACACCTAAGTAACTATGCTTTGAGTGCCTTAATAATGTGGGGTAGCTAATAGCTACCCCAACTGGACAGCAGCTGCCAAGGTCCCTCAAAAAAGCCTAAAGCTGATGCGTACAGGCTATGCTATCATTAGGATCACTAAAGCTTTAGCATAAGGAACAAATAGATGGGCTGGAACACCTCAACCTGTAAAGAGGCTGACTAAGGTGGGGAATTATGATAACGGTCTTTAACATGTATAGCATGGAGAAGCTGTGAGTGAGAAATTGTTTACAGTTCCTTCTAACACAAGTACTAGCAGGCATCAAATAAAACTAGCAGGTTGCATGTTCAGAAAAAACAAGAGGAAACATCTCTGCAGGCAGTGTAATGCATAATTAAGTTCTGGAACGTCTTACTTCAAGACTTTTGTAGATGCTAACAGCTTATGTGGTTCTACAAAATTATTATAAAAGAAATCATGGAAGAAAGTTGCTTTGAGAGATTTAAATACAGAAACAATCCAATTTGCAAAACACGCACCGCATGATTGGTGGTAAAATACTATTCTGAAATGTATTACTACCTGCTTGCACCTGTTCTTCTACAGTTTCGTGTGTTAACACTACTGCACATGTGAAACTTCTGGTGGATCTGACCTGACTGACCTGCTGCTGGATCTGGCAAGGTTGTACTTACGTTCTGCTCTTTGAATAATTCATCCTGACTCTGCACAAGACTGGTATCAGTGGCCTCCTTGAAATTCTGTTTTCCCATCAATGATAGAAATACATTATACTATGTGTGCTATTTTTATGTAACTTTCATTAACACTTTCTACACATTTACAAACTCAAGAAAAGTTAATTTCATTTTGTTATGAAATGATGTGATCATACAACATAGGTCATGCAGTCATTATTTCTTATTTTTATAATCATTATATTATCAATTATACATTCTAAACCATACAAATCTTAGGTTTACTCCTGCTAGAAGTTCAATGATCATGAATTCTTGAATGTTCCTGCTGCATATCAATGGCTTCATGCATTTATTGCCGCTATATGGTAATTAGATTAAAAAAAAAAAAAAAAAACCAAAAAAAAACAAACAAAAGAAAAAACACCCTATATCCAAAACCAAAGCACTTGAAAAACATAAAGCCAGCACATACTTCTTTTAAATGGGTATCATAGCAAAAGCTTAAACCATAGCAAAGTGCATTGAGAAATGTAGTTTCTGCTGTTGGCCACATAAAGATAATACATCACATGCTTTAAGCCAATACAGTGTCACAGATTTGCCTACTTTGAAAGCTAGAGACTATCAACATGACAGCAAAAAGAGAAACACTTGGAAGAACCCAGATCTTTCTTTGATAGTAAGTGTGCTGGTTTTGGCTGGGATAGAGTTAATTTTCTTCATAGTAGCTAGTATGGGGCTATGTTTTGGATTTGTGCTGAAAACAGTGTTGATAACACASGGATGTTTTCTGTTGCTGAGCAGTGCTTACACAGAGTCAAGGCCTTTTCTGCTTCTCACACCACCCCACCAGCAAGTAGGCTGGGGGTGCACAAGAAGCTGGGAGGAGACATAGCTAGGACAGCTGACCCCGACTGACCAAAGGGATATTCCATACCATATGATGTCATGCTCAGCATATAAAACTGGGGGAAGAAGAAGGAAGGGGGGGGATGTTTGGAGTGATGGTAGTAACCGTTACGCGTGATGGAGCCCTGCTTTCCTGGAGATGGCTGAACACCTGCCTGCCGATGGGAAGTAGTGAATGAATCCCTTGTTTTGCTTTGCTTGTGCATGCAGCTTTTGCTTTACTTATTAAACTGTCTTTATCTGAACCCACGAGTTTTCTCACTTTTACCTTTCTGATTCTCTCCCACATCCCACCGGGGCAGGGAGTGAGTGAGCGGCTGTGTGGTGCTTAGTTGCCAGCTGGGGTTAAACCACGACAGTCCTTTTTGGCACCCAACGTGGGGCTTGAAGGGTTTGAGGTAACACAGGTTTGACTGGAATGTGTAGATCGAATTTATAGCTGTTATTGCTGTTCAGCTATTAATTGGCAGGCTCCTGTGCTTGCCATGGGGCTTGCTTGCCTTACTGTATATTAGCATCTCATGCTCGTTAGCGGCTGCTTTTTGCTTTCGCTGCTTGCTGTACTGCTGTACTGCTGATCACCTTATCACTGATCACTGTGCTGTGCCTGGGAACATTTTGACAACAGCAATGGYGATGTGCCTGGGCTGGCAGATGGCCAAGGCATCGCTGCTGTTTCTGTGCTGCTGTACTGGACAGGCTGGAACTCCAGTGTGAACTCGAGTTGAAGGGACTGTGACCTGTGGATGAGTCCACGTGGGAGCAGGACAGCCCCAAGCGTCCGTGGCCATGAATAAGCCCATGCCCAAGCAGGTACATCTTGAAGCGTCTGTGGCCGTGGTTATGTCTGTGCTGCAGCAGGTATACCTCTGAAGGGATTGTGGCAAGGATAAGTCCATGCTGCAGCAGGTACACCTTGAAGCATCAGTGGCTGTGCATGAGGTCATGCTGGAGCACCTCAAAGCGTGTAGCCATGGGTAAGCCCATGACAGAGCAGGTACACCCCTGAATGGACTGCAGCCATGGGTAAGGCCATGTAGCACATTTACTTCTGAAGGGACTGTGGCTGTGGGTAAGGTCACGCTGGAGCAGGTATATCTCTGAAGGCATTGTGGCCCATGGAGAAGGCCACGCTGGCACAGGTGCACCTCAAAGCGACTGTGGCTGTGGATAAGTCTATGCCGCAGAAGGTATACCCCTGGAGAGACTGTGGCTCATAGATAAAGCTCCACTTGGAGCAGGTACAACCTTAAGGGACTGCAGTCTGTGGATAAGTCCAAGCTGGAGCAGGGGCAAGGGGAAGAGTTTATTGCAGTGTTAAACCCTATAACCTGGCCCAAAGGGACCAGGGGTGGGGATTGTAATGGAAATAAATACCTTTAAATTGTTGTAACCCGGGACTTGAGTTGCATGTTATGGGAATTACTATAGCAGGAACCACCTGATCCAATGGAGGAGAAGCCTTACAAGAAGCAGTGCAAGTGCAGCAGTGACCCGACCTGAGCTGGCTTTGGTGCCCAATAACTCCATGCAACACACCACCTCTCCTGTCCTGCATGACCACCATAACAGATGGAGCCCAAAGTCATGGACTAAATGAACTCAGTGGAYATTTTGTGGAGATTTATGGACATTTTACAGACATTTTACAGGGGTGGTCCATAGATTAAGGGAATGGTATCTGTGTATTCATAGAATCATAGAAACATAGAATAGTTTGGATTGGAAGGGACCTTTAAAGGTCATCTAGTCCAACCCCCTGCCGTGGGCAGGGACATCTTCAACCGGATCAGGTAGCTCAGAGCCCCGTCCAACCTGACCTTGAATGTTTCCAGGGATGGGGCATCTACCACTTCTCTGGGCAACCTGTGCCAGTGTTTCACCACCCTCAGCATCAAAAATGTCTTCCTTATCTCTAGTCTACATCTACCCTCTTTTAATTTAAAGTCATTCCCCCTCGTCCTGTCACAACAAGCCCTGCTAAAAAGTGTGCCACCATCTTTTTTATAAGCCCCCTTTAAATACTGAAAGGCTGCAATAAGGTGTCCCTGGAGCCTTCTCTTCTGGAGACACAGTACTCCAGGTGGGGTCTCCCCAGAGCAGAGTAGAGGGGCAGAATCACCTCCCTCGACCTGCTGGCCATGCTTCTTTGGATGCAGCCAAGGATACGGTTGGCCTTCTGGGCTGCGGGTGCACATTGCCGGCTCATGTGCAGCTTTTCATCCACCAGTACCCCCAAGTCCTTCTYGGCAGGGCTGCTCTCAATCCCTTCATCCCCCAGCCTGTACTGATACTGGGGGTTGCCCCGACCCAGGTGCAGGACCTTGCACTTGGCCTTGTTGAACCTCATGAGGTTCACATGGGCCCACTTCTCCAGCTTGTCCAGGTCCCTCTGGATGGCATCCCCTCCCTCAGGCGTGTCGACCGCACCACTCAGCTTGGTGTCATCTACAAACTTGCTGAGGTTGCGCTCCAATGACATCCTACTGTCTATGTCATTGATGAAGGTATTAAGCAGTACTGGTCCCAGTATGGACCCCTGCAGGACACAACTCATCACTGACCTCCATCTGGACATTGAGCCGTTGACCACTACCCTCTGGATGCTACCATCTAACCTATTCCTCACCCACCAGACAGTCCACCCATCAAATCCATACCTCTCCAGTTTAGATGACAGAAAGATGTTGTGGGGGAGTGTGTCAAAAGCCTTAGAGAGGTCCAGATAGACGACATCTGTAGCTCTTCCCATATCTGTGTATTATATCAAAGGATGGGAAGGGGGGTGGTGGGTAATGAGAATGTATTGGATAGTGTGGGACCTGAGCATCATGTAAATGTTATGGAATAAGGGGTGGAGAATGTGCTGGTTTTGGCTGGGATAGCTTTATTTTCTGCATAGGAGCTAGTATGAGGCTAAGTTTTGGATTTGTGACCAAAACAGTGTTGATAATACAGGGATATTTTTGTTACTGCTGAGCAGTGCTTCCACAGAGTCAAGGCCCTTTCTGCTTCTTACACCACCTCACCAGCGAGTAGGCTGGGGGTGCACAAGAATTTGGGAGGGCATACAGCTGGGACAGCTGACCCCAGCTGACCAAAGGGGTATTCCATACCATATGATGTCATGCTCAGCATATAAAGCTGGGGGAAGAAGAAGGAAAAGGGGGACGTTTGAAGTGATGGCGTTTGTCTTCCCAAGTAACTGTTAACGTGTGATGGAGCCCGGAGATGGCTGAACACCTGCCTGCCGATGGGAAGTAGTGAATGAATTCCTTGTTTTGCTTTGCTTGCATGCACGGCTTTTGCTTTACCTATTAAACTGTCTTTATCTGAACCCACGAGTTTTCTCATTTTCACTCTTCCGATTCTCTCYCCCATCCCACTGGGTGGGAGTGAGCGAGAGGCTGTGTGGTGCTTAGTTGCCAGCTGGGGTTAAACCACGACAGTAAGCAAAATTATTTCTCTTAGAAATGGCAAGTCTTCAAGAAAACTGAATGTTTTTCCTATTAAACAGAACATTATGTGTCTGAAGAGTGGTCAAACTCAGGAAAATCACTATGTAGGAAAAACATTTCTTCAGCTGACATACCTATATGCTTTCAACTTATAGCTACCTACTTTGCTGGCAAAAAAAGGCACAGCTTTTTGTGCAAATTTAAGGCCCTCAGGAGAACATCTGGCCTCATGAACTCTTGTAATAAGTATCCCTTACATTTTGATTGCAGAATCAGTATTTCCAGGATTACCGTATGAAACATGATTGGTTTTAACTGAATACTGTCTTTTTTCACTTTTTCTTAGAATATTGTAGTTTGTATAATTACACTAAAAAGTTGGTTTAAATAGGTAGAAAATCAGGCATATAGTCCCATAATTGATCTGAAACTAGATCAGCTGTTGAAAATTGCATGGCAAGGAAACTATTACAAGAAAACTAATATCCAAGTATACACTATTTTTTTCAGGCCTTACCCCATCCTGATGCTTCTCTGCTTCTGTTTATCTCCTTCCTTTTACTGCATCACCTAGCCCATAGCATTTCTCATTCACAGAGGCTACACTCACACAGACGTTTACATCGTAAGTACATCCATTTGGAGATGCTTCTTTTCACTTTTGGATCTTGAGGGAAGGAAAGTGCTATGTAAGAATTATCACTTTTAATTAGCGATCTCTCAGATTGGCAGCATGTAGAAAAGCTATGAAGGCAAAAGGAAATGGGATGATTTTAGCAGTGATAATCATTACAGAGACAGGAGAAACCTTCACAGCAGTTCATTAGATGGGCCACCTGTGATTTAGGCAAGGCAGAAACAGCAGTCATACTGTCTACATCGGTAGTGCTCAACACAAAATTAAGGGCTAAGTCTTGTAGCCCAGGAGACAGAGTGGATCATACATGCTGCTCAGGGTTGAGCTCCTCTGGGCAGGCAGGGTACATTCCTCTGTCCACACTATTCTGCCCTGGGTTTACTCTGAGTCCTGTGGTTGTATAGCATAATACATGGGTTTTTTTCAGTTCATAGTGTGAATAATAACACGAAGACTGTGATATTTTTACAGCATGAAACAGGGTGTATACGTTGCATACCTTGGGCTATACTTTGACTGTGGAAGGATTCAGAGACTTCTGGGAGAGTGTTAGAGGATTCTGCAAGATGGGAGCAACTATATTGCCTACTAATCACTGACAAGCCTTCTTCATTAAATTAAGATGCCAGCAACAAGCAAAGTAAGTACTAGTGAACAAGACTTGTACTTTCCTACCTTCTATTTCCAAATACTCATACCTGTTCCCACACTGACTGCAGGGACTTGCAGTGACAGGGTAGTGTGGTGGCCTGTCTTCAGGCATTTTGAATGGTTCCTCTTTTGTTTTCACTGTAGACTCTAGTGCCCACCAGTCCTTCAATGTAGACTTCTGATGTTGTCCAATTCTTCAACAGTTCTTATTGCTGAGCAATTTTACTAGCTGAACTACATGAAACCAAAGTGATTAAGGATCATTTGCAATCTAGATTTTTTTTATTAGAATTGTTCTGGATAAAAGTGTCCCTGTCTTTTATACAATGAAAATTAATGTTAAATATCTAGGCAGTATAATATTGAAATCCCTACATTCAATTACTACCAAAAAAATTGACACAAAGTATGAGAAATATTAAACAGTGTTTCTGTCTTATTACTTAAATAAACTAGAATCTCTTCTTTGTAGGAATCATCTCTGGATATATGTGTATTTAAAGCCAGGTGCATGAGAATGTATTTTGCCCTCAGTCTTTGCAGGGGAACTTTCTACGACATATCAAAATGATTACAGAATCATAGAATTCAAAACTTTGAAAGAGCACTGGATCAAATTCAAAGGAAAAATGAATTTTCTAATATCTGTATATTTTAAATTATATGTAACTGTAGTTTTTAAAGTTACTATTGTAAGTGTTGTAAGAAGATGTTATAACCACAGAGTTAATGCCGCTGCCTACAGCAAAATGGCAAACAGAGAGCCTGACAGAAGGGGAACTTTCTCCTGTCATAACGACCTGTTCAGCCTATCGGAGGCTGAGCTATTTCCTTAATTTTACACAACCTTTGGGACTCTTTTTGACAGCCAGGTGTTCGGGGATAGATTCACACATGAAAATATGCCTGCCTAGCTTCATGTCTTCTGGCACAGTGAACAAGTGATAGAACAACAGAAGAAAAATGTAAAAGTGCAAGTATACACAACCAGTACAAGTTTTACAAATCAGGGACTGTATCAGCCTAATGGTAAGGCAGAATTCACTCCTTACTAACCAGTTTTAATACCAGTGTAACTAACTACATTTTTACCTCTCCTTGGGAATATCCAGATAGGACAAATCTATAAAAGCATGTTTAAATGGTGGTGTGGAATTATGCCTACATATTTACACTTATAAATGGACATAATTTTATGCGATGTAGCTTTTTTTTTTAATAGAGGCAAAGAAGAATCCTAGCACTAGATCACCAAGAAATTTTTTTTATCTTACGTACTACATGATCATTTTTCTACTTCAAAGAAACTGAATGTTAACAGTCCGAACAACTTGGAGTGAATAGTTTCACATATAATAAAGTTAATATCTTCTAAGTAGACTTAAATTTACTGAGGTGGAGATTCTTATCTAATTTGTGAGCTTTATTTGTAGTCAGTTTTGAAAATTATAATGCTGGAATGAAGGACGACAAAAAGATTTTAGAATTCTTTACAAGCTAGAGTTTGAAAGATAAGTAGAGAAGCTTCAGTGACCTATGTCTTTAGACTGTAAACTTAACCTGAGAGTTATATAAAATGTTGATACTCATCTTTCTTTTTCCTAGAAGCTAGGATATATTTAGGTATCCCTTCATTTGGCTACAGAAAGCAGGTGTACCATGCTTCTCAGTTTTGTTTTTTTCTCATCTCTAAATAGAAGAAAAGCCTTTCTTTTTGCTTGTTTGTGAGACAACTTGGAAAAAAAAAAAAATCACCAACTTTCTCAACCAAAGTCTGTGTCTTTTGTGACAGCCTTTGAAATCTTATCTTGACTGAGCCTCACTATATATATTCACGCATGGGAGCACAAATGGATTTACTATGAGAACTGGATCCTCCTTGTTTATTTCAGGCCCCATTTAATGTCATTTATTTCCATCTGGTCATCAGTGGTATAATATGGGGGAAAAAAACCCACTTGGGTTTATGAGTAAAAAAAACAAAAGCCAACAACAGCTAAAAGACATACATCAGAGAGAGCTAAACTGGATGAATGCTTAGACCTTTGGCTGAGCTCAAGGTTATACTTGTTCTAAGGAATGTATTTGAGGCTGAAAGGCATCTTGCTGCTGTTTTGTTGCTGCTTTGATTCATCTCCTTTGTTCTTACATTTGTAGATGTGTAAGTTACCTTTGAGCTCTCCACACCATTGCAATAATAAATATTAAAGCACAGGAAAAAAAATAAAGTTATAAGTCCATGGAACTACCATGAAAGGCATGTTTCTCCTTCTGTACAGGTGTCAGTCCTGAGACAGTAATTTTTATGGCACATCTATCATATCCACCTCTTTGTATGAGGATATTTGCATTAACTACTTGCTCATGGGGTTAAGTTGCATTAGCTTGTGTACTACTACTGTTAACTATAAATGAGGTGTTAAACCCTTTTGAACCTTATTCTTCTGGTGACATCAGAGATCTGAGAGAAAATGCACCGATCCAACAAACAAGTTACCAAACTTCTCAATTCAAGGAAAAAACCCACAACAGTGCTTCTCCTAAAGACAGTTCCTAAAAAACATAGTTCTGTTCTAGCATATGGAGAGATAAATAAGAGAGAATATTCTTGAGCTTACCAGTCATGACACTGATGGAAATGATGGGGAATATTTTTTGGTTTTTTTTTTTTTCCTTTGGGAAAAAAATTTTTAAAGTTTTGCAAAAGAGTAGGATATCATTCCTTGTGACTACTCATTTTTCCCTATACAATCCAAAATTTATGTTTCACATGTTATTATGTATTAGTGGAAGCTATTAAAGTTACATGTCATGCTTAAAACGCAATTAGCAAAAGCACAGCATTTCAGATCCTTATGATTTGAATACCTGCAAATGTCAGGGTTATACATACAATTCATAGTAAAATAATGACTACTGAAACAACACATTCTCAGGGCAGACTGACCAGGAATGAAAATGCTTTTCCTATTCCAAAGTACTAAGATTTACTTCCATTGTCACAAAGTAACTGCTATGTTGTGCAGACCCGTTTGAGCTGGGAACCCAGAAACTTAAAAGGAGTTTTGGAGAGTGTTTTCTGGTAGGGCTCATTGACCTGCAGCTTCTGAAAAAAAATAAACCAAATGTGCTGCCCTTCTAGACATACTGCATATTTTCAGCTTTAAAACTGGAGAGACCAGACTGGTGAATAAACAGTTATCGTTATGGGAAAGGCGCAAAACTGTGTTTCTCTAGTATGAATATTTTAGTTGTTTGTAATGACCATGTGCAAATCCACATAGTGATGTTTGTCTCAAAGGATTTGTTAGAAATGACTTTCTTTTTTTCTGTTGGTACACACTGAAATAAACCATCTGCCATGGAATATGATAAGTAGAACTGAAGAGAGGAAATCAGGTTTTAGAAAGAACATGTATCATAAGGGATTTGAGCCTAAGAAATGCAAGCCTGAAAATTGCTGTTGTGTGTAATTTGGAGCAAAATACCAAAGTGGAAGCACTAACATGGCCTCTCACCATGTCTAGTAATACACTGTTCTGTACAACAATTCTGCTTGCTGATACATTTTCAGTGAAATAGAAAGCTCATATGGGTGCCCTTTGAGTGTGGCGTATCATACAGTTCTGATAAAATGCTTGCTTGGGAGCAAAAGATATACAGAACTCAAAACTATAAGAATTGTTAGAAATGCTTTGTGTCTGTGTATTTTCTATTTATGAGTTGCCTGCCAGAAGCAAATAGCACCTAGAGCATACTTTTGTATCAGTTCTCATTGTCCAGGTAAAGCCACATTCATTTTTAACCTATCGTGACATTATCAAAATCAAATAAAACAAACACTTAAAAATAGGTACGGCCTTTCATCTGAAGCTATCCCACAAGTTTAAATATATATATTAATTAGTTTATAAATACCCTGAGTCTTAGGGTCTGTCCAGATGTGCAAACTGAGTTAATTTCAAATGTCTGTATCTAATATCAGTCAGTCACTAAAAATAGCAGGTATAGAATATTTTCACCTCTCATTTAATAACATAAGTAGAATCTAGTGGTGTTCATCTCTGAAAAATTTTGGTTTTATTATCTAAATATATATTGGCACAGTAAATCACGGCAACTTAGACTTTTGAAATTGATATTCATATTTCTAAGTCTAAGGCCGTGTTTTTAATGTTTTAACTCTAGAAATGTGCAGTAAGTGGGAATAGTTGCTCATAATCTTGATGCCTAGTTCATATATCTGGCTTGTAGACAGTACTGCTTATCCTAATATTAAAGGCATAAATTCCAGATGTTATATAGAAGACATTTCTGTATGCACTTCAAGGAGCTGCTTTTCAGCATTCAAGGCTAACAGGCACGTGGATATTATGGAGGAGATGCAGTCTAGACATTAATAAGTGAAGCAGTCATTATTAGTACGTGCTTCTTTTTGCTGCCATTAAAACATGTAATGTGCTCCAAGGATCGACTTTTGCAATGCCAAGTATTTAAACTGAATAATTACCTTCCAGAATTTTAGCAAACAGGACTTAAAATTAAAAGTTTCCCTATGTTCGCACAGGGTAACTTTAAGCTGTTATTTTTAAAGTCTCTGTTTTAAAGAAAGTGCATTATATTGAATTGATCGATCTAAATATCACTTTCCGTAGTCAGCCTCCCAGCAGTGCTAGTAGCCTGAGCGCTAATTGTGTGCAAGTGTTGAACCCAAGCCAGTTCTGGTTGCAGTCTCATTAGCATATTCATAAGTCACAGCTTCACGCAGGTGCCAGAAAGCTGCAAAATGTTTTGTGACTATTCACTGCCACAATAGTAGGAATACTGAATTACTCTTAAAAAGCTATTATATGCTATAGAATAAACTGCTTAATACTGTAAAGTAGGTTCAGAGACTCTCGTACAATCATTCCATGAAGAAATGAAACAAGATTTTTTCCTTTTTTTTCCTTTTTTCTGCCTCTCCTTCTCTCTCTCCCATCCCCCTTCCCTGCCCCTCCCCTTTGCCCTACAGAGTGGAAAATTCAGATCAGGCAGATTAAAAAGAACGTTTCTTGCTTCATCCCCTTTTGAAAACCAGCTCTGGTTTTCTTAATAGAGGCCAAGGAAGATAGTGTGATAATTACTAGATTAGACATCTACAGACCCTGCTGCATGAGTGATAAACCAGAAGAATGGAACTAAGCTTCTTCTAAATGAATTGGAGCAATCCAGACCCTCACTAATTCAAATAAATTCAAAATAAAAGCACACTCTCAACATGCTGCGGCCAATAGTGGCAGCACGATAAAAGGATTGTCTGGATCAGTGTATCTCTTCACTGCAGGTCACTTTTGGCCCTTTCATCAGTAAAATTTTGTCTTTCTGTAATGTAAAGACAATTGATTTAATTGAAATTATATTTCAAAACCTTGGTAAAGCAAAATATTTTAAAGGATTTTCCAGCACTGTTAAATCCAGATAACAAGGTCCCAGTTTATCATTCGAGCATATCTAACAGTCTGCTTTTGCAAATAAATTTGCATCACTGGTAAGAATAAGAAATTCTTAATTTAGTTAATTTTACCATTGATCTTGCAGAGAATGTTTAATCATTTCTATGCTGTATATTAGATTAGAAAGCGTATTTTATTTCACCTTAATGGATCCTGTTAAATCTTTCTCTAGGCACAGATTATCAGGACCTCAATGACCTACACTTTAATAAAACTTAATACACAGTGATCCACAATCAAAGCACACACTCAGACTTTTTTTTAGGCAAAGGAGTTACCCTAACTGCACCACTAAGTTTAAGAAACATGCAGTATTCATCAGGATTTTGGAATATATATTAATTATTATCCTCTCATGGAGGGACAGATTTAAAATTGTGAAATACTCATTTATTTTTGCAATATCCTACATATCCTTTACAAAGTTGTACATTTCATGTTTTAATGGGAGGAATATTTATGTGAAAGCTATAAAAATCCATCTACATGAAAACTATTAAAAAATAAGGCAACTACAAGGTACCTGCGGAAGCATCTGTATTTTGATGCTACACCCTGCAATCGTACCTATATCATGCATAAAGTGTTAGAGTCTTTTATGCAAAGTGTGAGGAGAATTTGACATTGACTACCCTAGATATTTCCTAGATATTTCTAGTATTTCGGCTAGAAAAGCCTTGGAGACTTAGGGAGCCACCCTCATTCCCATCACAAATCTGGAAGTTGCCAGTCGAGTGACAAAACGTGTCTCCACTTTAGCCCTATTGTGTGACAAGGAGGGAGCCCTGAGCATAAAGAGCCCCAGGGAGCTGGCTGTGAGCTGCCGAAACAATTCACCCAGCACAGTCCACTCCTTGATGAGATTTGAGTGTCCTCAGAAAGAAGGGCATCAGGAAGCAGGTTGCAGACTGCATTGTCAGCCGTTTCTGGTCCCTGGTGCGTGCATCACAGCCCCTTTACCCCTCAGACTCATGAGCTAGTAGTGTTGTGTCCAGAAAACTCTCCCTGCAGGTGAGTTGTAAGAGTTTGAATTCCTCAGACTGGTGAAGGAAATACACGGGGTTTGTTTTGTTTGGTTTTGGTTTTCTCTTCCTGAGTTCTTAATTCTAAGCATCAGGCTACTTACTCTATTAAGAGGAGGGATTATCTCGATTTTAAGAAGGTAGAGGTCACACCAGATGCTGAGTGCTTTTGGACAGATTTGGGTTGCTCAGTCCTGCCAAGAAGGAAGATCCTCTGCAGTGTTATCAAGGCACAAACTGAGGCTGCTGGGGAAAATTTGAAACTAAAGTTTTAAGGTCTAAAGAATGGCTGTGTACTCTGTTCTCAGGCTACAGTGAGCTAAATTCAGGAATTCAACTTCGTATTTAGGAGCAGTAGCTGACTTTAACTCAGCAGTAGCTGAGGGACGTGGCTACAACTGGCTATGAGCAGCTACAGGTTTGCCTGGCCTGTGCATTGGCCTGAGGCACCCTGAAGCCAGGTAGGTTCATCAGCGCATCACCCTGCCTGAGCTATTGCACAGTTCTGCAGGAGCCCTCCGAAAAGGAAGGCATGTTAGGTGTGCTGACACACAGTGTCGTAGTAGCACAGATACGCAGTTTCTGGAGCAAACCTGGCGTAATTAAAAACATGGGTAGGGTATGTTTATATTTGCTAATGCCAAATCATGTAAATATATTCATGCTCAATTAGTGGGCATGGCCACTGGCCCCAACAAAAATCCTGTCCATTTTAACTGTGTGAAGTCTCAGAGTGCAAGAAGCAGCCAGACTATTATGCCTTAAACAGATATGATGTCCTAATTTCCATCTCTTGAACTTCACTCATTTATATTTGTAGAGGTTGAACTTTAATTCAAAACAAAACTTTTTTTTTTATGTGTTCCAGTTATGGTCAGTGCTGGAATACAACCGTTGTCTTTACTCTGCAGAGATGCTTTGAAACAATGAAACTCAGTTTCTCAGTTCTCAGTTTCACTTGCACAAACTGATTTAGTGGGTGTTGTCTCAACAAATTGGAACATGAGCTTGAGTATACTGAGCCTTGAGAAAAAATGATAGCAAGTTTTGCTCTCCAAGGAGAATGCCTGGTTAAAGTAAAATATCCCCACCGTATCCTAGGGAGCACTATCGCTGTGGTTGTTCCCTTTATAGCTAATGGAAAGGAACAGGCACCTCTAGAGAGTCATTAATCTCATCATAAGTTAGAACAGATGAATATCCCTGGAGGAGCCTATTTTTCTCCATTAACTATAAAGGGATCCTAAAATGCCTGGCTTCGATTTTAGATGTCTAACTTTCAGATGTTAAATTACAACCGATTAAGTCAATCACATGTTGTCCCTTAGCAGAATGTATTAATTCCCTCCACAACCAGTCAACTCAGTCAGCATCCACAAAGAAAGGGCTGGAAAGAGAAAGCCATTCCTGAATCTTCCCTGAACCTCCTCACACATTTGCAGTAATTTGTCATCCACAGCATACAAGCAGGGAATAACGCATATTCTCAGGAACTCTTGACTCCAACTCTTGCCTCTTTTTAACAGACTTTCCTTTACTTCCAGTTTTGGGACACTAACTGATTCATGAGGAAGGAAAGTGTCAGAAAGAGTATTACCTGTTACTGCATCTAGTGGCTACAATCTGGACAGCATTACACATGTAAAAAGTATTTTGCACCTGTTTTGCACATCATTAAAACACCAGATATAGGTTTCTGTTGTATATCAATGTCAGTGTTATCACTAGAAACACTATGCTTCTGGCAGCTGGCTATTTGAGTTGTGGTGCATCCATTTTCTACCTGATAGGTACAGGTAGAAGTCTGTTGTGTCAGTTGCAGCAATTCACCACAGTTTTGCTGTTATGTTCATAAGATCTCCATTTTCATAAATTGCCTRTATCAAATGCTGTATGAGCTTTCATACAGAAATATTCTTTAAAGTTAAAAAAAACCCAATTATTGTGCTGATACAAGTTGCTTCAAATGCAAACTTGGCTGTAGAAATGTGTTGAACACTTAGATGCTACCTTTTACAAGTATTTGTATACTATATACAAGGGAATATACATTCCTGTTTATAGAAAGCTTCACTCTTCATGTCTATGTATTATTTTTCTTCATATCTTGTTTATTATGAAAACAAACAAACAAACAAGATCTGTTCTTCCTTATTGTGAGGATTACTCTTTACATGACTACCCAGGCTGCCACAGAGCCTTGCTGAGAGGTCAGCTCTGAATCCGAAACTCTACAGAAGCCAGAGAGAAAATAACTGCACATGAAAGGGTATGAAGATACATATTTTCAAGAACAGTATTTTCATTGTAACTGCTGAAAATTAAACTACCAAAGCACAGCTTTTCTCCTAAAATCTGAAACTTCTGAAGTCTTAAAACTTCCGAAAACCTCTTTCTCCATTGCTAAACATTAAACTACTCTTTTTTCTCTGTTTTTTTTTTTTTTTTGTATGTACACGCATGTGCACAGAGTGTCTGTCTATCTGTCTGCCTACCTGCCTACCTCTACACGTATGTACATATACAGTAGGCTCTTTAGTTCCAAAAGTGCAATTACAGGTCATTTAATGTGAAAATGGCAAGGAGAAACTCTAATTTACCCATCCGAATTTCTCATCATCAGTAGGGATTTTTTGTCACAATTGTATGGTAGGATATAAAAGTCCATTCAAGGCTAGGGAAAGAAAAGAAAATCCACACAAGGATTTTACAGCAATTGCTGAAAACCATGAAAAATTACACAATATTGTAGCACCTGGCTGCATAAGGTAAAACTGCACCTGGGTAATACTTGTTAACGTGACTGGAACATATGCAGGAAGATACAAAGACCCATGGACCTGAGCAGCACTACAGGAGTAACAGAATGAACAGCTTCTGAAACATGTYGTAGATGTATTATGTATAAAATAGATCTGTGTTCCACTTCAGTGTCAGCCATGCATGACTTTTTGTTCCTTTGCTATCTTTACTTAGCATAGGCAAGGAAATTTAATTTCCATTTGTCTGGGGCTTCTCTAAAAAGCAACAGCTTTTTAAATAATATCCTAGGGAACTTCTGAGAAAATACAAGAATAGACTGGAGAGTTCTCGAGTTTATGAGTAAAAATTTCCTGGGACAACACAATTTGAAAAGCTGCATGTACCTTGAGAAAAAGATATAGTCAGAAAGTACTTAGCTATTTTGCATGATTTTTTGGCTGGCGGTCTTCATAATAAATACAGCAAGAGGCATCTGATGAGGAGAATAATAATATAGTCTTAGCAATTTAGCTGGAACAGCTTAAGAAGATGCCACTACACCCCTCAGCTGGAAGCTACTGTCCTGACATCTGTGACCAAAAATAAACCATGTGATTACTCCAAATCCATTTCAGTGCAAAGTCACAGGGTTAGCTTAAATCACTGCTGAATGTAATTTCAGATTACTAGGTTTTGGTTTATGCATTAGCTGATAAATCAGTCTTTATAATGCAGAATTACCTTCATAACATGTAAATAGTGATGAATTTCTAAAGTTCTTTATTGATTTTATTTAATTGAGGTATTGCAGTGAAGACTTCATCTTATCTGCATATGTCTTCTGTAAATGTAGAAAGTTCCCTCTATGGTCAGCAGGGAGAGACAGGCCCACACTGGATTTGGCATGATTCACACCCATTGAAGTGTTTACCTCTTGTGACTATTTTAAAAAAGTAAAAATTTTATGCTTCAGAATTTTGGTGATACTTTAAATTTTGTTAATTAAGGAAAATGAATAAAATGTTGCCTTAAGTACTGTAGAGCTTTTCTTCCGCCATCCACTATGCCTGTATGGTATAGGAATAAAACATATGACACTGTGTGAAACTATAATGTTCTTCATGCTATGAATTCCTGATGCTATACTAAACTTTCTGGTCTAATAGAATCACCTCATTAAGGATACAATGCATAAATGAAAGAGTGAAGTTCTTTGCTGATGTGAAATAAGTCATATTAGATATTCATAAAGTTGTTCTGGTTTTAAAGATCTATTTGCCTCTCATGATATCTGTCCATTTTGTAAATTAATAAGACTGACTAAGCAGATCAATGTTGTGTCACATATGCCGCTGGTTTTATGTTTTTGTAAGAATTATATACCCTAGTGAGTATAGGTTCATTCAGACTGATGGTACCCCCGGTATGGAGCTCTGCAGAAGCAGCAGAGGCTGACCTGCAGGGCTGTCTGACATTTGTGATGAGTATTAAATCAAAATTTTTTGAAATGTTGTCACAGATGCAGGAAAAAAAAAAGGGTTATATAATATATGATTTCTACATCTTGGAGCTGAGAATATTATGCAACCTATCCAAGGCAGGTATTTCTGTGGGTGTGTGTGTACGAGTGTGTAGCCTGTCTGTCTGACAGGCTAGCTGTGGTTTTTTGGAATGTTTTCAACAACTAAGTCAACATTACTAAGGAAAATATATACATAAAACAACAACAACGTAACAGAACTCTTTCATCTTTTTTAAGCACTGACTAGACCCATGTGCTGTGAGCATGATAAGTGGTCATAGGTTGCTGCATTGAAACAATACTTCTCTGGGATCATTTAAAACAACCGTGATCCATCATACTTCCACTTCATGAGAAGAGTAACAGTGCTATTGGTACTTTTTGGCCTCAAGAGGTGCCTAAAGATCTGTCAACACTTCGGCTAAGTTGCCTGCACAAATGAGTTTTGAGTGGCTTTGTTCTGTTGTGAAACAGAACTGGTACACGTACAAGCTGTTTAGCTGGCCCTGCTTTTGAAACTGCTGAACTGACACCAGAAAAGGCAGGTGATCAGACAGGAGATGCACAAGCTGGACAATGAAAAATCTAATAGCTTGTAAAAGGTGAAAGAAGGAAACAGGAGGTTGAAAGAGAAGGAAGAAGGCAGATAACCTTAGCTTTCAAACATACATTTTGCCTTTCTAAAATTACTCTCTCTACTTCCAGACTTAACAGGAAAAGCATTTACTATATTCAGAATGCTGGGTTTGATCTTAAAATCATTGAAATAAATTTAATATAGAAATAATTCTATGTCACAACAATAAAAGAATGCATAAAACCCCCTGTCATTACTGTTGCAGATGCATTTACAGTGTCTATTAGTATTACCATCTCAGAAAATCAGGCCATTTCCTTGAATACCTAAATAAGGTTTGATGGTGCCTACACTGAGGCTTCTTTTTGCTTATGATGAGAAGAAACGTGATACATTCCGGAAAGCTGTAGAGTGAAAAAATAAATATATCATTCTGAGGAGAAACAATTTTAAAAATTACCAACACAATTTATAAAAAAGCAAATTGAATACATCTGCATTAATATATATGCAATACATATTTAACTTGTATAGCCATCACAGTCAAACATGAATCCCATCTTCCTGTGTGGGAATTCCAAATAGAAATGCGGGTGAATGCATGGCACGCTTTACTCATTTGTGTGGGATGCTAGGGTGTCAGGAAACCTGGATGATGTCTGGGATTCTCACAATTGCCGCTCCAAGGTACTAACAGCAAGGCAAAAGTAAAGGTCCCCACTAAGTCTTTTGCTGTCAATGGCAACATACTGTAAGTTATATAAACACTCAAGGAAAACTGAGTAGAACTGAGAAACTTTGGTATAAAACATCTCCAGAACCTACTGAGTTAATTTCAAGAAAATATTGTTCAATAACTAGGGATCTTTCAACAACTACCAGGTATGTTGTCCTAGGATTTTATATATACAGGTACATAAGTGTGTAAACACATTTATATACTAACATTTAGAAATGAATGTAATTAAATGTGCCCTGTAGACAAAAAAAAAAAAAAAAAAAAAAAAAAAAAAATAAAAAACAAAAAAAAATGGCTATGAGGCTAGAAAAATAATAATGAGCTCCTATTGTTCAATAACTAGGGATCTTTCAACAACTA
>JAYKAV010003097.1:247327-278382 GCA_035582835.1 Phoebastria nigripes
AAAAAAAAAAAAAAAAATAAAAAAAATCACACATGCAATTCAGAAAAAGGAAAGCATTATATAGCTAAAACGGAATTTGCAATATGTCAAGACAACAAAAAAGAGTATCTCCACAACACACAAAAGAAAAACAATGAAGAAATAAGAAGCAAAATAAATGGTGAAATTGAGAAATAAAAACAGAGAAAAGATGAATGAGTTAAGAGGAAGGTGTGAGATATCACTTCCACTGTATCAGGAAAAAATCACTTGTGGTAATGCAGATTATACTAAATTCATGCATTGGCAAGCAACATTTGGATATGAATTTAGGAAGGAACCAAAAGAAACTTCTCCAAATACAGAAAGATATGTAAATAAATAACATTTAGCTATACACTGCTAGATATAGCATAGTACCCACATCTCAATAGAACACCTTAAGACAAATGAAGAACCTGGTAAATAATAAGGTCTGTTCTCCCTTTGCTCTGCATGTGGCTCTCCCAGTGAGATCAGTGAGAAATATATTTAGGATATCTATAGGATCAGACTAACAAAACACTCTGATTACAGGGAACTTATGCATCTTTAAAAGATGCATGTTTTCTCTTTACACAAAATCACTTATAATACTGAAGAATTTAAATGCTAACTTCACTGGAGGAAAAAGGTAAGTACTTTCATCAATTTCATTTTGAGTAATGTGGAGTGATTTTATTTCACAATACATGTACTATAATGCCTTATTATATAGGAAAAATAGAGCCATAGATCCAATTGTCTTGTTTGCTGAAGGCATTTGTATGGATGAATACATTTCTAGACTTTTTAAGTTGTGCTCAAATCTAGGAGGAGGCTTTGAAAGTTTCACTGTTGGTATTCTCATTCAGAGAAAACCATAGAATGTCTATGAATCCCAAGAAACTATACATAATATATTACAAATCAGGTTTTATGGCTACAGGCAGAGCTATAAGACACAAAGGTGAACTGAACCTGCCTGATAACAAAATTAATATTTTAGATCCCTATTTTGGAAATGAATAAACTTAGGTGCATAGATCAAAACAAGTGATCCAGAAAGTTCTCATTTCAGTAGTTATCTAGTCTAAAAAGTGCTTGCTTTTTATAATGTCTTCTATTTATTTAGACTGGTAAATCAATAGGTGTCAGTACTGCACCTAGGCGATTGAATTCTGGATTGGCCCATAGGAGTTGTCTTATCTGTTAGCTGTGAAACAAAAATTGAAATCAGAAAAAAGCATGTGTTATTTTCATCGAAACACATAAATGATGACGCCTAGCAAGTAGCAGACTTCATCACTATTTCCTTTTCTCTGCATTGTTATTTAATCCAGTGACTAATGCACCATGGGCAAAGACAAGACTGCAGATTTTGGGAGTAGTGACTAGAAACCTGTTTTTTTTTCCACAGACTTGCATGCTCCAGAGTAATGTTTCTTCATGATTAATCTCCATGTGACTCTATCAGTTTTTCAGTTTCTTAGCAGTGATCCATGTACAGCAAAATGGACAACTTTCCTGTTCAGACTATGATATGATCTTGAATTCCAGTAACCTAAAATCAGCAATAAGTCCAGGTTTCCCATTTCTGAGGTAAAATCTTTAAACAAACAAACAAACAAAAAAATGTAGGTACAATATGTACCTTCATATGTACTTTGTACCATATTTTGAAAAGAGTGAATCGTGCTCAGTTAATTTTCTAACCAGAGGAAAGGCTCCCGTGAATGGACAGAGGTATTAAATGTGCTGGTATGAGTCAAATACCAGATTTCAGAGACAGGACTTCAGGTTTATGTTAGCAGTTGGGATGCTAACTTCATCCCTTCCAACCACCTCTAAAGCCTAGACAATCAAATTCTAGGTAGAGAGATGCTTTGCTAACATATACACTGCATTACTTCAGTACCAGAAAATCTCCAGTGCATGATGAAGTTCAGATATGCTCCCTGTATTACAGACAATATTGCCAACTAAGCTGCACACAGCTATTCTGTGCATGTAAATCAGCTATTCAAATAAGCCTTTTGTATATTTGCATTTAAAAAAAAAAAAGGTTTATACCCTCAGATCAATGCACGTTAAATTTTTATTATGTGGAAACTCAACTGCCCATACCAGCAGTAAATTTAGAAAGTATATTTGTATGCTGAAGTAAGGTCTCAGTTGTAACCATAACAAGTTAGGTAACCATAAAAAGTTAGGTAACCACATAGTTGTGTAACCACAGTGTTCACAAAGAAGAAAATATTTCAGAAATATCTTTGAAACCTAGTGACAAACATTAATAGTCAGAGATTCCACTAATATGAAAACAAACATGAGAGGAAAGCCTGTTATAAAAGCAGGCTACCTTTTTGACAGTTTTCGAGTGTTTTTTGTTTTGAAAACATTGCTAACTTAAAATACATTAAATTCTGTCTGAAATTTGTTTCATGGGTTTTTTTTGCAAAATTATTCCCTATGATAAATGCAAAAAAAAATGAAAAGATTATTATTTTTGCTTCTTTTTGCTTATTTGCAATTTCTTATTTTGCTTATTTTTGCAATTTTGCTTCTAGACCGCTACAAGCTAATAGCTTCAGTCTTTGTAGAATTATGTCATATACATATCARCCAGCCACCATATAATCCATCTTATTCCAATAACATGTGCCATGCTACTGGCTGTAGTTTTACTTTCAGATAACACTCACTGTCAACTGCTTTAATTTGGTTTCCATAATACATTTTAAAAATTTTATTTTACACCTCGTCTTTCCTCAGTGTTAGCAAAGTCCTAGCTCATGGTGAAGTGCAATCACATTCTAAATTGTGGTCCATACTGCTATTTTTCCATATGGTTATTCTGCATTTATAAATTAATTTCTCCATCCTTCTAAACTTCAGAAACATCAATGTTTTTATAGTTGTTTTTCCTTCCTTTAAGAGTGACCTGCAATTTTCATTTAGTGGCAACTTACATGTGACACATCATCTTATCCAAGGAAAGTTTATTGTAGTGTATAATATAGATGCTTACAGTAAGGAAGTGAATGTTATAGTACAAAACTAATAGAATATAGATACTATAAATTCTAGTTATTATCCTTTCAAAATTTCAAAAGGAGCTTCAAAAATTCTCTAAGTATCTAATCACTTCTATGCAGGTGTTGGTGTTTCTGTTTGCTTTGTTTTGTTTTTTTCCTCGTAAGTATCACAAAAAAAGAAGTTTATTTGTACATTGATTTATCCATATTTATCCATGGGCTAAGTTTTTACCAAAAAAGTGCATAGTTGTATATGGCAATCATTTTAGAATGCATATGCTAATGAAATTCAAATGAATAAAAAGAGTACTTGCCTAGGACAGTCATCACAATATAAATAAAAAAAATAAAATCTTGTCAACAGAATAATTCAGTCATTAGTAAGCACTATAAAATTAAAAGTATGTAATATTACTAATTATGTGTAAATAATGAACATCTTTAAAATTCACAGTTATGTGTTGGAAAATATGCATGCATTTTACATCATTTTGACGAGACTGGTATAAATTGTAGATAAAATACACTGAAAACAGACAAAAAGCGTACTCTTCATACTTCCCAAGTGATTCAAAAGGTAATTTATTGGCCAACCATATTAATTAGTCTGAGAATCTGCTTCTGTAGTATGTAGTATACTTTTCACATACAAAATACATTTACAGTCTTGCTAGTCACTATTTTTTTCTCTATTTCTACCATTTAAGGATCTCATTCATTTTTCATTGAAGTGAGGGGAGTCTTCAGACTGAGTGCAATGTATTCTGTAATAGTTCAGTAAATATAAAGACACATTTGGTTTGGGAATCAGTTAAGTTCTGTACATAATATACATATAATCTGTACATATGTATAGTAGACCTGATAACATACCTGCTGTAAACATTGGAAAGACTGCTATTAACTTCAATGGCTTTTGATCTAGCATTTTAAGTATATGGTATCAGAAATCGTACTAAATTCAGATGTTCCAAATTCTGATATTTCTCATACCTGAAAAGTTCTTTGCATATACCCCCATGCACTGCATAGTAGAACAGGCTCATCTTACACTTCTGCCTCCATTATATACATGCAATAAATATTATGCATGGTCTTGAGAAGGTTGACAGTGAATCTTGGTATTTATTACTTTTACAATAGAGAGAGGTTCACTCCTCATTCTCCACAGCAAAAGCCCACTCTCACACATCTAGCACATCTGTCTAATTACACAGGGTAAGTGATGAAAATGTAACCTGTCAGTAAATATCAGAAGACATTTGTACCTGAAGTCATAAAAATGTACTTTCTCCTACTTATGTAGTGTCACCTATCCAATATATTGAAAAGACGACATTATACAAAGAAAAATCAGATGAAGAAACAAAATTTGAGCTCATCTATTAGCCCTCTTCTTATTCTTCGAAGTGCCAGGTGGAACTTTTAACCCTTACATTTCAAAGTGGTGCACAAATTCTTTTGTTTCCTGACATTAAAGAAAATGTTTTAGCAAAGCCTTCACAAATGTCTTTGAAAAATCAACATAGAATCATACAATCATACAATGGTTTGGGTTGGAAGGGACCTTAAAGATCATCTAGTTCCAACCCCCCTGCCACGGGCAGGGACATCTTCCACTAGACCAGGTTGCTCAAAGCCCCATCCAACCTGGCCTTGAACACTTCCAGGCATGGGGCATCCACAACTTCTCTGGGCAACCATCCTCACAGTAAAGAATTTCTTCCTAATATCTAGTCTAAATCTACCCTCTTTCAGTTTAAAGCCATTACCCCTTGTCCTATCACTACATGCCCTTGTAAAAAGTCCCTCTCCAGCTTTTTTGTAGGCCCCTTTCAGGTACTGGAAGACTGCAATAAGGTCTCCCCAGAGTCTTCTCTTCTCCAGGCTAAACAACCCCAACTCTCTCAGCCTGCCCTAATAGGAGAGGTGTTCCAGCACTCTGATCATCTTCGTGGCCCTCCTCTGGACTCAATCCAACAGGTCCATGTCCTTCTATTGTTGGGGGTCCCAGAGCTGGATGCAGTACTCCAGGTGGGGTCTCATGAAAGCAGAGTAGAGGGGCAGAATCACCTCCCTCGACCTGCTGGTCATGCGTCTTTTGATGCAGCCTAGGGTACGGTTGGCCTTCTGGGCTGCAAGCGCACATTGCCAGGTCATGTTGAGCTTCTCATCAACCAACACCCCCAAGTCCTTCTCCTCACATGTTCATGATGTCAATACTTAGGGTGTTTCTTAATGAATCATCCTTTCCAATTTTAATGAAATTTATTTGTGCATTGTGTTGGTGTTTTGGAAAAGAAAAAGTAAAAAAAAAAAAAAACAAACCCTTGACATCATTATGGAACCTCAGTCCCTGAGAAATTAGGGACAAAACATTATTTAAACATATGGTCTTTCTGTTGAAACAGGGCATCAGACAACTCCCTATCACTAGATTTTGTCTACTGTCATTTGAAGCTGGCAAAGATGCCCCCCAGTCCTGGCTCTGCAGTAGGTTGACCAAAGTAACAAGTAAAGCTATTTGCTGTGGAAGCCAGTTAAGAGTAAAATAATTTCTGCAGTGGTAAATTGCAATGAGATGACTTGGACATGTGCTTCTTTTCTCCTACACACTATTGAGTTAAATTATTTTGAGATTTGTTAAGATCTATCCTCTCTTCCATGTTTAAGTATAAGAGTTATGGTTCTGTACAGAAACAGAAAGACAGGTGTCCTCAGCAGACCACTTTGTTCTCCTCAAATTCATAATAATGTGAGAGCCTCAGGCACTTTATGACTTCTCTCTACAATTTGTTCTCATTTTAACTACAAAAATAAGAGCGTGCATGTACAGATATACATAATAATTGTCTTACCAAGCTTATGATGTACTTATGATATATTTTAACACTGCTGCTAATCCATTTATGCTGAACACTTGAAAACTACTTTTTTACAAATACAATGTATGTATTTTTAGATAAATGCTATTGTTTCTTCCTTTCTCTCCCCAACTGTGAAATTTCATCACATAGTCCTAAAATCTTTGATGTGACTGAGTTGCATTAGGGACAATATTTGTTTCCTAAGAAYAATGCAGTCACTCAAAAATCAAGTATTTAAAATGTTTTCATAAGGTACTACACTGTTCATATATATTCACTTTTATTTTCATACTCAAACAACAACTGTATATGTCTAAATAGACTCTTTAAGTTGTTATTTTTGCTAGGTAACTCCCTGTGCCTGATACTAACCAAGATGTACAGCATTTGCCTTCTTTAATCATGACCCAAGCTCTGATACCTTTATAATATAATTACACTTATTTTCTTGGGAAGAAGAGATTCTAGAGAAGGACGTGTGCTGGAGGACCCCTCGTCTTTCTGCAAGCAGCTGAAAACCCATGGATGTATCCTCATCTTAGGAATCTAGGTAAAGAAGGGGATAAAATAGCTTTTGCCTTTTATCTGTTAAGTTAGGTCTTTTAAGGATGGGATTCAGCTTTCAAATTACACAAATTTAGGTGTTACTATGTAGATGTCTACAGATTAAATACGTACTTAATATCCCCCAGCCAACACATATCTAGTTGTGCTTCAGCTACCCACCAGCAGGCATCCCACACCACTGGAAGTGCTCTAGCGTACTGGAGGTGCCTGCAGGGCTGACAGACAGGTCACAGGACCTGCTGGGGGGCCAGTAGACTATCATAGGGTGTTTCAGACCTACCTAGCTGTGGACAACTGAATGCTTCTGCCTCTTTATCAAGAAAGAGAGGATGTTCTTTTCCATATCATGAAGGTAGTCACGCTTCGACTAGAAGACATTTTTTCTTTCTCTTGGCCCAACATGTTATGCAATACAGAACAAAGTGTTGTTAAGAACAATGTTAATATTGCTAAGTTGATTAGGATTTGAAACTAAAATAAAGTAGTAGGAACTAAGGAAAAAAAAAAAAAGGCAAAACCTAAGAGAATACAAGGAACAGAAGATCTTAAAAGTAGAATAAGAAAGGAAGCAAAGCCTTAGGTGATACTTGCATAATTACTTAAAATTAATTGCTCAAGACTTTCACTGAAGAAAATTATTTTTGCATAGGTCCCCAGTCAATGAAAATCAATTGCTGGTCGCTTATTTACGTATCTGAATTGTCAAGATTTTTAAAAATGGGAAGTAAGTCCCTTCATTTCTGAACCCTTTATAATGGTTAATTTTAACAGTGTTTTCCTCAAAATTTGAATTTTCTGAGGAACATTGAAGTAGTTCCCTTGAGGACATTATTTCAGCTTATTTCTTCTATTTTATCATACCTTCCCAGTTTTACATGTGTCTACTCACCAAATTTAAATTGTGTTTGTTTATCAACTCCTTTGTATTAGTAAAAAATCAATACTCTAAGACTCAGTGAAAACCCATACAAGTTTAGAGGGAGACTGAAGAGAAGCAGAGAAGTTGTAAAAAAATTAAATACTATACAAATAATAACTATTTTAATTGACAAATTGTGGTTTCACTCCTCACTGGGCCTATCTTGACTTTTACTGAATATCTATTTCTCCACCTGAGTGAATGGAATATCTCAGGTTTGCAGAAAAAAAACCCATGAAATTTCACAGCCCTTTCTTTCTAACAGTCACGTCTGACCACCTCTCACACCGAATCAAAGTTTATACATTTTTCTATGTTAGAAATTAGATTTATGGRTAAGTGTTGTAAATACATTAAAAGTTGGAAATAGCAGCGTATCGTCACTGTCCAGGAAGATGTATCAGCTGCTAAAAGCTAAAAGTTTCATTTTGATGGTATATCTAAAATACGGATTAAAAAATTCACGGGAAAATATGAAACCAACCCCTAGAAAAAATCAGCTAAGCATAGCAAGGACTCATCAAATTATAAAATCGCCCTGAAATTGAATATGGTACAGGTAAAAAGGGAAACTGACGTTTTCCAAAAGAGGAAAAAATATATTTTTTAAGGGGAGGGGGGAAAGTCCTTAGTCAATCCATTTCTATTTCTGGAACTTGGCATAATGCTGAATGCAAAAAATGTACAAGCTTCAGCTAGCTAGAGAAACATCGTGTTATCAGCAGCTACCAATATTTATTCAACATATTTCAAGTTTCTCCTGTGAACAAAGTAAGTTAATTACATTTACAAATAGTATGGGCAGTAGAAGAACAAATAATGGTATCTGAAAAGATTCTAAGCTTCAGATGACAAATTTACTGCAAGTATATAAACTCTGCAAGTCAGTTGTGTCAAATTAAACTTATTCATGCTGAAGTATTAGCAGATAGTATTTGCAGAGTATTAAAAAAAGTTTCAACTTAGACAAATGCATGAAAAATAAGCTGTAAGTCATCTGATAAATTAATAACTCATACCAGTTTTTAATGGTGTAAGTGTCCAGGCAACAGCAATGTTAGGGCAAATGTTCYGAGGTAAGTATTCTTGAGTAATATGTTGAATACAAAATGGAATTAAATTACAAATAAACTTGTTGATTTATCTATTAAGAAACAGTTACTATCACGGTACTTAAGCCTAACAGCACAACATCCTAACAGAAAATACACCTGTAAACCTTGCCACTCCAGTGTTTTGATGATTTGAAGCTCTGTGGCCAATAATGAGAGCACAACATATTAACTATTTGCTACATACTGATAAAGTAGCATAAAACATATGGAGTGAAAAAAACCAACAAAATTTTCTCACAATACTGGGTTCATCGRATGATCTAAAAATAGATCTGCTTGTTGAAGTATGTGCATCTGAACTTTGTCATTACCAAAAAACCTGGAAAAAAGCCTTTGTTTTTTACCCAGAAAAAAATATTTCTGTCCTTGACAAAAAATTACCTGTAGGATATTCTTATTGTGTGGGAGAAAAATAGTATGTGAATCATTATTTGAGTGTCCTCCCAGCAGAGATAGTTTTTAACCGAAGAAACAAAGTTGTTAAATTACATATTAAAGAATTCAGATGTAAATATAAACCAAAGTATTAAAAAATATTTCAGTGTGTTGCAGTTTTCAGATAGAAAGAGTTTTGATTACTCTGAGAAAGCTCTGCATGGGTTTTCCTGGAAATTAACATGTTTATGGAAATACCATCCATACTCGACTGTAAGGTTTCCACAGCTTTACTGTAAGGCTTTTTAAAGAGGTACGTCTAGTAGCTAGCAAAGCCAGTGTCTGCTCACTTCCACTCACAATCACAACCATAGATACCTATTTACTTTTTTAAAGTAATAATTMTATCAACATTTTGGCTTATATTATTATTTGGTTAACTTCAATTCAGCTAGCTACCTGTGAAAAAATATAGTGTGCCAACAGATGAACATAGGTAACTTATAAAAAATAATTATAAGACAACTCAATAACAAATATTAGCCCAATACTTGCATTTATTCATTTTGCTAAGTTTTCAGTTGTACAGTTACCACGGACATGAAGAAAGCGCCAGAAGGGCAGGACTACCTTTTGCCTACTTTTATAACTTAACTCCTCATTAAAATACTGAGAAAACTCACTTCCTTTTCTTGGCAGCTTTTTCTGCCTAACAGAAAATGATGATTGCCTGTATCAATCAAGAGTTCATGGCTGTGGCTTTTGGGTTGTTTTTTGTTTTTTTTTTTTCTTATTTCCTCAGTGGTAAAGGCAGTTAAATAAAGCACTTGCCTTTAAAATAAGCCCTCATAGATATAAGTTTTCACTTGTACTGAGGGATTAAAAGCCATGTTCTGCCTGCATGACATTTATTGCAAGATCAAGGTATTAACTTGTAGATAAGTGTAGGAGAATGCACATGAGCATGCTGAGTCCCTGTGCTAAAAACTCCTGAAATGCTTTTTAACTGAGGATGTGAAACATATTTTATTTTTTATTAAGATAATAAAAAGGATTAGTCACATTACAGATTAATTGCCTGCACAATTTATAATCCATATTATAAAATGAAGCTCTTTGGTTAGCTGAATTCAGAAATCCATCTGAAAATGTAAACTTCCCTTATGTTTGTAAAATAAAAATTAATGCTTTTCTGTGTTAAAAATTTTGCTTAGCAGTGAGACATATGCCATGCTTTAGCCTGGAGAAAAGTTTTCTGGGACAAACATTTTGAATTAAAATGAAAAATCTGGCTGTTTACTTGAGACAATAAAATTATCATTATTTTATGGAAATTTTGAAAAGAATGTTAAATCTTAAATATCTATATGGATGAACTTATCCAAGCTCTAACATTATCACCTTTTTTAAAAGTATCTCACTGGTTCAAATATGCAAACTATGAAATAAAATAAACGTGCCCAATAAAGGTGAAATCCTGAAAACCTGCATTTGCTCTAACTTTCTTCTTTCATTTATCCATCACTAGACTGGTACCTTGAGAGAACTGGTTTACATATTTAGAAATATCAATGTGGATGTTTTTCCTGATATACCACCATTCCACCCCTTTTGTGTCCATGAGGAAGTGCTAACATCTCTTTCAAGAGCTGATATGACATATTAGAATATACCAGCCCATTGCATTGAGTAATGCCTAGTGAACAGTGATGAGGGAATAGACTAACCCACTGCACCTAGTAATGTCCAACAGATAAAGATAGGTAGACAGATAGGCAGACAACGTTTCTGTAACCTCTCAGTTCTCTGGAATAAGCTTGCCACACTCTGTAGAAACTTTACTCCATGTATATTTCTGGTGAATTAATGAGAACCATTCTCTTCCTTCTGTACAAATACCCCCTGGTTTCTTTTTCTACAAATCCTACTAATTTTGTAAAGCTCTTCCAAAAATCTATTACCTTGCTTTCATTCTCAGAGCCAAACATATAATCAAGCAAGAATTCATTAGATGAAATGGAATTTTTCTTTGGGAAAGCTAAACATTCCTTTTTAATGTTTTGGGTTTTTTTTTTTTTTCTTTTTTTTTTTTTTTGTGTGTCTGTAGAAATATACTGATTACCTGTACAGGCATCTGTAGCTGCCTGTCTTCTGATCTCTGGTTTCTGTGATTTAATAAGGCATGTTATAGACAGGATGTATACATAATATTTCTACTTTTCAATATTTTTATTTTTAGTATTTTATAATAATCTCTCATTAATTAATATACAAATTATTATTAAATTATTTGATAATAATAATTTCTAATAATAATACATAGGTTTTTTTCTAATTAGAATATTCATGATACAACAAAAATAGTGTTATGATCTCTCTTTCCCATCATGTGAGATAATAATTTCTTTATCTGATGAAATTTAGGAACTGATCCTGAGCACATGGCATTAAATAAGATTTTTTTCCTACTTTCAAAAGTAGAAAGAGAAGCAGGTGTTTAAGTCTCAGGAGCAACATTCACAGATGAATTTACTTTATTCAAACCCCTTGGAAGTAGCACGTATAGGTAGTTACACCTGTCTTTTCCCTCTTCTCCCTGAACTCTTACATGGAAAAGGTAACTTCTTTGGGATTGTTTCACATACAGCAGTGTATGCTATATTTTACCCATATCCCCCTTCACTCTGGTGGATCTGTTATATTTCATGATGATCAGGAATGAATGAATGACAGAAATTTATGTCATATTTCAATAGCTTCTTAAAAGGAGAACTTTCATTCACCTCTTTAGGAAAAGTCTACACTGTACAATCTGAAATGCCTCACAGAGTACAACTGAAATGCCTCTGAAAGGATTCAGAGTAAACACAGAACCTGGCTTTCAAGATTTGGGCATGAATTTTTTTAAGAACTTTACTGAAATTTAAACAGACTTTTTTTCTGTCTGAGAGAGTTTCTGCATACATTGAAAAGAAATATGAGATTTTACCTCTCTGTCTGTCTTATATGTACCTTTAAATCTATCCCCAAACAGGTAAACCAGAGTATAAAAATATTAAGAACTGTTATGTGCATTACAAACACACAGAAAAATATGTAAAACATAAGTTGTATTGCACTGAAATATGCCAAATCCAGCTAATAAAAGCTTAGAAGTAATTCAACTAAATACAGAAAATACATCAACTTGAAAAATTATTTAGTATAACCAATAATTCACTAAGAATATTAGGTAAGATTTTAATAAAAGGCAAAAGAGTTCCTGCAGTCAGAGAAAAATACAATACATTACAAATCCTATACAGTTAACACTGAAAGTCAAAAGCCAACTCTTTCAAACCTAAGCCAACTCTTTCAAACCTGAGTCCTTAATGTTTTGTTCTTAGATATGTAAGTGGACCCCAATATTCAAAAGAATTTAATCCCTACAGATACATGTTTCAGTGAGGGTAAAAGTAGCTGGCATTTCCAAAATAAAAAGAAAAAAAAGGAAAAAAAAAGGGATATTTTTAATTATGTAATAAAATGCAAAATTCTAAGCTTGCCTTTAAATAGCAAGTCATAGATTCATCCAGGCTAATATTAGGCACTTCTGATTACTTAAGATTTCACCTCTAGTAAAATCAGCCTTTGGCAATACCTCTCTTGCTCTTTATTGACAATAGAAATAGCTATAAATGGTTTGATTCTTAGTTTAGGCACCTTTGATAGGCACCATGATTTATTTGACATGAGTCCAAACCCCAAAAGGGTTTAAAAAGATTGGCTGGAGTCTAAATTGTGTTTCACTTATACTAACCCCTCATGATTAATTTTCAAACTACACACATTTCTACTTCTAACATACATGTTTTCTCTAGTTGGCCTGTATGTTTCATAAAGAAAGAATTTGAATATTTTTGAGATCTCGCTCCTTTATTTTAAAATCATGGAATCATAGAATTGTTTAGGTTGGAAAAGACCTTTAAGATCATCAAGTCCAACCGTTAACCTAGCACTGCCAAGTCCACCACTAAACCATGTCCCTAAGCACCACATCTACATGTCTTTTAAATACTTCCAGGGATGGGGACTCCACCACTDCCCTGGGCAGMCTGKYCCAATGYTTAACCACTCTTTCAGTAAAGACATTTTTCCTAATGTCCAATCTAAACCTCCCCTGGCGCAACTTGAGGCCATTTCCTCTCGTCCTATCGCTAGTTGCTTGGCAGAAGAGACCAACACCCACCTCGCTGCAACCTCCTTTCAGGTAGTTGTAGAGAGCAATAAGGTCTCCCCTGAGCCTCCTCTTCTCCAGGCTAAACARYCCCAGTTCYCTCAGCCGCTCCTCATAAGACTTGTTCTCCAGACCCTTCACCAGCTTCGTTGCCCTTCTCTGGACATGCTCCAGCACCTCAATGTCCTTCTTGTAGTGAGGGGCCCAAAACTGAACATAGTGTTCCAGGTGGGGCCTCACCAGTGCCAAGTACAGGGGCACAATCACTTCTGTACTGCTGCTGACCACACTATTTCTGTTACAGGCCAGGATGCTGTTGGCCTCCTTGGCCACCTGGGCACACTGCTGGCTCATATTCAGCCGGCTGTCAACCAGCACCCCCAGGTCCTTTTCTGCCAGGCAGCTTTCCAGCCACTCTTCCCCAAGCCTGTAGCGTTGCATGGGCTTGTTGTGGCCCAAGTGCAGGACCCAGCACTTGGCCTTGTTGAACCTCATACAATTGGGACGCCAGTCCCTGCCTTGAAGAGGGAGAGGTGGTGGGGAAGGCCTGTATGTTAGGTAGTGTTTTGATTGTCTAGAGCTTAATGGTGGTGATGATATGGTTGAGTGTTTATGGGTAAGAATTGGGGGAAGGGCAGCAAGGATGTTATGCGGGACCATATCAAAGGCTTTACAGAAGTCCAGGTAGATGACAACAGTAGCTCTTCCCTCGTTCGCTGCTGCAGTCACTCCATTGTAGAAGTCCACTAGATTAGTCAGGCACAGCTTGCCCTTGATAAAGTCATGTTAGCTGTCTCTAATCACCTCCCTGTCTTCCATCTGTTTCAACATAGCTTCCAGGAGGATGTACTCCACAATCTTAACAGGCACAGAGACGAGGATGACTGGTCAGTAGTTACCAGGGTCCTCCTTTTTACCCTTTTAAAAAATGGATATGATGTTTCCCTTTTTCCAGTCACTGGGGACTTTGCCTGACTGCTGTGACTTTTGAAATATGATGGAGAGTGGCTTGGCAACTACATCAGCCAATTCCTTCAGGACCCTGGCATGCATCTCATCGGATCCCATGGAGTTGTGTATATTCAGATTCCTCAGGTGGTCTCAAACTGGACCTTCTCCTATGATGAGAGGTACTTTTTTTCCCCCAGTCCCTGCCTTGAAGTTCAGGGACTTGAGACAGGAATCCTGAACAAACTGATATTAGTATCAGCGTGTCCCTCTTATTCAAGTGCTTTAACATAGGTGTCAGTGACATTTTAGGTGTCCTAGAACATGGTATCTGGTCTCCAGCTTTCTCTCCAGAAGGATATGAAGTTCTTGTAAGCCCTGTGTCGCATCCGCCATCACTATACAGATTTCTCAGCTACCCTAAGATATCTTAAATGGTGCTAGGCACATACATTAGGGTCCTAATTTACTTGCTTTATTCCACACTTCTGACATCAACATGGACAAGATTTCTTCCCTGTATATAGTTATTCAGTTCCCAAAATAGGAAGAAGTAACTGGATTTCTGATTAACACACCCCTTCTCTCCACTAACCAGAATATTCATAACTGTATTGGCTCTAATTCAAAACATATGCTCTAGATATTATATTAACATAATTCAACACTGGGACTTAACTAAGAGCAGAATCTATTGGTCAAAGATTTGCCCACCGTTACTGCATTACTTGCACTGAATACATGGAATTTTTGAATGTGCAATGAATACAGGACTATAGTATTAACATGGCCAAGCAAACAAGAGTATTAACTTTGATTAGGCCTCATTTATGCTGATTTTTCCATTGATGTAAAACAACATAAATAGGCATAAGTCATTTCTACTATTAGAGAGGCTCACACTCCTTGATTTGAATACCAATTTACAGAAGTATACATCAAAGTAAAATCAGATTATCATATTTTATATGTGGGCGGGTGTGTGATATACTAAAGGCATGTTAGCAACATTCTTATGTAAAGATCAGTAGGAAGAAAGTGGTTATGGAAGAAGTTAAATCCTGTTCCATGTATCTGGCAATTTACAAAGTACTTTTTTTTTTTTTTTTAACTTAAATACAATACCATTTATTTACCTTTCTCCATTCTATTATTAAACTTATCACTGCTTTTGAATTGAAATTCTGTATTTATTTGAGTTGATTTTCTATTACATAGTATCAAAATACAGATGTGCAGAAGTAAGACTGCTTTTGAACTAGCCTTGCCTATGCATACTGTCTGAAAGTTCAGAAACAGCTCAAAATTGGAGTACAAAACAAAGATTCCCATTTTGTAAAGCAACCCTCAGGTTTTACACTAATGCATTATTATCATAACGTCTGTTGAACTGACAAGGCAAAAGTCTTCCTTCATATTTTTGAAGACTTATCTACGTGTTGCAATTGATTTTCCACATGACTATTTCAAAATACTGGGAAACTGCTAAAAATATAACACTCGATTTAAAAAGCTGCATCAGGATCTACCCAGTCATTTACAAATAGCTTGTTACACAAATTATATGATAAAATTCAAGCTTGAAACTTTACTTTGATAGATGGAGAAATGAGAGAAAAGTTAATGAACTGAAACTGTTCTACCATTCTGTAGGGCAATTCAGTGAAAATTTTAATAACACACTGAACCTGATGAGCAAGACAATGTGATGATGAACATAATAGTCATGTACAATATCTGGTTTGAAGTATTATATTAACATGAAAAATAATTAAAACTTGCTTACACAACTATGTTCATATGCATAATTTGCAAGGAATCAGAGTCAATTAGGAATGAAAACTTGAGCTGTTTTTGTTTGTCACACACAGGCTGCCTAATGCAGTGAAAAATCCAGCATGAAATTCCTCATTCTGCTTCACCCTTCTCAGACTTCTCTTCAAATGAAAATTCTATTTCAACGCAGACTTTTGGGAAGTTTTTTTTTYCCCCCAAATCATTTTCTATGAATTATGTATAGTGGTTATGTTGTACAGCCTTGTTCATGAGAGACAGAAGGCAGATGACAACATTTACTTTATTTAAAAGCATCACTGATGTTTCTGAAGCTAAGTAACTTAGGCCAATTCATCCTCATTTTAACTCTGTTTCTTGTAATCTTTTAAATCCGACTGAAGATAACAGGCCATATAGTTAATTACTATAAATCCAAAGATATTTCTAGTGACTTTAACTTAGAAATGGATTTTACAGTTTGTTTCTGAACCGTGCAAGGGAACTTTTTCATTAGTTTTGACTCCTCTTAACAATTTGTGCTTAAGTCTGCCAAGACCTCCACTAATCCCTCTCACAATTTCAACATTATTTTCAGGAGGAATGTTCAAACTTTTCTTCAGCATGGACTTTTGTGTAATAGTATGCAATTTTGTGCAATAAATACAACATGGATGCATTAAAGGAGGAAAAGAATACTTTCATTATCAGCCATCAGCATGATTTCTTTGGAATTGAGATGACATTTCTGCATATATGAGCTCTTCCCGAGATAGGAAACTACTTCCATGTATKTTCATATTTTCATTTGTGTTGTTAATATTCCTGAGATATTCAGAGCTAAAACTTCCATATTGCCCTCTATTCCCCCCGCCGCCCCCACAAAGATATAATCCAGAGCAAAGATGTCTGTGCTCAATAAGGCCCTTTCCTCATGGAGTCAGACTCCTTGAAGTGAGGGAGGGTCCCTTTGGTGTCTGAGAGCTCAGATGTATTGTGGGGCCAGTGTTTTCCAGATGTGCTGGCCACTGGGGCAAGGAGGAATAGGGAAGAGGGAGAAGCCAGACACCTGAATCCTTGCCTCTCCATTTAGGAAGATCAATGAAACTATGCCATTTTACAGCAAAGGAGTATATGGTCCAGGTGAAAGACTCAAAGTGTGGAATTATTTTGAGGAAATGCAGCTGTTTATGGTTGTAGACTAGGTGCCCTAGATTCCTGTTAGAGTCAATGGAAAGAAATAAAACTTTTGAAATATGCTTTATCTCTTTCTAAATATGGATGAGGCTTATTTAGAGATTAAGACTTCCAAACATAGGTGTCCAAATGTGAACTAAGTATCTAAGTTCCAGATACAGTCAATGAAAAACTTGGTCTTGGCCAAAGCATAAATGACTTGTACTATTTGAGATGCCTTAGGATATCTCAGACGTCCAGGACACTCACGGAGTTCACAGGTATGACACAGGACCTGTGAAAGAACTACAACCTTCTAGAGTGGCAGCTAGAGGCCAGGTGGAATACCCCAGGAAACCCAAAATAATACTACATTTAAAAGTTGAGTTCCATGTTAAGTGTCTATTTAAACTGGGCTGAGACACTTTCTTTTCTCTATTGACTGGACTGACTAGACCTTTGATGACTGTAATAAGAGTTTAGACTCTTAGACCCAGTTCACACCCATATGACAATATTTACTGACCTAACTTTGGTGTCTTATTCTACAGTTGAACTGTTCTTGGCATCCCAAAATGTCACATGAACCTTAAAAGTTCCCATTTCTCCCCATTGACTGTGCAGAAAGCCAAAGGTGACTTGCCTAGCAGGAGGCCTCTACGCTGCAGGTGTGAGAAATTCAGCAGAATAAGAATACTGAAACTCAGCTTCAGAACTTAATGATGAAAAAATCTTAATAGCCACATCTATTAATCTGATGCATATAATCTATAATGTATGTTTTCAGGAAGTTTAGATCTTTTGTCAGAATCAGTGCATCATAGAGAGAGAAGGAAAAAAAAAAAAAGATTCAGTATCTGGTTTCTTGGCCTCTGCCCTAATATTTTCAATTTGGCTTGTCAATTACTGTCAATTGTGGTTATATTGATCTGTGTGCTTTATGGATTCTACCTAGAATTAAACTCATTCTACAAACTCAGATACTACAGCGAAGTCCATGGCTTCTAACTTTCTGTCACTACTGAATTAAATATTAAGGCTACTTTTCTAAGAAGAAAGGAGACGGGCTTAGTTATTTTCATCTTTCTCCTTTATTTACTGATTATTTTTTTATTGGACTGATGTTAGTAAAATGAGCAAAATTTTACCCTGTTTATTGGGGGCAATATTAAATAAATTATTCTTTACTTATTTCATAATTAAGCATACTATGATATTATGAAAGTACGCTAGCTGATATTCTTTGTCTAAGATAAAGTCTTATTCTGATCCCATTTGTATTGTGTTATATTGACTATGTTCTCCTGAAGCCAACAGAGGGATACTCTTGGGGGAAAAAAAAAGGAAAAAAAGTTCACAAAAAGCTTCATCTTTATTGTTGCTGTTGTTATTTTACTGGAATATTATCCCACTTTCTTATATCAAGTAATGTAACATTAAATATTAATGCAGWGTAAAAACTTTATAGGCAATATATATCTGTCTGTGTCCTAATGTTACAACAAACATCACCAAAGATAATCAATTGTATGTATCATCTGTAATATTTTGGTTTGCTTTTAATAAATTATGATTTGAAGAGAAAAAAAAAATATTTGAAGAATACTCTTTGGGTGCCTTCTTATATGTGTGTATTCTTATTTTTAATCAAAAGTTCCATCCTGAGGATGTTATTCATAAGTGTGAGATTCATCACTCTTAACTTCAGCAATATAAAAGTTAAACAGCTTAGCTATGATTTAGCTCACCCAACCTTAGAAGCTGCAATTCAGTTACAGACTGAGATGTCTAAATTCATGTGCTCACAATACAGCTGTTACATTTCAGCCAGGGAACACTTAAGATGCCTTAACATAATCATCCATAAACTTAAGGTATGCTAAAGTATCTTGCCTGGACTCCAGCTGCCAGTCCAGAAAAGAAAATGTATTAAGCCTGTGYAGGTATCTCAGGTACCCTAGGATGCCTTAAAGACTATCTAAGCATGCGTAACTCAAATGATATTTAAACTCTTTTTAAAATCCAGTCCCAAATGTCTACCCTGAGTTCAAAGAGGACGAGATTATATCCAAATGCCATTGGTCATAACTACAGCAATTTAATTTAACCCTGCTAATCCATTCTAGTATTTTTAATATAAAATATTAGCCACATGACAAACAAAAAACATTCCTTTTTTGTTGTTGTTTTAATTAAACAAAAATTCTCATTGATATATCTTGTCTGCTTGTCCACTCAGACAATGTCAGTCAAAGCCAAAGGCAGGGCCATCAAAGCTGGTTACAGATATCCAAGAGGAYTTCTGAGAAGGAATTGCTTAATCAAACCCTAGAAAGCAGGAAGGAAGGGGAAAAAAACACAACAACATAAGCCCACAACTTTTAAGCCCATTAATGAATCTCTGGGCCAACTGCTGAGCCCACAGGAAATACACTGTGTATTCACACTTCTAAATGAGCAAGAAGTAGAATTAAGTCCTAGACTCAGAGTCCAAGTACAAATTGGCTCATGTTCACATTGCCAAGGGCTAGTCCCCTCTGTAGCAATTTTGTCTTGGACAGAGCTAGTGGAGAACTCCAGAAAAGAGCTAGGTTAAGATATAACAGTTATTCAGTAGGGATTCTCCATTACGGATTATCTATTATGGATTATAGCTCCAGTGCTTGAGGTCACTCAGGTTCTGGTCTCATTAATTTATCAGGATAGAGGATCCTGTTGCAGYCAAAGAGGTATGGGCCACTCAGACCAGTGCAAAAGGATCTACGTCACACAATTACATTTTCTAAATTTTCTCTTTCTTCCACTACTGTTTGACAATTTGGTCCTGCATGAGAGATTAAGATTGATTCCTCATCAATCCAGACAGAACAGGGATTTGCAACTGACTTTCTTCTCTCTACAGGAATAATCGTTTTTGAACTAACTAGTAAACCCCAAAATTTGGAAAAAAGTGTTAATTCAGTGAAAACTACAGAAACTTATCTGTGGATGGGATTTAGTCTAAAAAACCCATATGTTCTGATGAAACATACATGTTGATAATTTCCATTTGCTTTCTGTATCATGCTAGATATGATTAAGGCTCCACTAATACCAGTACTATCAACGCTTCTATAGCAATTATCTTAAATTTAGCATTCTTTACTAAATGTCTTTATCATAAGCTTGTTGCTTCATAATCACTAGTAGCCAGAACGGTTCCTTTAAAATGTGCAACATATTTTTAAACCTTATTAGCAAAATTTTTTCTTCACTTTTATTTCATTCCTAATTTCATCCATATAACATAATGGACATGCTCAGGTACAGTACAAAATAAGGCTAAGAATCCTTACATTTATTTTTCAGATTGGAACTTACGAATACTATTAATTTGTTCAAAGCACAAATGGGCCTAATTTAACATACATGCCCGCAACTGAGCTAATAAGTTTGGGCAGACAGCAATTCATGAACCTGTAGTAAGAACCACTTTCTTCTCAGCTTAATTTCAATATTGCCTTATTATAAGGCCCAAATCAACAGTCTAATAATTATCTTAAATATACCTTCTGATTTATTTAGTTCCAGAGGACTGTTGTCTTACACTAAATTTTTAGTTAGTTAAGATCATCTTTCATTAATAGCAGCATAGTCATAGAAAGACCTTCCAAAAACGTAAGTGCTTCTGGTTCCCATGGGCATCTTTAGCCAACGTCAGTAACACCTTTCACTGTGCCATTCAGACCTGTAGTTCTTCTTCCTGAACAATTTCAGCAAATCTGCAGGGGCTAGCACCTGTATTTAGTGCATTCCTCTTGTTCATTCTTACACTGTCATATTTTGTCTGTGCATCATGTTCTTACATTCAAAAGTATGTATATCTAAATTAAAGCACAAAAAAGAAAAAAAAAAAAAAAAAAAAAAAAAAAAAAAAAAAAAAAAAAAAAAAAAAGAAAAAAAAGAAAAAAAAGAGAGAGAGAGAGAAAATAGGTTTGGGTGTTTTTCTCCCTATGGGATATATGCATCTTAATTTACTATAGGAAGTAACAAAACAGAAAACCCTTAAACAGGAAAGGTATCATTATTATTTTTACTGCTATTAATATTATTATTCTCTGACACCCATAATGTCATAGGGAAGAATACAATTTCTGATAGGGAACTAAGATTATTGCAACAGTGAAAATGCACCCAAAAATTTAGAAAATTATTTCTATTTCGGTGGCTTAGAGGTATCCATCGACCTAGCTATTTGAAGAATGTTTCCAGGAAAGGATCATCTTTTTATTCACATGCTTATTTTTCAACTACCATGATCTTCACCACATACCAGAAAATTAATACTAGGCTTATGTTTTGAGTAGATCCTGTTTATCAATATTTTCTTAGTTAACTAAAATAGAGAAAATTCCAAAATAAAGGCACCAGATAAAATAACCTTTATAACCACAGTAAATAATTTTGAAACATTTGCTTCCTGAACTGTAACAGTGGAAAAAATCTTATCCTGTTTTTATGCTTTCATTCTCTCCATTTGTACCGAATCTAACTTCAGAACTTCCCTCTAAAAGTCCATATTGCTTGTGGAGTGCCCAGTACACAATACTGTCGACTTTGTTGTGCCATATTTATCCTGGCAACTTGATACATCCACTTACAATATGACTAATAGTCTCTGGGGTCTAGCCACATATTCTACATCCTGCACTTAAAACTTTCCTACCATCTGTCTTCCCTTTAAGATATCTCATGTGAATAGGTTGTTACTGTGTGTTACTTATGTTAAAGGCATAATTAAATTATATTAAATTAAATTATATTTTTTCTTTTTCAGTCCTCCTGTGAAAAACCACTTACAGTTTGGCACTTTCTTTTCATAAACCAGATTTCTTCTGAAACACTTTCCACTGTATTTTCTCATCCATTGCTAACATTTATCTCTCATTGTGATCATCTTAATTACTTCAATAATGACTACAACCCTGGAGTATTGTATTCCTCATTTATATTTCAAGCTTGACCCAAGAACCAGTTATTTACTATTATGGTAGCAGCAATAACTGTCAGGATTTTTTTGTTGTTGTTACATTTTTGTTTCCGGAGCCTTCTATTACTTTATGATGTTTCTATTATAGTTGTTATGTACTATAGCAATTTCTAAAGGCATCGGCTGAAATAGGAGTCCCATCCAAAAACAACAATTAGGATGCAATCCCCAAGTCAAAGAGCTAGCAATTTGAAAAGACAAAAATAAAATCCAAGTTAGGAAAACAGATGGAAAAAGTGTGTGGGATACATATGACCTAATTGATACCCTCTAAAAATTAATAGACATCCTTTAAAATTTAATTTTCATGTCTCGGCTAACCATCTCTAATATCATTTATTTTGCATAATTTCAAGGGTTTGATTTAGTTCTCACGTGCATTTAATTATCTGCAGTGCAGGTGTATATAACTGAGCTACATTTAGGATTCAACTCCTCTGCCTTTTCATAGACATGCCGTGCCATTTGTGGTATCTTAAAGTACCTTGCCTGGGCACCAGCCGACCATATGTCCTACAAGCCTTGAGTCTTTTCTGTCAGCACCATGCAGACAGCTCAGATGCCAAGGTAATTCAAATTACTTATGTGGGCCAAGTGAACCAAGCCACCAGCCTCCTAGTGTAGAACCAGAGTTCAGTTCAGTTGTTCCCACATGAGTGCCTACTCCTATTTGAGATGCCCTAATGTATCCCACCTAGGCTCCAGCTGCCACTCCATATGAGTGTGCCCTAGGCCTTATGTTGTATCTACCAGACTCATGCACACATCTCAGATACTCCAGGACACCTCTGAGGGCACTGCTGGCTTGTGCTAGGGCAGCTCATTCAAGCCCATCAAGCTAGGAGAGACAAATACCACCTACACTCTAGGTTACATGGTGATCCAGAAAATTAGTCACATTCCCTAATTTTTTCCATCAGACTATACTGCTTCTTAATTTCTTCATAGCTGTTCTGCATTACATTTTCCACTGGTCTCCAAAGTTTGCATTGTGCTTCCCAGCACATCTTTACTATTTGAACTCTAATTTAAAGGAAGAAGAACTGTTAGCTTCCYGTTCTTTTGTTTCCCTCAAGTCACATTTTAATGTACCTTGCTTGCTACACTTCCCACTTGCAAGAGAGTTGCAGTTGATTCAGGAATGATAAAGTAACAGAAACCAAGCATGACAACGCATACTTAGACATGCTTTGAGACCAAAGCTTGAGGGGTCTGTCTGAACAGTCATGACATCAGTAAAAGTCATTAATAGCTAAGAGAATTTGTTCCACTGACGTCGTTGGAAACTATCTGAGGAGGATCAGTCTTGCTACCTAATGGAAAGGGAGAAGGCTGGAGAAGGAGTTCTGATGGCACCGATATTTCTATGGGGCAAATGCTAGAGCACTTTGTGCCACTGATACCACTAAAGCAATGACACTTAAAGCAGTCATTCACTTAGAATCAGCTCAGCATCTTCTACAGTGGGCTGTTTCTGTCCATTCTTTCCTCCACTATGAATTTTCAGTCTTAGCCTTCAAGTGCTTGATGCAGGAGACTGCTATTTCCTTCAGGGGAATTTCTGCTGACTTTGTTCCTCTCATATAACTGAGGAATATATTTAAGAAGTATACACAGAAATATATTCAGAAACTTTAGCTGGTAAATTAAACCATGCAGCACGACAATATGTCAATTGACCTGGTAATTAATCTTGGAGGAGTAGTACTGATGGATCTCATTTATATTTCTCCACCTATAAGATAATATCATAAAAGTTTCTGAAACTCTCAGACAATTATGTTGAATATCATCTTCTGTTAAAAGTTAACCCGTTAAGGTACCATTGCTAAACATAATCATAATGAATGTAATGTAATATAATACAATACTTGCAACATTCTTTAGTCCACATTTTTTCCAGTGCTAATATTCCTCTGTCTGGCAGAAACTGAGGACAATAAAAAAGATTCTTGTGGTTCTGATTGGCCATGGCCGTGGGCATGAATTCTTCACTTTCTGATTTGTTCCCAAATACCAAAAAAAGGTACTTATGCAGCAGCCAGCTCAGAAGTCCTGCCCATTGCCTGGAAATTTCTGTACCATAAACCACAAAGTATTACAAAAAATTTGAACTGCACAAACACACAAACACATGGAATAAGGTTCAGCCACAGAAATTGTCCTACTTCACGTATATACCTATGGAAACTTTTCTAAATACAAAAGGCTGAAAATACCTGCTGACGTCCATAATCATCTAAGAATGTTCACTTTCGGTCACACGTGAATAAAAAATGTAGCCAAACCCCCTCTGACTGATCCAAATAGTGTAAACAACAACACTAAAATCTCGGACAAAATCCTGCTTTGTTTTGCAACTGAACAAGCCACTGAAAAAAATACAGAGAAAGTGGTTGCCCCTTTTTTTTGGGAGACCTACAAAACTTGTCATGGATAATTGAAGCTAGATATTATTCTGTTGGGAAGGAGGAGCATTTTGCAGCTTCTTGCTGCCCTAACTTTCACCCTAATGAGTTTTGCCACCAGCTTAAGAAAGTGTGAAATGTTCACCTTTTGTAGTTAATGGCTGTTCTACCCGAGTAAAGACTAGTACACAAAGCCTTTTCTTCTCCATCAGATAAAATCTGACTCCGCTCTTGCTAAAAAAAAAGTTTGCATCGCCTTAGTTTGCAAGCAGATCTGAAACAGTGTATTTTCAATGCAGCTGCACTAAAGTTACAAAATAACCCGGCACAACCAAGAAATTTAGTAAAGCAGTATAATAACGCGTTCCTGTGCAGTTCCAACAGTACACTTCTGCTCAAAATGATACATATCACCTATGGGTATTAATTTAAAATTTTATCAGGTTGCTCCTAAAGTTCCATTCAGTCTTCTGCAATGGCGTGCAAGAGGCTACCACGGCATACAGGCATATATTTCTATGGCAACAGTTTAAATTCTAGGCTATTCTTAGTTGAAGTGTTTGCAGAAAAAAGAAAGAAAACTTTTTTTTTAAAACTAACTAAACAAAATATCTGTTCCTTTCCTGTCTGTCCTTTCTGAAACAACAGAAATCTCTTTACTGTGATGATTAAGAAGCTATAAGAAGTAACTTAATGTGACGTATGTTACGCCTGAAGTTATGAGATTCTTCTTAAGTTAGCAGAAAAAAATGCACGTTTTGACACAACATGGATATTATATAGGCTTCCAATGTTAGAAGTATTATCACAACAGTTAGGCTTTATCAAAATGAATAAAACATTTAATTTTTTTGTTATTGTTGTTAATGTCGTACAGCTAAACATATTTAACACATTTGCACTTCACTCTCCTTCAATACATCCTCAATCATCCCTTTTCTTTCTCTTATTTTTTGCTTTGGTTGAGTGGTTTTTTTGTTTTTGTTTTGTTTTGTTTTGTTTTGTTTTTTAATAAAAATAACCTTGGAAGTGTTAAACATGCAAATAAGATAAACATCCTAAGTCAAAGCCTGGTAATTATTATATCATCTCAGAGAGTTAGGTGATCTATGTGTCTTAAGGGCGAGTGTCTGCAAGATGGAAGAAAGAATCATGTGAATGTTAAAATCAGAAAATGACATAGAAAGAGAAAGGGTCATTTTGTTATTTCCCCCCAATCCCAACCTAGAAACAGGGTGATAAATGCATATCTTCAATACTTCAATTGAATTGACATTTCTATTTAAGTGTGCCAATGAACTAGCACTTTCAGGAAAGTAAATGAGCAAAGTTACAAGTTTATGCTACTTCTCAATGATGACAAATCAAAATGACATATATTTAGCATTATATTCTCTGGAATGCATGCATGTCTGATCTCAGTCAGTGATCTGACATCTTTAATTTACTGTATCTTTTATCTTAACTTCCATAACAGTGCTTGTAACGTAACTATAATTTTTTTGTCATGGGATGTATCCTTAATGCTCTCAGTCCTTAAATTTTATCACCACAATATCGTAGCGAAGGCAGCAAGACTTAGGTAATCATCTAGGGGTGCACTGGCTTATTCTTAAATGTTTTTTTGGACTATGCCAAAGCTAAAGTTGWTGGTCTCCTGAGGACAGAAATACTGGCTCACATGTAAATGCATTTTCTTTTTCTCCTCAGTCTGCTAGATTGCACAATGCACAATGGCAAACTAGTGCCTCTACTGCCATCACTTTGTCTTACACAGAAAGTCCTGGCAGAACAATCAGTCTAACAAAGAAGCAAGGGGGAATAAAGGCCTTCGAAATAGGAACGGTTTGTATAGTTAAGCAGAACATCCCCTTTCCAGAGCTACGCAACCAAACTTCAAGGTATTTTCTAGGAGACTGCAGACCTTTCCACAGTAATAAAAGATTCTGGAGGAATGATCTATTCCCCGCGTTTAATACTTCATGAACACCCGGGATCAGGCTTATGCCTCGTTTTCAAGAGTGTATCTATTGCAATGTTTATGCATGTATGTCTGTTTTCTCCTCGCATATCCCAAAGGTGGGCACTTTCTATAAAGCAAACCGAATCAGTATTTGAAGTTTAGCAAGTCCCTTATGGTGCTTTACTCTTTAGAAGGATTCTCTGCCTGGAGAAAGCCAGAAGCAACGTGACTGAAATTCTCCATATCTCCACTGGGACTTGAGCTGTGAGTTACAAGTGATCTGCAGGGGTTTTCACCTTTACAGGTTTTACTGAGTTTAGGGGCACTTTCCCTTACAGGAACGGGATCAAATGCGAGCTGCCTGAAGTCCAACTGCAACACTGCGCCGTGGTTTTTTTCAGCATTTAATATCAAAGGGTGCAGCTTCCCAGAGCAGGGATGGGAAAGTCCCTTCGCTAATTAGCTTTCCCGCTTGCAGCAGCTGCCGGAGCCCAGCCGCCCGCAGCAGCCCCGCCTCGCCGGCAGTCCGGCAAGCTGCCTACGGGCCTGAAGTGCTGACCGGTGAAATCCGGCTCCGGCTTAATGAGACCGAGCTGGGCAGAGTCAATTAAATCAAATTCCCACTAACATCCCTAATATATCTGCAGTGTGTGCAGCAGAGGCGGCGGCAGCAGCAGCAGCGAGATATTCACAGTATTAATAAAGGGATTCACTGCCGCATTATGGAGAAGAAAAAAAAAAAAAAAAAAAAAAAAAAAAGGATGAGAGAAGAAGAGGCAGGAAACTTCTGTGTGTTGTTTACATTGGGGAAGGGGTGAGGGAAGGCTGTTTGTGCCTCTGCGTGTGAATGAATGAGAGAGAGGAAGGGAGGGAGAAAAGGAGGGAAGGAGGGTGAGAGGGAGGGAGGGAGGGAGAGAAACACACACAGAGGGCACTGAAAGGAGGCTCTGTCCCCTAAACCCAAATAACCCACTTGCAAGAACTGATGCTGGAAAAATGGTAAGGACCCGGAGTTGAAAACATTTTCACTTTAATACTGAAAAAATATGCCATTATAAAATCCTCGAATAGAATTAGTAAGTTTCACTTGCTTCCTCAGTTCTGGTTTCCTCAAGTTATAGTAAGATTTACAACAGCACAGAATTTTCTACCATTAAACTTTGCAGCCTAAGCACTAGAGTGACATTAATTGGTCATGCTTAACTGCCTTGGATTTTTTTTTTTTTTTTTTAATGTTTACACTGTTACCATAATAGAAATCAAGGGTACTAATTTTTACATTCAGATGGAAAGGCAATACTGAATATGTATATTGAAAAAGAAGAGAGAGAAAACAAAACCAAAGCCTCCCCTCCCCCGCCCCCGAAAAACGAAACACAACCCGCCATCAACAAAGCAAATCTCTCCCACCAAAGTAATTCCCGCCTCAAAAAAAAAAAAAAAAAAAAAAAAAAAAAAAAAATCCAATGAGAATATTCATGCAACTATGTCTTAAATAAAACCTTTACAATTTTTTTCCACGGTAAAAGTACGATCTCTACTGCCTATTGATCACACAAAAATGGCGAAATGGCACTTTTTATTATTATACTGTATTTCGTATATAGAAGGTTTGATACGAAGGGACTTATCAGGTAAGAGGGATGATGGTGTGAACTAGACGCTGCTTCCAGTTGGGGGCTGGAGCGTCCCTGGGGTGCGTTGTATCCATGCGAGCCATGCAGCACTTTTTTTTGTTTGTTTGTTTTTTGTCCATTTGTCTGTTTGTTTCGGAGTCGGAGTCATTTATTTACATTACATTCATGCCTTCGTGCAACTTTCCACTCCTGCTTTTCTGTCAGGAGGAGGCCGACACCAGCCTTTCCTCCTCCCCCCGTCCTCTTCCCGGCCTCTCGGAGAGGGGTCGGTCCACGACGGAAGAGGGCAAAAAAGCGAAACAAACCCCAACACAATAGAACAAAAGCCCGACAAAACCGTGTTTCGCCCTGCCGGAGCCGAAGGAAGCGGGTCCTCGCTTGTCCGTTGCTGCCCCGGCCGCGCACGGGCGGGGGATGCGCTCACCGCGCCGGGCTGCGCCGAGCTGCGGGGATGCGCCCCGGCGCCGGGCACCGCGCACCGGCCCTCCGTGCTTGCTCTGGGGGTCGTGAGGAGGGGCGTGCGTGCGTGCGTGTGTGTGTTTTGTTTCTCACAAAAGGTAGCCGGGGTGCAGAGCCGTCTCCGGCCGGCGTTTGCCGCCCCACCGGCCGGAGCGCGAAGGGYCGGTCCCGGGTGGCGGCCGCCCCTGCCCCGCCCGCCGTCTCAGTCCGACAGGGAGTGGGAGCCGCAGTCGTAAACCCTGTGGGCCCCATCGGCGCTGTAGGGCCCGTTGTGCCAGTAGGACGAGTCGCAGACCGTCTGCAAGGAGTTGATTTCGGATGCAGAGGAGTTGGCGTCCCTCCTCTTGGACCGCTTTCTGTTCCTCAGGATGAACACCAGCATGCCAACCACCGTGAAGGCAGAGGTCACAAAAACCAGCAGGAGCCCTGGCACCAGCACCGAAATAGAGACCCGGCTGGTCTCCAAGTAGGAGTTGGAGTGAGTACCTGTCTCTGTCAACCCGGTGCTGTTTTTGTTAGTAGAAGTTAATGTGGGCGAGATTTTTAGCTGAGGGCAGATTACGTCATTGGAGAGAGACTCAAAATCCTCYTTGAAGAAATCTTCAGGGGACTCACACCTCAGGTCACTCATAATCACCTTGGGGCGCAGCATCTCTGCCCACTGTTTGAAAGGCACGATAGGGCAAGTACAGTCCCATGGGTTGCCATGCAGGTCGATCTGGGTGATGGAGGTGAGCTGGTCCAGCACCCCTGCCACCGGGAGGTACATGAAATAATTGTTGTGTATGCTCAGCTTGGAAAGGGAGACCCCAGCAAACACGTCTACTGGGAGAGACCTCAGCAGGTTGTTGTTGAGGATGAGGACTCTCAGTTTGGGCATCGCATTGAAGGTGCCGGGCATGATCAGCTGGATCCCATTAAACTCCACGTTCAGATACTCCAGGTTTTGCAGCCCGGCAAATTTCTCCCGGGACAGGGTGTCTAAGTAGTTGCTATCCATGTAGAGCCAGCGGAGATCAAAGAGGTTCTTGAAAGTGTTGTTCTCGACGGTGGCGATGTTGTTGTTGCCCAGATCGAGTAAATTAAGGTTCCGGTAATCCAGAAAGTGGGATTTCCTGATGGTGTGTATTTTGTTGTCTCTCAGAAACAGCTCCTGCACATTGGACGGCTTGGGCTTCAAATCCACCAAGCTGCTCACATTCCTGTCATTGCAATTAACCTTTAAACCCGAGCCAGGGATCTGATCGCAGCTGCAGATATGCGGACAGGACACGGTAGCCGGTAGCTTGCTTTTGGCGCTAACTGTCGACACGGCAGCAGTGGGTCTGGTCTTGATTTGCCAGTTGACGGGAATCTTTGTACCTCCATTTGGACCAGATCCTGGTGTGGCAGGGTCTTCTTTGCCGTGTATTTTAAAGGGGGTTGGAATGGGACCAGGATCGCAGGTTTCTTCTTCGGCAGGGGGAGCAGCTAGGCTAGAATCCACTCTGTTCTTTTTGCACAGCTCTTGCTCTGTGGTCTCATTTAAGTCTTTGCCCTGCAACCTAGTGGGAGCCTCACAAATCACTCTGCCGATCAAAGCGTTTTTGGGTATGTTTTCCAGCCATTCCTTCAACGACAGCAGATCGCAAGTGCAGTCCCAGGGGTTATCCTCTAGCAGGATTTCAGCAATGCCTGGGATCTGCTCCAGGACCTCCTCGTAAGGCAAGGTTTTAAGACGGTTTCCCCGGAGGTCGAGGTGGGTGATCGGCACATACTGAAACACGTTGGGGGGCAAGGTGCTGATGAGGTTGTCATTTAAAATCAGCACCTCCAGCTTGTTTAAGTCCCTAAATGCTCCCGGGTCAATATCCCGCAATAGATTAAAATCTGCCTGGAGGTATTCCAGATCGTCCAGCCCCAGGAAAGTCTGCTTCCTGAACGATTTGATCTTGTTGTTGTTTATGTGCAAGCGTTTCACCAGCTGCAGCCCAAGGAAAGCCCCAGGAACAATCTCATGCAAACCATTGTTTTCCATGTGCAAACTGACTGCATTGTAAAAGTTAGCAAACTCATTAGGGAAAAGTCGAGTCAGGGAATTGCCATGCAGGAATAAATGGTAAAACTGGGAAGTTGGGGCGGTGAAATGTTGCAGGCTGGTAAATCCCTTTTTCTCACAGTCTACGTGCAAATCCCCTTCTATCTCGTTGCAGGCACAGATCTTCTCTTTGCAAACGTCCCCTGTAACGTTTCCAGCAGCAAAACAAAGAGACGTCTCCAGCAACAGAATCCAAAGCAGCATTTTTAAACCGAGCAATTCATTCCCGATCTCATCACAAAGTAACRGCAACCATCCTCCTCACACGGAAAGCAATTCCAGTTCATTCAATACATGAAATGTCCGAACCACCACCAAAGGGGGAGAAAAAAAAATGTGGGGAGGGGGAGCAGGGAGGGTCGGCGGAGGGGGGGGACTCTTTCTTTTCTCCTCTCTCCCTCTCTCCCCCCCCCCACGTACAACTGCAACAGCCCAGATTCCAGTCAATAATTATATCCACAAACTATCCAGGCACGTACTGCAAGGCACGC
>JAYKAV010003097.1:280106-302875 GCA_035582835.1 Phoebastria nigripes
GAGGAGGAGGTGAAAGAGGAGGAGGTGGAGGAGGAGGAGGAGGCGGGGGCAGGAGAGGCAGCCCGGCCGTCGGGTGCCTCCTGCAGCCCGGGGCTGTACCTCTCCCGTCCGGCGCCGCTGGTGAACTTTGCGGCATACTGGTAGGGGGGGTTGTAACCGCGGGGGTGGGCTGGAGGAGGGTTATTTATAGGGAAAGCCAGGCAGCCATATGGAGTCTGCACCCCCTGGTCCCGGGAGCATGCTAATTTGGTCAAAGCTTTTCCCTGGCTGCCGCTTGCAAGTAAATTAGACATCCTGCCAACGATGATCTTATCAAATTAGTGTAATTATACCACAGACAAGTTACAACAGTTACCGTGGCCATTTCGGGTCCCCAGGATGAAGATTTGGTCTTTCGGTTCGTTACGGTGGGCAGGGACTACGGAGGGAGGCGGGAGCGGGGGAAGGACACGGGACAGGAGGAGGAAACGAAACAGACAAAAAGAGAGAAATCCTGGCCCTGAAAAAGCCTGCCCAATAAATTACAAACGGGCCAGAAGAGATCAAATGCCACTGAGACAGAAAGCACCACAAGAAATATATTAGTGGTTTCATTAGGAAAAAAAAGAGGGAAGGAAACTTGGCGCCAYGTTGAGGTGCATTAATTCATTTCTCCTAACAGTTTCTTTGACTTTGTCTCTTGGTGATGTCGGGGGAGTGTGTGCTAGGCTGGCTGGAAACCTTCGGTGGATCAAAAATTGCTGCCTTGAAGTGCAAGGGGCCGGAGGCAGGGAAGCCCCCAGGAAACTCCATGGAGGGAGGTGGGAGGGTCAGGGGAAAGGGCAAGGGTCGGGGTGGGGGTCGGGGTAGGGGACCCACTCACTGGGTGTCAGCAGCAGTGACAAGATCACCGTGAGTAAAGGCTCAGGGGAGGAAAGGCTGAAAATCTAGAGCCTGGTCAATGCTCACTGGGATGTGGGGCAGGAGGACTAAAGAGCTTGTTCTCCTGCCTTAGAATATAGCTTCTGAGCATTTCTACCTTCGTGTTATTAAAATTGCTCAGGCACCGTAAAAACAATCAAAATGCAACCAGAGGACCTGAACATTAACAAGATATTAAATAAATAAATGCGAATCAAATAAGAGGAAGGAGACAATGACCTGTTGTCAAAGCATGAAGGACAAATTACCTGCTTCTTCCAAGGGATCTGATGGGAGGTGGGAACTAGTGGAAGCCACCTGGGGCCCTAGAATTTCAAAGTGGAAAAAAAATCTGCCAGAAGATGTAAGAGTGTTTATGGGTGCTATGTAACTTCCAAAAGAGTATTTAGATAAGGAACCCATTGTGTTTTCAGCTGTATACCTTGGAACTATATAGAGAGATTTATGTCTCATATATATGAGACATGTATTGAGAGAGCATCTGCCATGCAAAGGTTAGCATCTAGAAGACAAATCAGAGAGAAAGAAAAGAGGCATCATCTTAGATTTGGTATCTGAAGTTTTGGTTCTGTAAGTCAAGTTACACAGGAAAGGTGTGTCGGGGCCAGGAAATTAACCCATCATTACTCAGTGCCATAATCCTAAACTTCTAGATTTCCTCATCTTCTTGAACTAAGTTTGGAAACATTTATCTTAGGAGAAGAGGCTTGCCTCTAAGTGTTTTAAGGAAATACCTACTCCTGGATCAGGTTGATTAGGATCTCTCTGACTGAAATTTTTTATTCTTTTATTTAGAGAGTGTGGTAAAGTGAGAGATGATGCAGCACTGAAGTGCCAATGAATCTAGGTCTTTAAAATTCAGCATACGCATCCCAGTTTACAATCCATACATAGGTTGAATAACCAGAGTTCACATTATGCCCTCCAAATTATCCAGTAGATCAGATAGGGGAAAGAGCACCCAAGTCTATTTCCCTTGACTCCTTTCCTTATCTGATGTCTTTTACCTCCTGTTTGCCTCTGCAACTTCTAGAAGCCTAAGACTACTTCCTACTTATACCTTTCTCCTAGGTGTAAAGTCCCATATTTAACCAAACACAAGCAAATTGGCTTGGGCATCACAGTTGCATTTTGAATAGGAATGGTTTTACTCCTAATATGGAAAATGCCTTGAAACAGGAAAAGGTACTGGGATATTTTTACATTTTCCCAACTGGTAATTTCCCATTTCCCTGTTGTTATGGCTGTGTAAGTAACACTGGTTAAGGGTGTATTTGTGCTATATCTGAACATGTCAAAAAAATAGTTACTTCATCTAACATTGTAGATCTTGCAAAGCAGAACTCAGAACATCTGCAAAGTTTCTACAGAACAAAAATTTGCTACCTTCTTGCAATACTTGTTCTATGTGCTGTAATATTGTCTTCGTTATTTCTGTGGGAGGTATAATCACAATAAAGACATCCTACACTGTAGACACGATGCTGTGTGTGTGTATACTCACACACATATATATACACATTTGTATATAAATGTATGTGTGTGTGTGTGCCCTACAAATTATGATGGACTCAGCAAATAAAAAGGTCATAGAATCATTATCTCATTTGAAATTATGTCTTTATTCAGGCTTTGGCTATGCTGGGAGTGAAAGTTAACATAGGTGCCTCTATATGTTGATGCAATTCCTGCAGAAACTATGCTCGCTGATGTATACAATGACTTTAAACCAGTTCAGATTTTCTGGTTTTAACTAAGGGTAGAAGGGGTTAAGCCAATACAAGGATGTCCTCCCGGAATTTTCTATCTCGGTATGTTTCACAGGCCAGTCTTCACAGAACCACTGGATTTCTACTTAAATTGCATTTAGGCCTAACAAGGTTTCTGAAACTAGATATTTTTCTCTTCATTTTCCTGAGGGCAGTGACGTGTGAGCATGTTCCAAATCTCCCTGTGCTATGTTCACCAGATGGAGCTTTGCAAAATGATGCAGTGGCAGATGATGATGATTAAAAAAAAAAAAAGAAGAAAGAAAGAAAAGAAAGTTAGAGAAGTGGTTTGCCTACTTCTGTCTAGTGGGTAGGAGACTGGCTCAGTATGAGAAAATAAAAATTCTCTATCTTTTGCAGYGTAAGAGCCAGCCCACATGTTCCTCTTTCTTGGCTCATACCCTCAACCACCAGGCTACCAGCCCTCTTGCTGCAGCTGTTCTACTTTACAAGAAAAATAATTTTGAGATCCCTTGAACCAGAGAAAGGCAGTAGGGGAGCATGAGTTTACAGGCTATTGCTTACAGCACCCACCAGGGTGTGCAGAGCCCTGGGAGGACTTGCTTGCGTTGTGCTTTCATATGAGACTGAGCTTGACCTGATAGACTTCACACATCAGATGTTTAGACTGTGGAGCTGGTAGTAAAACCCATAGACATTCTTTCTCCAGTATACATATTCATCAGACCTTGTGATAATTTTGTGTTGGAAACATTGGCTCGAATAGGTCACAGGGTTAGTCTTAAAAGCCTCAAACACTAGGTGTCAGAAAAGTGAGTAGGAGTCACAAAGATGGACAGATTTTGCATCCAGCCTGGGTGTGGCCTGCCATAAAAGCCATGTAGTCATTTCACTTTGAAATTCTGATGATATGGAAGCAAGAGGTGTGTTTAGCGAGTAGGCTAGGCCAAGGTCCTGACCAGAATTTCTTATTTAAACTATATATATTGATCTGAGTTTCTGACCCAGTTGCCACTGTGATTGCTTACATTAAAATACCTGAGCAGTTCTTAGGACAGGACTGAGCCCCAGAACTACTGTCCTTACTGGTGAGAGAATCCAGAATAGTTGTTTGGTGAAGGACTGAATTCACAGAGACATTTATATTTTATCTTCCTCACCCTGTTCCTTTCGCTTTTTTTTTTTTTTTTTTGCCCCACTGCGGCCTATAGTCTCCAGCACAGTCTGCTGGAGTGGCACGCTTTCAGATGAAAAGGGTACTGTAGGGAGGTCAAGGGACAGACTTAAGCCTTTTCCAACAGTGAACTGACCCTGTGTCTGCACCGGTAAAGTATATTCTGCCCACTATGCTGTTGGTTAGAAGGAGAGAGATAGGGAGCTGAGTCACCCACCTCCTTTTATTCCTCTCATCCCAAAACTCACATACACACACACACACACACACTCTCTCTCTCTCTTACTTAAAAATTTTGCTACAACAGAAGTGGGTTATCAGTTTTCAGGAGACAATTTCAAGTTGTGGAGCCCAGGCGGAGGGAGACAGTTTTGCTGCAGCCCTGACCCCAGAACGTGAACTGAGATTCCACTGCAGCATTTCACTGAAATGTCCTCCCAGCTGCATCTTCGATGCTCTCTATCCTGATGTGAAGGCCTGATTCTCTGCCTTTCCTGGTGCAGTATGTGAGACTGTTGGTTGCCTGACTTGGGGACTGGGATTTCACTCCAGGCTTCTGCTTCCTAAGTTTGGCATTGCGGTGTTCAGCACTGCAGCACTGAAGTACACAGATTTTTTTTTTTTTTTTTTTCTTTATAAAAAAAGACATACATTTAGGCTGCGGAAAAATATTACAGTGAAATTAACCGCAGCTGTGAGAAATATTTGTTCTTTTGGTCAGCTATAGCGGGGAAAGTACTAGTATAATATTATAGTCCTTAATAAGAAGTGATAATGTTTGCACCATATTCTAACCTCAGCACAATTTTTTTTTTTTGAACAGATTCCAGCGTTACCGTTTTAAGCACTTGTTACAACAAATCTCAACATCCTGCAAGACTTGACTCCCGTGTAGTGTGATCAATACACAATATAGTACTGCACTTTTACTAATGTGACCTTTTTGTAGTTTGATTGCTTGCTTATTTCATTCTTTCCTGAAACATTAGAGACTGCAAACAAGCAAAAGGTTGAAATAGCTGGTCACTGCAACATAATTAACTGACTGAGGTAGTTTAGTAAAGTGCATTCATCCAGTTTAAAGTTGGTTAAAAATTACTTTCGTCCTCTTATGAAAACTTGTATGTTGAGACAGGAAAAGCATGAGTTAACTCATGCAACACAAATCACAGTGTCATTTAGATCTACACAAGGCATTGAAAAGTATCTTTCTCAACCAAAAAAAGAAAAAAAAGGAAAAAAATGAGTCCAAACTTTCAATCTATTGCTTACACAAGTAATCTCACTGAATCACATCAGCTTGAATAATAGATCTAGAATGTGTTTTCAATAATTAATTATTTTCTTATCCATTTTCATGGCTCAGTCTCAGAGCAACGTAAGGATCATTTAAATGGACAAAAGTAGATAAGAGTTTATGTCTCTGTTCTCTCTAACTATAACGTATTTCCATTGTTTAATAATGGAGAGGGAAATGCTTCTTAGATTGCAGAACACACCACTGAGGCAAAGACCTGCCCTGTTCCTGGCTCCACCAATAGTTTGCTGACATGACTCTGGGCAACTCATTTCTCTTTCACGTGCCTCAGTTTCCCAGTATGAGGAAGTGGAAGGAATTATACAGCCCAAAGGTGCTTTGAAATCTGCGATGAACAAACATGGTGATTGAGGTAATCATCATCATTACTCAGGGGTACAATATGAAAAGTCGAATCTTATGAAAGAGTACTACCCAGTTCTTCCTCTTTTTATCAACCCATCTCAGAGGCTTTTACAATGGAATACAGTATAATTTTATTTGCTCAACAGATCGGAAAACAGAACCACTGACCTTGGGAAGGGCACATGTCAAGCCGTTGATAGCACTAGAAATAGACCCAAGTCTCAGAAGGCCCATCCCTGCCTTCTACCCCAGTATTTTAGAGATACAGAACTACTGATTTATAGAGATAAGCCTGTTCCAAAAGAAAAGCTAAAAGCTTCCTGCCTCCTTCTCTTCCTCTCTCAGACTTGATTTTATGCATCAAAGGATTCATATGCCAGTCATTTTCTTTCTGGAGGCCTAATGTAGTTATGTGGTGTGGCAGTAATACCAAGCCTTGGTTTTCTTATTAATTCACATCTTAATTCACCGTAATTGAATTATTTTAACTGGGGAAAAAGAATGTTTTCTTTCCTCAGTCCTTTCCTGACTCAGACTTTAGACTTCAAAAAACACACGGATTTCAGAGACAAGTAATAAACTACTTGAAACACAAAGTATCTCTCACTTAAGAAACACTTCAGAAAAAAAAAAAAATCCTTGTTTAAGCATGAGAACTGTGAAGAAGTTGTTTTGTTTTCAGGAAGTCTATCAGTTCCTTTTTTTGGCTACAAAACAAAATGAAACCAAAACCAACCAACCAGATAAAGATGCAAACCAAATTAATAATTTCCAGTTTAGTTCAAAACAGAAACCTGAAACAAACCATTTGAGTTGATTAAAATGTGAAATGTTTTGTTCTGGTTTTGTTAATTTTGTTTTCTAATATAAAACAAAGCACATTTTGAAAAAGAAAATCAGAATGGAATACCAGGAAATCAGAATTTGATATCTTTCATTGTCTTCCTTTTTTTTTTTTTTTTTTTTTTTTAAAATTTTTTTTTTTTTAGTTTTTTTTTTTTTTTTTTTTTTTTTTTTAATTAACTTGAACTGGAATTTTCTGTTAGAAAATATCTGAAAATCTTTCTGAAACTATCCATTAGGAGAGCACCCAGTGGTGTCTGAACATTAAAAGGAGAATTGCTGGGCATCAGCAAACTGTGGGAAGACTGAATAGATGAAACATTATTAAAAATAAAATAAAACCTTCTTCCTATTTATGCAGTGCCTAGAAACAATACCCTGGGACCAATCCCCCATGACATTTTAGTTTTAATTAAATAACATTTCAGACACATAAGGGAGAAGAAGTTGGTGACCCGATTAATCATTGTACTACTCGATTTTACATCACGGCATTCCAAATTATTTCAAATGTATTATTCTGATGTAAAGCTAGAGTATTGCAGTGGTGACTCAGGATGTTATTTTTTTTCTCCATTGGCAAAGCTGATCTGAGAAATCCCTTACTGCCTTCACTAGCCTCCAGCCACGAATTTTAACTTCTTAAGGCTTTTTATTTAACCAAGATCATTTTATTGATCCAGTTCATATTGCAGTCCACAAACAATTCTGTCCTTCCTGAGTTGATGAGAGGATCAAATCAGCATTGCTGCTGAGGTGACTAAGGCAGGATCCTTACACCTAGAGGGGATAGATACATACTGAAGTCCAGGATTCGGCCCCCACAAAACCCTAGCTTGGATGAATCTGGAACTTATTATCTTTAAATCATTATGTAAAATATACAGAATCTAAAATGCATTGTCACATGAGACTCTTACATCTGAATATATGTGTGTGTGTATGTACAGATATAGCTATACATATGTATTGGGCAGTTAGACATGACTGTGACAGGAGTATTTAAAAGGCAGAAATCAGGCCAACATCAAAGTAGTGCTTTACTAGACTGGCATTCATTAACAACACACATTTTCCAATGACAACTTCTTACACATTATTAATTATAATTACTGCATATTCAAATAGTCCTTAACAACCATTTCCTACATTAGCGATCTGTATTCAATACCACAGAGCTGCTGCCATGTAGTCAGCAGTGATGGCTGCAGTCAGGTTTGAGGATCAGTTTTGAGATCTCTTTGATGGGGTAAGCCGGGGCCAAAGTCAAGAGTCATCCTTCTTCCTCTTTTTTCTCATGCATCCATGGTATTTTTATGATCCCTACAACCTCCCCAAAAGAAAGGGTGAATCTCATCTGCTCCCAACATAGGTTATCTTATTTCCAGGAGCAGGACTTGTTCATTTTTCCTGCCTGTTCTACACCCACTGTTCGTACCTTGCAGAGTTTATGCCTTGTACGTGATTTTCATTGTACCCTGTTTGTGCAATTACATCACAAAAGTATCCTTTGCCCCCTGCAGGTACATATTACCTTTATATGTACGTTTAGTTGTGTCTAAGTGCTCAGACATTGTTACTGGTTACGCCATTAGTAGCATCACAAAATGTACAATCTCACAAATAGTTATAGTGTTGTTGTTTAGTCATTTTAGCATGCTTATGTTTAGATTCCAGGCAAGCAAATACCAAATATGCCCTCCTCAATCTGTTTCAACTTTATGGGTGCAACAGGCCTCTGCTTTGTCAGCAAGACTTCTATTTAAGCAACATAAATACTTACTCCATAAGCTACACAGATATTTAAAATTCATAAATGTGTCATAACTTCTGCAGAAGTAACTTGAAAATAGTTTACTTCAGATTTGCTTTTAATACTTGGCATAAGAATTGGGCCACTGTTTATTAAGTAGGCTTGTACTCTCTCTTTTTGATGGAAGTTCCTTGCTTACTCTCATGTACAAAGGCTTCTCTGGAATGTTCTCAGTTGGAGAGACTGAGGAAAATCAGGATAGTTCACCACGAGATTCAAATAATGTTCACTTTTACTGTTTTACCTTCTTTGACATGAATATTTATTTACATTCTAGATTTTCAGCATTTATAACTAGAAAAAAAAAATTTCATAAGCTGTAAACCAGGTCTGCATTATATRGTCCTGTAGGATGCATGTGATCTGGGATTCATGTGCTTGGCTCTCGAACAGATAATTTGTTTGGTGCACAGGGCACAGCATTTGCACTCAGAACCACACAAGTGAGCCTCGGACAAATCACCAGACACGATAAACCCGCTATGCTGCACACGTGCAGAGTGGTTCATGCTACCAGAGATCTAATGAACGTGTACAAAAGTATTTTCCTTCCATTCTTGGACCAAGAGAAATTAAGTGGCCTAACCTTCCCGTGAAGGCAGCACAGACATACCATAGTCCAAATATACCCTTCCAGCAGTAGGAACGCTGAACTTTTTTATTTTTATTGCATCTGGTTGTGAGTGGCATCACTAAAATGTAGTAGCTCTGCCCTCCCTATGGGCATGTAACAGATTGCTAAAGGACTCCAGGGCCACAAGTGGGAAATACCTGTAGGAGGGTACACAGGGTCGGTGCTGAAGGACCCACTTTACTTCTCTCTGACACTCCTCTTCATTTTCCTTCCCCGTAACACTCATCATGAAAGTTCAAGTTATTGAGGACTGACTCAATAACTTGTGTACTTTCACTCTAACCGTGGAAGGTCAACTAAAGGTAAAGCAAAACCAAAACAAAGCGAAAAAGAGATCAGCTGAAAATATAAGGCTTTTTGTCTGAGGACTCAGAGTAACAGCTCCCTTTTTTGGTGGATTTCTCAAAATCTAAAGAGATTAAAGGGTAGACCTACATTTCTCTGAACAATTGATTTTTTTTTTTTTAGGTCACTGCTGGAATATAAAAAAACGATTTTTGGATTAAACCATTTTCTTGTTTTTCTCTTAATTAATATGCTTTCTGGCTTTTTTTTTGTTTTTTTTTTTTTTAGAGAGGAAAGTGGGAAGAGATTAAAAAATGTTTTGGTTTTAATTAAATATTTAAATCATTTAAATAAAATATTTTGCTGCTTTTAAACTTAGCTTTTAAAAGTAAAACTGAAGCAAATCTATGATGGAACACTTCAGCAGGCTGGTGATGGCTTTAGCTTTTAGCACCTAGTCTGAGATACCTATCTCAGCATCCTTACAGTCAGTGGAGAGAAATTAGCCATTCAGCTTGTACTAAAATACGTACAAAACAAGTAGAATAGACTGTGTTGGGAAAGCACTGTTTGTGACACTTTATTACAAAGACCCTTACAGTTTATATTAATTTACACTAAAACTAACTAACTTTTAGATGACTAATTCTAGATGTGGTTAATCCCATTCAAGGGATTAACTCTGACATCAAGGGCATGTTTTTAAGAAATAATATTCTGTTGAAAAAAATATAGACAGAATTTTAAAATTTTTTTAAAGTCTGTTTTTTTCACTCATTTTTTGAACAGAATGAACAGTTTGAAATAAATGTTTTAGTTCATTTGTGTATTTCAAGAATAGCTGAACAGAAAGTTGTCATCTAGGTGTACTCAGGTATTCAATATAAAAATAGGAAATTATTTTTCAAAGCAGAATGAGCAGAAGAAAAATCATCAAGTTGTGTCTTCAAAATTTTCTTTGAAAAGATAAATATACAAGAGGAATGTTACATTGTTATTTCTTACCTTTCAATATTACAGAGGGCTGTTCACTTATTTTCACTTTTACATCTCTACCAACATATCAGAGAGAAATGAGGGGTGAAACGAAAGAGTGCTATGTTGATGACTGTCATAAAAGGTGGATTTTATTGATTATGTTATGTGTATCAGTAGCTTTATTGTTCTGAATCTTGACTCATAAAAAAAATTATGCTTGAGAAGCAATTTTCCTAATTATTACAAAAACTCCTTGAATTTATGATTTTCTGTGAACACTTAGGAATATATTCTTCCGTACACTATTTATTACAAACATTTTGAATATTATCTATTTTATAAGTTAGCATTATCCTGTTGACATCAAGAAAATCAACCTCTTTTAGATCTCAATCATATGACAAAGTAGCATTTAAATTCAGACACTCTGAAGAGTCAAGGATATTTAAAATAGTAATGATTAAAAAAAAAAAAAAAGGAAAAGAAGAAATTACATCTTAATGACATTGTTGTTGCTAGGAGATTCCAGCTACTGTTTATGAAATGAATGTGTCCTTTTTTTTTTTTAATTAAAAAAAATGATTAATGAATAGATAAACAACTAAAATGTCAACCTTTTAGTAAATTTGTGTAGAAGCTTCCAATGTATAATCTGATTAAGCAGCAGCAACAACAAAAAATCTTGAAAGAAAATTCATCACACAAAGGACAGGGGACAAAAAGTAGGCCATGCTTTCAATTGTTCCTTTAACCTGTCAAGCTACATCTTCCTGGTGCTGCAAACAATCACCTTAATTAGTATTGGTCACTGTGAGAAATGTGATATAGGTTTAGATGTACAATTTGTCCAATATAGTACCATGTTTATTATGATCTTCTGTTCAGCCTGTGTGTAATTCAAAACTATAATTAATTTAGCTATCACTACCTAGCTCAGTAGATATAATGGGATTTTGTAACAGCTTAGAAGCTGTCAAGGTTTATGAAGAAGCTAAAAGGCAAAACATTGCTCAAGAAGACCTTCTTGGCAAGTTCAAGTTTTTCTGCAACAGACTAGAAAATCTCAACCTTTTTTTTAATGTGTTCTTAAATACAACATAACAAGATATCACAGCAAGATAAATAGCTAAACTGTTTTAACTTAAATGTTTATTTTCCAAATATCCAGTCCAACTTGGTGATAAAAAATACCAGCCTAATAGTTTCGGTTTGGCAAAGGTGTAAAAAACTGAAAACAGGGATCTGTTACAAAACCGTGTTAGATCATCATAACTATAGTCACCTCCACCACTAACGTGAATGTTCTAGAACTTGGAGAATCTTAAAAATAGCCCATAAAAATTAAAAATTGTTCAAAAATAAAAATTGTTATTTTCAGGTGCCCTTGCTCTAAGCTTTGCCACTTACATGTGTTAGAATGAAAAACAAAGAACAAACAAACAAGCTTGACTGCTCCTGCAAGTTACAGATCACTTGAGGAAGAGCTGAGAATTTTTATTGTTTACTCATACATGCTCACAACCCCAGTCGTTAAATCAGGAGAGGATATGTGATGTTTATCTTACTGACATTTTTAAAGTGTTTTGTCATCTTTGTATGTAGTTTAGGGCAATAATATATATTTTATTTGTAAAGCACTTAGGTAGCCTTAGGACTCTCTGAACAAGCTATCTTGATATCAAAAACAGTATAGATGCACTGCTGCTAAAAGTTTAAACCTGGTAATCTTATCCATCCATTGTGCTCCTATAAACATACACAACCATGGATTTTATATGCCATACATCCTTTTACAAATGCAGGTTCTGTAAGTGGAAAAAACAAGCTCAAAACAACACTGTGGTTTCTTGTAACTGTTTACAAGTCTCTAAACATGGTGGGGGGTTTTGGTTTTTTTGTTTGTTTGKTTGGTTGGTTGGTTGGTTTTGTTTTTTGTTTTTGTTTTGTTTTGTTTTGTTTTTTGGWTTGTTTTTTTCGTTGGGTGGGGTTTTTTTGGGGTGAGGTTGTTTTTGTAGCATTATTAATATGGAAGCTGATCCCAAAAGACATTGAGTTTCCACAATTCCCAGGGAATTCTTGGTGAAATGGAGATCTCAGTACTTTGCAGGGTCAAACCAATACAGAACTATAYGTGGTTTTTTGGGTTTTTTTTAGAATTTCTGCACAATGTGAAGAAAGACCTGTAGGACTTTTTTGGCTTGGTGATACCATATTCAGTTCAGTCAGGAGTTTGAAAATTAAAGCCAGAATAATTGCTAAAACAGCACTTTTCTGACAGAAATGCACAATATGTTTTGACCTTTATGTGTTTGTTTCATAAATTGTCAATTTGATATTTGTTTTCTGAACATCTGGTACTGTATTTAAGAACCTGATGTTGGCCTACACTCTGTTTTCTTTTTGAATTTCAGATGTAAAGATAATACATTCTAATATTGTTTAGACATGTGCCTTCTCCTATAATCCAAAGATAAAGAAGTTAAATCAAAGGTGAAAAATACTGCAAAATAGCTCCTTCTTCACTTTTGCCTTATGCATTTAGCATAACTGATTGCTAAAACAATACTGATAGTATGAAAAATGAATTAAAAATTAAATCACAGGGGAGAGACTTTGGCTGCGGGGGGTGGGGGGGGAATTATTTAATTTGGTACACTTCCCCTTGCTGTGACCTTCTGTCTGTTAAGGAGAGAAAGTGAGAAGGTGTGTGTGAGAGAGAGAAAGTGAGAGAGAAGAGAAGACAGAGAGAGAAGGAGGGAGGGAGGCAGGGAAGGAAGGAAGGAAAGAAGGGAGGGAGGGAGGGAGGGAGGGAAACCAAAACAATAGCAATACAAAAAATAATAAATATGTTTTGGGACAGGAATATTAATCTAATGAGATTTTAAATAAATGAATCATTGTGTTGCTCACCCATATGTAAAACAACTGAGGTATAGCTTAGGCAGTAGTGTCTTTAGGTCAAGGGTTAGATTGACTAGTGGAATAATTCTAGAAATAAGTAGTCTTTTGTCTATACTAAAACTCCCCCCCCCCCCCAAATATAAATCTACTGTATTAACTGCCTTGGACAATTAATATAAATTTTTTAAAGACTAAAAAGTGTAAAAGGAATGTATCTTTAAATGACTTCTTAGTACCAATGTTGCTTGGGAATAACACACATGTAAGTAATAACAGCACAAATTTGCTAGCAGTATAAGAATCCTGTCTGTTTATCTGCGTAGAAGAAGGCCTGTCTTCCTCTCAGTTTGATAACAGATGTGGAATAACTTTGATGCCTGTGGTTAACATAAATATGCAAAGAACAAAGCTAAACAACATTATCCCATCAGATGTAATCAAAACAACTCGGCAATTATCAAAAAACAAGTTAACAAAGGTTTATCACTTGCAAGAAACAAGCAGTATACCACATCTCAACGTTATCAAGCTAGAATTTAAAATTACTTCGAATTTTGTTTAACATTTTGCAGCCCCATGACATCCTGGAGACTTGATCCTTATGCTGAGGACAACTTTGGTGTCAGGAGATACCATTCCCTTCAATGGTAGTGGATGCCCCTGTACAAATAAGAGGCATAAATTGGTCCATATCAGGAAGACAGCAAATGGCTTTAAGACTCAGGGGATGGATGTGCCTTGATAGCCATGACCTAACCTAAAAAGCCTAAAAAGAGAAAATTACTGAACTAGAACAGAAGAGTGGAGGAATGTATTCAGCCTGAAAGAACATAGTGATAAAACAAAGATTTGTTTTCCTTTTTAAAAATGTTTAAATTTTTATTTCATTAAACTTGCCTGAACCAGTAGACCCATTTAATAATATTCTGTTTAGAAAGGGACCTTGCTTCAAACTATAATGAAATCCATCCTAAGAAATCAGAGGTACTTTAGCATCTCTTATGTGCACTGTACAAGAAGAATGCAGTTGTGTTTTTAGGCTTCAAAAGACTAAAGATCCCATTGCAAAAGTATTAACTAATTTTGATACACCAAATACAGGATGTGCACTAAAGATGTTTAGGAGCCACTCAAGTGGGACAATTAAAAAAAAAAAGACATTCATCCATGAAGGCTGGTTTTATCCAGGAGGGCTGGGTTTTCTTTTTTTGGTGGTCTAAATCTCTAGTCTGCGTTATTTCCAGTACAATATTTTATACCTCTTGTTGGATTCAAGATATAAATGAAGGTAGATTAGCGAATGAGGGAAGGATCTTGGCACAGCTGAACAAATGAAACTCTGCTATTCGAGGAAGGAAGCAACTAAAAATATTTTTTAGCAGGCCACACAGCAACTCACCAGATTTGCTTTTGTATAAATGTATACATAGAGCTATATACATCTATGCATATGTTTGTATGTATGTATGTATGTATTTATATACATATATATATTCAAGCAGCTTATACATGCAAATTCATAAGAATTAAAAATGTGATGCAAATGTGTGTAGGCTAATAAAATAAAATAGCATAAATAATAGTCCCTCAACTCTACCTTAGGCTAAACCCTGACTGCCCAAAAGACTGTATTTTCTATAGGGAGATAAAAATGGTCATCAACTCTATCACCATCAAATTTTAGTGGAGGCAGGTCTCTGTTGCTTTACTAGAAGTAAATCCATGAGGTTAATTCCTGGCATATGAGTAGGGGCTTAGGGCTATCTCACTTTTTTATCTGGCAGTTTGATTCAGTTGCAAAAGTATAAAAGACAGTATAAACAATCATATGCATGATTGTCTAACAGCTAAACCAGTCCAAAGTAAACTTATTTTTTCAATGATTCCTTAACAGTCACTACCCTTACTACTGGTAAGTCCAATAAACAGCAGCAACATTTAATCTGCACTAATGAACAGACAGATAGGACATATGGTGGTCATGCTTGATGTTCTATCTTCATGGCAACACATAATCATTGGATGCTCCCACACTGGATGTTTTAGAACTTCATCTACAAAATACTCTCTGTTTGGGTACAAGCCATCTTAACTAAAATAGCACATCTCTGCCAAGCAAGTTACACCAAAACCAGAAACAGTCAGGGCTGGTTCAGGTTAATGATGATACTTCTGCAGTTAAATCAGTTCATATGTAGGCTATACATTCCCACACCCTCTGCCCTCTAGGGTATAAAGGAAACTACATAGAGGAAAGGATTTCTTTCCCTTCAGATCCTATTATTTTCAGCACAAACCCCACCAGATTGTTTTGTGCAGGCTTCTGAGTCATGAGAGGGGGAAATGCCCCTATTTGTGTTGTGTTAACATTCAAGTGTTATGTCTGTGTTGTGTTAACATTCCAGTGCAAATAAAGCTATTTCAAGTCRATGGACTTGATTCAACAATGGAGTGCTCTAGTTTTAGGTGACTCCAAGGAACGTAGCTGGATTGATTTCATTGTACTGCAGTGGTTAGCCGAGATCAATATTGGTAACAGTAGTTGTAAGAAGGCAATAACCACAAAAGATTTTCTTCACTGGCTAGGGCTGAACACAGACTCATCTACTCCCAACTTCTACCAACTACCTGCAAAGACAGTATTGAATTTTTTTGCAGGACTGTGGTAAATGTTGCTCAGTAAAATTGTATGATTAAAAAAAAAGTTTGCCAGTTAATTAATCTTTATCTGAAACATTGAAATGATAATTCATCATTACATTGTAAGAATTGACTGCATTACTGTAACTGAGGGTAATGCTTGGCTCCTTAGTTTCTCCAAAATAACTAGAAMCTATTTTCTCTTTTAATTTCGTAATTCCTGAGAATTAAAGACAACTTTCAATTATGTTTAACTGAGTCCACTCTACATAATAGTCTCTTTGCAAAATAATTGAGAAGAAAATGGTCTTCCAAAAGGTTCTATCCTTCTAATGTAGTGAGAATTTACAAAAGTGTTTAGCTGAAAAAATTAAAAATATAGCAGAACAGCTGTTGAAAATTTAGGCCTACTACAGTGATACAGATACTCATCATTGTTGCCTTTTATTGCCGTCTTCTCTAATTGCCTCAGTGGATTCTTAAGTGTATTTGTTTTGGGCTCTTTTCCCTTCTACTTCCTGGATTATAGGAATTTTGATTGCTTTTGCTAAGCTGCTTCTTACAGTTCCTCGTGGGCTGCCGATTAGTAGCACTCCACAGAAGGCATTTTTGCAGCTGTAATCCAGAATGTTTAAGAAAAAGGAAACAGAATTCATAAACCACTGTTATTAATTAAAAAAAAAAAAAAAAAAAGGATCAAAGGTAGCAAAGAAAAACTTTGTAATACTAGATAATAATGTGTCATATCTTGCATACTGCGAAGCTCTTTCTTTTTTTTTTTATTAATGCAAAAAAATGTCGGGGGGGCGATCCTCAGGGCTGCTAAACTCCACTGCAGGAAAGAAGAAACAAAGCATTGGTGCTTGGCCTTATTTTTTCACTCATAAATTGCCCTGATTGCAGGCATTGGTGGAGCTGAAGAGATGTAGCGAAGCAAGATCTTATTGCCACTCTTTCTCAAGCCTGCCTGCCTGAAAACTTGCCTGTGAGAAAATGAGCTGCGCAACTGCAGCTACATCAATGCCTGACTCTCCAAAGTACACAGGACCCTGGTGTCACTTCAGCAGCTGTTCAGGAGATTTGCTGTGTGATCTCATTCTCCTCAATTTAATACAAATCAAAGGCATTCAGTACCTGGCAGGATTAGCTCCCTTGATTTTTACACTGATGAGGGAGGTAAGATGTTATAACAAGAAAGGAAGAAAAGGAATAGGGAAGGCATTACTGCTAAAAGGTAAGGCAGTGAAGGCCTATGATGCATGTAATAGCCATTTTTAGTAGTTTCATTCGGTTTTGCTTACTGTTGAGTACTTAGAGTTTGCATTCACAAGAAAGCAGCAGTGATGGAAGTCAAATAACATTGCTTCCAGAAGTCCCCTGGAAATGGTATGCCACACCCAGATACTCAGTGTCTCATGACTAGATCTGGTTGGGARATAAAATATCTAAGAGGCATCCATGAGAAAATGACAATTTAACATCATCATCATTTTGATTCAGGCAATATGTAATTTAAAGAACATAAAAAGATGTGTGAGGAGGAGACTTCTGAACCTTAAAATCCTAGTTTGACATTTTACAATGAAAAGTTTATTTTTCCATTCCAAAATTATTTTACTTTAAATTGTAGATAGAAACACACACATGAATTAAAAAATTACAAAAAATTACCAATGCAGAAGAGCTTTCTGACTTGTTTTGGAAAAGAAATATTCAAAATCTTGGCTTTTTAACCTGAATTGAGATGATTTAAAGAAATATATACTTTGTTTTCATGAGGCAAGTAACCAGTTTTGGCTATTACTTGGGCTGGTTCAATGCTTTTGCTGGTCCCAAGAATATCCCCTTTTCTCTTAGTGTTCAGCATCATCTACCAATGTGTCAAAGCTGCTCTGATCTCCTATTTAAGTTTCTGCAAACTTTTTGATGCTGAGTTGTGTTGTCCTTTCTCAGGGTTGAGTAGTGAATTATTCCTCAAGTAGTCCTCACGTTCAGTGAGCCCAGTGTTTTCTGGAGCACATGGAACTAATCATGTATCTTGAGCTTCACATTAGCTTTGCTGCACTTCTTGTACGCAAGACCACACAATACACCAGTGATTACTGTAGTGCCTTTTGGAGGATTAAAAGGCCCTCTAATAGCCCAGTGCAGCCATTAACTTTTAACCTTTGTACTGATTAAACATGGCTGAGTCAGGACCCAAAAAAGAGACATAGATAGGTATTCTGTGCTACATGATATCTGAGGAACAGCCAGGTGACCCTCTAGACTATTTTGTTCAGTAGTAGAAATAAAAATAAGAGTCCTAAACAGAAGGCTCACATGGATGGCAGATCAGGTCCTAAACACACATACACATCCATATGCACACAAAGTCATTGGGATTGCTCCATTAATGGCAGATTCTACAGTTAGTCAGGAATCTTTGCCTGTGGAGAGTTTTCCAGTTTATAAAAGATTAGAGAGTATCCAAGATTCTCTGAAAGCCTGTAAAACCACGTTAGTATCCTTGGGAGACCCAATATAACAGAGGGATTGCTCCTCTTTTTCAGCATGAAAAAAAATCTGATATCCAGAAGGTACCCAAAAACACAGGCACATGGGACGTATAAATCAGGAATTTCCTGAAACTGCACACCAAGCCTACCCTAGTCAACTGACAGAAAAGGTTTTATTTGAAAAAGTTTTGGATCATAACCTTTTTGTACTCTCTTCCTTACTGGTTGGTGATTGATCTTCAGCTAGAAAGAAAACTGTATGGTGTCAGAGCTACAGATAAAAAAAATAGATATCTGTACCTATGAAGGAAAAAATGTAGGCACATTTGTCATTTTTGCCTCATTGTAACTGCTATGACTCTCCTGCAAATTTCCTAACCTTTTTATGTGAAAAAAACCTCTGAGCTGGTAAACATTAAGGCATATTAACAGCTTTTCTTACAAGTGCATTCCCTATGATACTCACTGTATGTAAGACTGAATAAAGGACAGTATTGTCCCATGCTGTCACATCAGTAGGACCTGAAGTAATTTACTTGTTTTAATTACAACTGTTGGGGTTGTAAGGTTTAAAATTATTTTGGTTTTGGCTTTTGTTTTCTTCTTCTTGTAATCTGTAAAGACTTTAACACATTTCTGACTCCTGTGAAACACTAGCTAATAATAGGGACTGGTGCTTGCCATGTGCAGAGAGATAAGCCTTTCATAATATTTATCCAGAACCACATACACAAATATACATTTTCCATTTCTTTCTGGACCTGCTGAACCAGAGATTAAGGACCCAGTACACCTAATGTGTGTCATTTTTCCCCCATGTACCTATAGTAAGATTGGAAAAATGGAGTAAATAACAGATAGGGCCCTATGTTGCTAGGTAACGTAACATCTATGCACATATCTGTTTCCTGTAGGATTACGATCAAGCCCTCTTCTCCCTTCTGATTTTGTAAAAATATTCACCCAATATAATTTTGATGCTTTGCAGGTGATTTTCACAGGGGATATTTATATTGTTAAATCCAAAGGTCTTCTGTATAAAACTCAACTCTAAGTGTTTAATTACACTTCCTTCTGTACACTTTTTTACATGCTAGCATGTGGATGCTTTTGCTCTCTCTCACATGCATAGCAATACATAGTTGTACAGCAAAATAAAGAGAAAGTTAAGAAAATGCAAAGAAGTTACAATTCACAAATTCAGATTTAAAGTTAAAAATCCTTGTCTTTCTGTGCAAACACTAGCAAGCAGACCTATAAAACATCCGCTCATCAACTCAAGCATAGGAGAGTCGGGGGAAAGACAGACATTCCTTAATATGAGCAAGTTACTGAAGTGTAAAGTATGCAATCTGATCAAAATTAAGCTGGGGATTTTTTATTAAAAAGTAGAGTGAGAAGGTAGGTAGAAAAGAAGCAGAGATTAATCCAATGAGTTGGAGGAATATTTACTTCCTCAAGGATGCTAATGAAAACCTAAATATAGATATCATACTACCTGGTGAAGCTGAAGTAAAGAAATGTGCAGATTATTTTAATAAAAGGATTTGTCTGTCTAGGGCATCCATATGTTTTCATTTTCCTGTGGTGACAACTTCACTGTCAGGTAGACTTCAAGAAGAGCACGTCCCATTGTCGTTAGCAAGGCTAGTTAGCATAATACAGGCCACAGAACCGTAACTGCTACTCTCTAGCTTTTAGCTCCAGTTCTGTCTAGCAGAGCRTACTCAGCTTAACCTTGGCAAGAGGGAAATAAAGAAAAAGTAAAATCCCAACATGAATTATAAGGTTTGGGCTTTTGACTACTATCACTGTACATATCATCCATAAATCCCAGCCTGAGGCAGTTCCAGAAGTCTTGAAAAAAAAGTTTGCATTCTGGAAGAAGAAATAGGGTAGCAATACATGTAATTCTTATGGCAGTAAATAAATTCCTTATGTTTATCAATATAAGATATATGTATCAACATGATATCAGTTTGGCCTGCCTAAGCTCCCTCCGGAATTATTAATGAGAAGAGATAGATGATTTAGGCAAGGAAGGAAGGAAGGAAGGAATTTTGTTTCCTTTCAGGATTTTAGAGACCTTTTTTTGGCTATTTAGACTTTTCACTCCCTCCATTAGGTTGGATAGGAATAATCAAATTATTTTTTCTCTTAGGTTCCATGATGACTAATTTTCTTTTACCCTTCTCCTTTTTGTTTAATCTTCCTCAAAAAAAAACCCAGAAAGCTAGCTTGCAGTCTTGACCACTGACCTTCATGGGAAAAAAAAGAAAAGAAAGCACTGAAAGGTGAAAGGAGATTTATTACTTCTCATGAATAGAAACACTGCTTTCATAAGCAGAATTTCCCTTTCTTTCCGTTTCTCTTTTTCTTTCCCTATTTCCTTACACCATTCTCCTTGGCCTGAAGCCAACACCTGAAAAAATCAAACAGCAAATAAGCCCTCTCCAACAAAGATTCTGTCCCCTCTTGACACACCTTAATCCCGTTGGTACCCTCATCTCTCTGAAGACCTCCACTGAAGCTCACATAACAGCACCACCTCAAAAAATCCTCTGCTAAGTGTTCATCTTGTTTTCTAGAAATTCTAATGCATAGGTTATCCTGAAGTCCATCTATCCATTTGCTCTTCACGTTATGAAAGTTAAAGGATATCCAACAGTGGTCATAGTCTGAACAGGAGGATGAATGAGACTTCCTCAAAGCACTTCACCCTTATGTGTGGTTATGCAACTGTGCTCGTGACATCTCTTAATCTTTTTGTTCAAACAACACATATTTTAGGTTAGTTAGTTTTCATAATTTTTTTTTTTTGAAAACCCTACAATTAGAGATTCAGATAAATCATTAAATGATCAGAAAAGCCAGAAAAATAACATTTTTTTTTATATGATGAGGAGCAACTAATCTGTAGCAGTTTACCTGACACTTATTTTGAAAGCCAGCAGATTAGCCCATATGAATAACAAAGTCAAAGCTTGATCTTTTTTATATCAGGCTATTCATTTATTAATTTATATATGTATAATGTTAATGTCTTAATTCTTCAAATAATATGAATGACCTTCTTTAAGAAGTATGTTGTGTGGTACTTCAAAAGTAAATTTGAAAGAATGCACCTTTAAAAATATGTTTTGGTTATTCTTCTCCATACCTACATAAAACAGCCTCAGGAGAGTTATGTAACAACACTTAATTTTTACAGTGTTAAATAAACCAAAAAAAAAGCGGAGAGAGAAGTAACCTTGCAATAGATATTAAAATAATCCCCTACACAGTGAAGTTTTAAGAACTGAATAACCATGTATCATTTTAAATGACTTACTAGTTTGTGTAATTTGTGAAAGCCAAGCTTCGCAATAGTGTCTTTAAAAACAACCCCTTTAAAATCTGAACTGCTTTCCTTTCCTTCTAAATAGAACACATATCATACAAAATGAAAACATTTACATCATATAGAGCAACAGACAGATTTGAAATATAAAGTGCAATTCATATTCAAGGTTAGTTTGAGACTGAATGTTGGAAATAATTCCAAACATAAACCTAACAAATATGCTTAACAATAATTGCAGTCCACGTTTCCGCTAAAAATGTGCTCTGCTTTTTGCTCAGCATGAAACATAACATTATTTTTCCATTTGACAAAAACATATAACGTAAACCATTTTTCCATCATATGTATTTCAGATTCTGATATAAATAAGGCAAAAAGGAAACCAAAGTTAGCAGAATATGGGAAAATGAATAGATATTTACAAAAAAATAGATATTACAAAATATTATTAACACTTATTAATAATTATTAATAAAATATATGATAAAATATATAAAATAATTTAATAATAAAATATATAAAATGAAAATATAATAAATAATAAAAAAATTATTAATATTATAGATATTACAAAATAGATATTTATTGCCTGGCTGAACCGGGAGCTCTTGCTGGGAATCAGGAAAAAAAGGAACGTTTACCACTTGTGGAAGAAGGGGCAGGCAACTCAAGAAGAGTACAGGGATCTTGTCAGGTCATGTAGAGAGGAAATCAGAAAGGCAAAASCCCAGCTAGAATGCAATCTGGCTGCTGTCGTTAGAGACAACAAAAAATGTTTTTACAACTACATTAATGACAAAAAGAGAGCCAAGGAGAACCTCCATCCTCTATTGGATGCCGGGGAGAACGTTGTCACTGAGGATGAGGAAAAGGCTGAGGTACTTAATGCCTTCTTTGCCTCAGTCTTCAATAGTCAGAYCAGCCACCCTCAGGGTATTCAGCCCCCTGAGCTGGAAGACGGGGACGGTGAGCGGGATAAACCCCCCATAATYCARSAGGAAGCGGTGAACGACCTGCTACGCCACCTGGACGCTCACAAGTCCACGGGGCCGGAAGGGATCCACCCGAGAGTGCTGAGGGAGTTGGCGGAGGAGCTTGCCAAGCCACTCTCCATCATTTATCAGCGGTCCTGGTTAACGGGGGAGGTCCCAGAAGACTGGAGGCTTGCCAATGTGACGCCTATCTACAAGAAGGGCCRGAAGGAGGASCCGGGGAACTACAGGCCTGTCAGCCTGACCTCAGTGCCAGGGAAGATTATGGAGCGGTTCATCTTGGGGGTGCTCGCAAGCCATGTGCGGGACAACCAGGGGATCAGGCCCAGCCAGCATGGGTTCATGAAAGGCAGG
>JAYKAV010003097.1:311804-489612 GCA_035582835.1 Phoebastria nigripes
TTCGCCTTCCGGAAGTCCATGGTAGCAGTTTTGCTGGTCCCCCTCTCTACTTCACCAAGAATTGAGAATTCTATCATTTCATGGTCGCTAAACCCCAGATGGCCTCCGACCACCACACCTCCCACCAGTCCTTCTCTGTTTGTAAACAGCAGGTCGAGCGAGGCACCTCCCCTGSTWGGCTCCCTCACCAGCTGTGTCAGGAAGTTGTCTTCCACACACTCCAGGAACCTCTTAGACTGTTTCCTCTCTGCTGTGTTGTATTTCCAGCAGACATCCGGGAAGTTGAAGTCCCCCACGAGAACAAGGGCTAGCAATTGCGAGACTTCTGCCAGGGGGAGGTAATTCTTTGCCAAGGCTATTTTTTGCTTTACTACTTTATTATCCTATGAGAAATTAAACCAGAATGCTGCTGTTCCCAAAGCCTAGATGGTGATGGGAGATACATGTGTAAATAGCCAATAAATAGGGGGTGCAAATGGTGAATTCAGGCCCATATCCCAAACTGTGACTCAGACAAAAGGAATTAATTGCATTCTATGTCCCTAGACATAGAAAGAGCAACTGAAATTTTGATAATGAATGGGACTGAGTTATTTGGTTCAGCTGATTATGGATAATATGAATAGTGCTTTTAAAAATAGTGATACATGGACCTGTAAGGGCTTATGGAGTCTGKGAAAGACAAGTAAGAAAAACAACCCCGCTAATCCAACTGTCAGTAGGTTTAACTTTTTTATAAAGGGTCCAGTAAAAATTCTGTAGAGGTCTGTAAACTGAAGAAGGCTGAAAGCCACTGTTGCGGAGGAATATAGATGTTATAATGGTTAACATCAGTTAGGAGAAATGGACCCAAAAGTAAAGGAAGAAACAGAAATATTTTTAATCAATGTAGAAATTATAAAAGTTTTTTAGATTCAAACACAATTGTAACCAGTTAGGATTCTTTATTATACATTTTGTATATTAGAGGAACTAAGGACCATTTTTTGACTTTTCATGCACCTGAAGTGATGATACTGCTTTTACCTCAAAATGACCAGCAGTTATTAATAGCTTAATCAAAAAGTAAAATCCAAGGCTAACAGATATTCACATTTTACAGTTCATTTATCCGTTTAAAACTTCTTAAAGCATCTTCATGACTAACATTAAATCTTTTTTACCATAGCTAATGATGTCCATTAAACTGAAATCATAACCACCTGCACTTAAAGTATTGAAATCACAAATAATATTGGTACACATTTTTCTCCATCAAAAGAAAAGCTCAATCCTTCAAAAGCAAGACATCAGTGATTTTTACCAAGTACTTTAGCAAAACATATTTAGTCAGATTGAGAAACCTGCATCCTATTAAAAATAATGAGAATTAGATGCCTAAAATCCAGTGTGGATCTGGACTATAAATCTTGAAGCTTCACAGAAATATATTATTTTAATGAGGTAAAAATCAACACAAAAAACACTTAATGGAAGTTAACCTAGAACAACAGAATATTAAGTTAACAAAGAACAACCGAATATTTAGTGCTAGCTCCAAAGATCAATTTTTATCAAAGCTCAACCTGAATGGAAGYCTGTAGTAATAGGTTCTTCTAACAACTTCTTCTAAAGATCACTAAAGATAATTTTTCCAATCTGTTTCAGATGAGGTTTTCTTACTGAGTACACTCTACTGGCAGCTCGCTCACTTTTAAATTAAGGCTCTACTGAGCCACATGTGAGAAAATTTGCTGTGACTTAGAATGCATAGGAGGACATATTCTGAGTACCTCTGCCAGCCAAAGCTGTGAGAGTATCCCAGAAGAAAAAACATAACCACTCTGGTAGTAGTTGATGATCATATTGAAGATTTTAAATATTCTCTGGAAACTGACAAAAAATGCACAGCCAATGAATAAATAAAAACTAAACCAGAAATATTCTCCACACAATGAACAAAAATTCCAAAATAGACATTTAAACTATATTCTGAAACCAACACAGATCCTGGAGCAGTAGTGACAAAGGCTATCACTGAGATGTACCAGTTAACATATACACTATTCATTCTGAGCTGCAGTAAGTTTTCTCGGAAATGGCTCCACAATGTCAGGAAGCAAAATGGCATACATTGGTATACCAAAGAAACCTATCAGAAAGAAACATTTACAAATCTTTAGGAAGGTATGGTGTCATTTAAATGTATAAAAAGAGTTGATTCTTCAGTCAGTAGACAGTAATCCTGTGAATTCCTTGAGAAGAATTCCTTGTGGATGCAAAAAATTACATAGGCTCAAAAAGACAATCTTGAACCAAAAAGAAGCCCAACAGTGAGGGGACAAAATGTGCAAAACAAAATCCAGCTCAAGAAATCCTCTTAGCTGAAAATGACAGGAAAATGGAAGACTATTAGGTGGGAACATCAAATATGTTTTTGCTGTTCTTACTTTTCCCTAAGGGTCTGCCTATGGCTACTGCTGCGTGACCTGTAGAGTGGTGACCTTTGGTTTGATTCTCTACCCTGTTGTTACAGCTTGTGTGGCAATGTAATCAACCAGTAATAACAGAAAATCGAACACAGCCCTCTCAAAAAGATGCAACTTACAACTACTACATCTGTGACTTCCCTTAAAGGAGTGCCCTTCATCATTTTTCCAAATATATCTGCTACTGTAAAAGAATCATCAGACTCTTACATGAAGTGAATTGTAGACAGTAATACCTTGGCTGCACCCTACTGTCACAAAGCAGAAGAATATCTTTGTAGCCTTAATATGTAGCAATTTATTTTTTAAATGGAAACATATCTTTCACAGCACAAGATGACAAAGAGAAAGTAGTCACTCAAGTGCTGCATGTGTCTGTCATTCTGAAGTAATTTCTCACTTGTTCTGTGCACTAGAAGTATGTAGTTCTCTTAATGCTATYGGTGTAACATTAAACAATGTGAACAGCTATCAAAAATGAAAAGAAATAATTTCAAAAGTCCTACTTATAAAAATCTGTTATGTCACACAAGAGAGGAGATAATTGAAGGAGAACGAAGAGAAAAAAAACCTCTGCAGCTTTGATGTGGTTAACATTGATACACTAGCTTGAAGAAGGATTCCAGAATTTCAGAAATAAACTGAAGTTTAACACAGGGGAAAGATACTACTACTCATGATATTTTACTGTTAATGATATTTCCCTATCAAGTGTGTTTTTCAAAATAATCTCCTTCATCGTTGTGCCAGTACAGAAAAGGAGTTAAGTTTTTGCATTTTATTTTTAACATGAATAAGAAGCAAAGCATTTAGTTAAAGATCTTGCAGAACTTGTGCCTGTACTTTTAGTTTAAAAACCAAGTGATTTTGTCAAGCAGCAATTTAATCTGTGTAAGCATCTGTGGCATAGGAAGAGGTCTAAACTGAGCATTTAATAGTGCTACCAGGACCACACACTTCAAATGTAAACAACATACTACCAACAAACAGTGGCTTTGACAAAAATGGTGATACTAGAGCAGATTTTCTATAAATGTTGAGATAAGAAGATAATAAACTAGCTAGGGGAAGGCAATTTCTAGTGAGAATCTAGAATCTCCAGAAAAAGCCATGGAGACTTTAAAACAATCTTGTGGGTTGGTTTGTTGTGCAAAAATAATCATAAAAGCCCTACAGATGATTTTTTAAGCCAAAAGAAACTTAGCAAATTTAAAGTGTCAAATGAGTACATTTTGTTCTTAACTTTGTAAGAAATTAATGGCAGAGTGGTTAAAGCTACACGTGGCTCCATTGTGTCTAGATTCCTACAAAAGCAAAGCTCAGCAGATACCGTGGTCTGCATTTTAATGCCTAGTGTCTTTAAAGTACTCCTTGTGATGCCATCACAGTATTTAGAAGTTACAGATATTGCTGCCATTTTTATTGCTAAATTTCCAGAGGGAAGTTTTAATAAAGCCACTGGAAGGAGACAGAATGGAAATCAACCTCTGGAGTATAATTTGATTGGATAAATGCTCTCTTAGAGGACTTCACCTACTTATAGTGACTGTAAGGGGAACCTAGAGGACCACTCTTACAGCTTAGGCAGATCAGTTGTATAGAAACCAGGGAGAGCTGTTGTCATCACAAAGGTCTCAGTTAAAGCCAAGAGATGTGCCGAGTCTCAGCTGCGGCAGATGTGTTTGCCAGAACCTGAGATCAGGAAGCACAAGTAAAGTTAATCTGACATTGCTAATACTGCTAAAATGCATTTCAAAAGTCAGAATACATAGTTACAGATGGAAAGATAGATGCATACACATAAACACACACACAGTTCACAGACTGATGGAAGTACAGATTTGTGTTTCATTCCTACTTCAGTATCACTGGCCTGTTCCTGATGAGTTAATGTTTGTTGTCAATATGTCTTACAAGAAAAAATAAATAGCAAGCCCGTGCACCATGAGGAAATAGTCTGTGACTTCAAAGTAAAAGAGGTCAGTCAATGCATTTTACCAAGGTCTTTGTGTTATTTGCAAGAGATGTAATAGTTGTTTAGGATGTTTTGATCGATATGTTTGACACACTGAGCATTTCAAAATCATATCAGCAGTCCACAAGTCTCCAAAAGGATTTCTGGGCCTTTTCTTTTACATAAGCTTAGGCCCTAATGTCCTTCCTGAATGTGACAAAGGATTTCAGTATTTCTATAGTGATAGCTGTCTTGTATCCACGTTCCTTTGAGAATTTCATACTCAGCAGCATGACTGCTTTCTGCTGAAGTCCATGAGGGCTGTTATTTATTAGTTTTATATTACCCATGGGTATGATTAGTACTTTACAGAAACATGGATACTGTACCAAAGAAATTATATATTAAATGAGTTCAAATGCAGCAGAAAAAAAAAAGGTAAAATAAGAGTAAGAATAATCCCTCATGTAAATCTGAGCTACAGTGTTATTTTTTTTCTCTTTTTTCTTCATATATACTTCATTTTTTTCATATTTCTGCACACATACAGGAACGTATACTCACATGGACATTCTTTTAAATTCTTTCTTCCTGTCTTTTTTAACTCCAAAATGTTCCTGCTTATCCACACAATATTATTAGGATATTCTGATAGTTTGTCCATGTATGTGAATGTATATACAAACATATACACATGCATATATATATACATGTACATATACATTACTAGCTTAATCAAATGATGTACAATTTCAGTGCCATTTCAGGTATCCTAGATTATCTTGCCACTCCAGAGGGTATGGCTTTCTCTTAAAGCCTATGTCAGCAAGATGTCACGTAAGTCAACAGGTATCTTTCATATACTAGAACATCTAAAAAGGTACTAAGTGCTTATGGGTGATTTCTTCCCTTAATCTCTGTTGAGCATAATGGGAGCTCAAGCACATAAAGTTCACATAAAGGTACCCTCATTGTAGACACATAAAGTCAGGGCAAGCTGAATCCCACCCAGATGCCTAATCATAGATGTCTGATGTCATTTTACATGCTCAAAGTTTTTCCACCTTCATCCAGTTGTCATTTCAGAAGGGGATGGATCTCTTTTGGATCATGTGTTATATCTACCAGTTCTAAAGAGGTATCTTGGATGCTCAATAATATCTCAAGCAGTATAGAATGTGGCTAATTTTAAAATTGAATCCCATCCTTAAAGGCTTTCTTCATTTAATAAAGATGATATCAATCCAAAAGAAAAGGGAGGAGATGTACAGATATCCTTGCTGTTTCAAAAGTTTCCTTTTTTCTTCTATGCTTTTAAAATTCTGTGAACCTTCAGGCAGAGGAACAGCTGTGATTGCATTAAAAAAAACAAACAAACTATTCTTGATTTCATTTTACCAACTTAAGTACATAAGAATTGGATATCTGAATCTTAGCTAGGCACTTCATGATTCCTTATAGGCAATGAAGAAAACAGGCATCTCCTGGGAGTGACTCTTTTAATCTATGATAGGTAGATAGAATGAGATGAGCTGTGTTCTGAAGGTGTCTATTTTTATTGACTATACAGAGAGCTTAAGATAACTAGCTCAGACTTAAATATCTAATTTTATGCCTCTAAATTTGACAGACTAAATTTTTTCTTTGCTTACTTTCTTCTTTTCCCAGAGAAAAGTTTGCACTGCATGGATGCGGAACTATCAAGGCTACCTAAGCTCTCTTCACTGGTGAATAGGAGCTGTCAGCTCCAAAGGAGTAAAAGATATTGAGGTATGGTTTAAAATATCCAGAACTTTCAAGATTTCTTTCCCATATTGTTTCTGCAGAGAAAAATTCAGGCTGAAATAAAATTTATAAAAAATCAAAAACTTGTGATTTTAATAAATATACCAAGGTTGGATTGTCTTTCAATTGCTTCTTCAATCACACACAAATCTCCATAATATTGAAACATCAGGCTTGCTTGTGAAGAAACACTACAGAATTTTCCTTTTGCTTATTTTACATTCAGTCCTACTCTGTTTTTAATAAAGTGGAAAGTACATACCTCTTGTACCCAGAAATTAGTAAAACTACAAAGTTAATTAAAAAAAAAAAAAMCCTATTATAACTTTCATTGTTTTTCTTCATGAATAACGACAGCGATAATCTGTTCATCTCTTCTGCTTGTCTGATACGTTGAAGATATTGCTGCAGTAATAATTAAAAAGAGAGAAACTCTTCTGCTACAAGCAGAAGAAAACTATTGCCACAGAAGTCTCCTTTAAAATCCTATAAACCAAAATTAACTTTAGCAAAAGACAGCTGCTTGCTCATGTGCAAAGAAAAGAAGTTAATGTTGGAGCAAATTTAGAAGAATTTATGTAAATCAAGAGGTACCTTGATTTACCATCCAGTAGGACATGAGAGAATAAAAAATCCACAAAAAGATTGGAAAGAGGACAGTTATGGACACAAAAAGAATCATATGAGATATTCTGAGAGTTTACCTCACTCCATACACAGACCAGCCATGAAGAGCAAAGAGAATGGTTACTTCAGAACTCAATGAAAAATCATCTAAGGTCACTGTAAAAATGCATTTTCCTGGGCCCTCCCTCATCATGACCAGAAAACCAAGTAAGTATCTAGTAGTTGTCTAAATATTTTTATTTCCTTTCTCTCCCCACCCTCCGCAATGGACAGAAACTTTTCCAATATAAGCAATAGCAACAGCTCACATACTGGTAAAACAGGTGTTCTTCCATTGGGGTTTACCTGCAAAATTGTAATTGGCTCAGAAAACTGCTTTACAGGATTTTTTTTTTCTTTTAATGAAAAAGTAGTCGGTGTTCAGAGTAAAACAAAAATGTCAGTCTTCAGGACAGATAGAAAGAGTGAACAGAACCATCTAACTACAAGAGGAAAATTCTGTCTGTTAAATGGAAAGGGCCAAAACAGTTGCAACCTGTTATTCCTTGTACCAATGAGGGCTCTACATCATAGCACAACAAATTATATACCTTTCAAAGTAATAATCATAGGAAAATGAAAATGGCAGGACATTTGTTGCGGGGAAACTACTACTTCATGTGCTTGAAAGTATTACAATGACTTCATGAAAAGATTGCAGGAATATCTATAACAAGTGCATTGGTTTGAAACAAAAGCATTAAAAAAAATCAAAAGGCTAAAAAAATATACCTTTTATATATATACATAAATATATATAAAATAACCTCTTTTAGCTGTAAGCATAAAAACCAAACAACCCCTTTTTTTCCTATTCCCAAGTTCATCTGCACATAAAATTTGTTGGTTTTTTTAAACAAAACAAAAAAGAAAGGTAAATAAACTGTATTGTGTAATCCAATGTAAGCAGCCTAAAGGTAAAACTGATGCAATACAACAGAAGATCAGTCTTTTATTTTCTGTACATATGTGCTTTATTTGTCAGTAAGTAGTGACAAATATCATATATTAGCATAAAACAGAGTCAAGACTGTAAGAGGAGAGATACTTTCTTTTTGGTGAAAGGTAAGTATGAACAATGTTAACAGCTGAAATGAAAGCTGCATTCTATTTCACATGTATAAATCTGCAATTAAACAATCCTTTAGACTTATCAGTCTAAATAAAATATCTATTTAATGCATAAACAACTGTATTTCATTCTCTTTGTGCCAGAATAAAGCCAAAGTAAAACCATTTTGTCTGTCGAGAGTCCATTTTGCTTAAATGAGAAAATCACATACTGGATTCTTTCTCTTTCTTAGCCTTCTCTTTTAATGAACAACCACAATAATTTTGAAACAAAGAGATGCAGATTTGATCAGACCCTTGATTACTGTTGATGAATACTGTAAATAGTTGTGAGACAATGTAAAATGAGGACATGACTGATAGGGTAAATAAACAAGAGACAAGACACGACAGATTCAGAATTTAGCCAGGAAAGTAGCAACTACGCAAAGAGAAGCCAGTTTTACCTGAATTCATCCATGAGAAAGGTATTTAAATATAGTCAATGGGACACTAATAATATTGCAATTTAGAAGCCAAAACTAACAGCAAGAAAAATCTAAGCACAGGCATAATAGGTACAGAACACTCTGCAAACTGCAGGAATTCTAAAGACTGGAGGTTTGTGTCTTACGACTCTCACCAGATTGGCCTGAGGTTATGAACAAGCAGCTACTTAAGTCATATCTCTCCCATATTGCTTTGTTACTCTGTTTCATTTAAGCTGGAAATAAATCAGTGTATCTCATATAACTGAAATGATACTGGATCTTGCTTATCATTATTTCCTTCTTATTATTTTTGGTTCAACATTTGAGATTGGTTATGGTTTTTATACTTTGACTCAAGATTTGGATCATGTAAGTTAGACATTGTAATTCCTAAAAAACAAAAAAMAAACCATCAAAACCAAATAATTCATGTCAGTTAATTTTAGATAGCTAAAAAGGGAAAGCGTTTTTACAAAGACTGATTTCTCCGAGTTATTTTGGATACTGATTTTAGGATGGAATTATTTTTTGTTTGGAAACACTGATTTTACCTTTGCTTAAAAGGATAACTAGCTTTGACTTAGCATTTGAGCATGTGAGATGCATGCACCTGGATGCATGTCCATTAAGTTAGACTAATCCAAACCATAAGCCAAAAAGTCTGTGTGCTCAATGAAGCACTGCCTAGAGCTAGCCAAAAGAAAAGTTCAATACTGATGAGTGTTCTTCAGTAGGCACTGAACTGAACATGTGCATTTATCAAAAGTAGCCAGCATTGGTATCCATCAGTTAAATAACGGAAAGATGCTAGGGTCCTGTGCTCAGAAACGTGAAACCTGGATTCTGTTTTTCTCCAAAACCTGAGGAAAATTCAACTTCTCTTAACTCTGGGAAATGTCTTAACCATTAGACTATAAGGCATTCTGCGAAAAGGTGCTACCATTTCCTCTATCTGAAGCTGGGTCACTGCACAGTCAGGAATGTAGGAGTCATACAGGATGAATGGATTGCACCATTGACAAATGATTAGGCGATTTGCTTGGGAGCAGGGAGCTATAGGGTCAATACAACATCTCTCCATATATTTTGAATTAGTAAATCACTACATAAAGAAAGAGACAAAGGGAGATTTAGTGTGTTACCTCTAATTGGTCCACCCAGCTAGAATGTCTTACAGAATAAAATATAGAAGTTTTTTTTAAGGGTGGAGGCCAAATAAAAAAGTCAAAAGGGTTAGGAAGAGAATATAAACAGCATTACATAATAAGCACTGCATGAATCATAAAGTGAGTCATAACACTGGATAGTGCACATTAAGAACAAGTTGATGTTTTTCAYGTCTGTATTCTTAAAAAGATACTATGGTGCATTTGCTCCCATTTGTATTTATACATGTTTTAATTAGGATAATTACCCAGCAATGGGAAATTATTCTCGTTCACATATATAGAAACTTGTAGAAGCCAAATAATATAAATGTAGATTTTTCCTTCTCGTAGGAATATTTGCTTTCTGGAATATGCTGTTTCTTCTGGTGCAAGATTCCTTAGCAGTATCATGCATAAGGTGGAGGATTTCAATGCCTTTATTCATTCTTCAGAGAAATTAACTCATTTTTTTCAACATTTTGGTTGCATCTTAACTGTGCATCATGCATACTCCAGTCCTGGTCCCTGATCCTCCAGACGGGGAGAGCTGTTAGTACACATCACAGTTCCCACCTGCTTGTACTTTTGATTTCCCTTCTAGTTGAATCTAAGGAAGGTATAAGATGATGCACATTTGGGTTTCGCACTAAAAGGAGTTCAGGATGCCTCTAGCCTCAGCAGCTGAAAATCAATCCCAGAGCCCCCAGTTTAGCCTCTATGACTCATTTTTACTTCTGCTCCTCTAGAACCACTGACATGGGAAATGGCCTGCCATTGGGCATCCAGAATACATTATGGAATACGTCCTTCACCAAGGAAATACATCTATGGCAAGACACAGGGAAACATTATAGAGAATATATTTCTTTCCTTATGTGGTGGTGCATTCACCCCCGCCTTCTCCTGGGCTGTTTGTTGATCTGGGCTGCTTGTTGATCTCAGAAATTCCTGTGAAACCTTGGCCTTGGTGTACTGAGTCTGGCGGTTGAGCACTCCTTGACCATATCAGAAACTCTGCATAGCTGAGGCTGGGAACATACTCCTACTACCTGGCCCAGGTGTGATCCCCTGATACCTTTATCTGAGTCGTAGCTCAAGTGGAACAACACTGAAACCTTGAGAATTTTTAGTAACTACCAGCTGGGACTGTGGCCAGGATGGAAATTTATGGATGACTAAAGCCAATCATCTTGCAAACCTATAAACGGTGGTCCTAAGTGAGACCGTTTGAGCTCTCCTGGACCACAGCGGGCTGCGTCCAGCATCTCCCTCTGAGTGGGACGCCTCTCAGAACTTGCAACCTCTCGAGTCTGTGATATTCGGAGGATCGTCTCCGAAAGCTGACRACGGGACCTGGGCTGAACCCCTTCACTCCTCAGGCTCAACCCTTACCCGTTGAGAAATGCCGAGATATTTGACGTGAATATTTCTTCACTGAACTTGAGGGGAATTTTTAATAGGTACCTTTTGTACATTTATATATATTTCTGTGTGCGTGTGTGTGTGTGAACTAATAGTAAGCGTAATCTGTAATTAAGTCGCTGTCATGATTGTAGTAGACTCTACTAACTTACTTTGTAAATGTTAAATCAGTTAATGATTAAGTTCTGCTAAAATCTTGTGATCCACCTTAAAACTGTGAATGAACCTTAGACTGCTGCTAAACACACATAATCCCTTAGACATAAACCGTTAACCAAGTCTGGGACTAAGAGTAGATCCAGCTGGGTCTACTCTGAACCTCGTGACACAATGGGAGGGTCTCCCTTACCCTTTTCATCCTCGGTCTCTGTACAAATCATTCTAGCTGAATTATAACATGATTTTACTTTGTATACTTTATCCGTGTAGTAAGTAATAGAGTGAACCTTGCCATCGAACTCTGTTAAATCGTGCTTTTATAAGTTACTATTAAAATCACTTTCTGTTATTACCTTTGATGGTGATTCTTTAAGCGGCCTCTAAACCACTCATTCATGACACCTTTCCACTTCTTTACATTTCCTGAAGCAATTTGGGAGTTTCTGCAAAGAGAGGAAATCTCTTGAGACTGTGGAAAAAATGTTGATATACTGCTCCATTCTGTTTTCATTTTTTTCTTTCTGTGTGTCACAACAGAGACGTATGTAGGACAAATATATAGTTATTTCAAATGGATTTTGGGGAGTGAAAGAAGTTATACTGTAGTAAGTAGCTGTCCATACTCCAGTAGGCAGAGATAATACATGCCTGATAAAAGTGAAAATATTTTAGCAGTCTCAAATAAGTTTCCAGAAGTTATGTTCCATCTTGTTAGTGTTCTGACAGAAGCAGTGTGCTGGTTTTGGCTGGGATAGAGTTAATTTTCTTCATAGTAGCTAGTATGGGGCTATGCTTTAGATTTATGCTAAAAACAGTGTTGATAATACAGGGATGTTTTAGTTATTGCTGAGCAGTGCTTACACAGAGTCAAGGTCTTTTCTGCTTCTCACACCACCCCACCAGTGAGTAGGATGGGGGTGCACAAGAAGTTGGGAGGGGACACAGCTGGGACAGCTGACCCCAACTGACCAAAGGGATATTCCATACCATATGATGTCATGCTCAKTATATAAAGCTGGGGGAAGAAGAAGGAAGGGGGGGACGTTCGGAGCGATGGCGTTTGTCTTCCCAAGTAACCGTTACACGTGATGGAGCCCTGCTTTCCTGGAGATGGCTGAACACCTGCCTGCCAATGGGAAGCAGTGAATGAATTCCTTGCTTTGCTTTGCTTGCATGCATGACTTTTGCTTTACCTATTAAACTTTCTTTATCTCAACCCACGAGTTTTCTCACTTTTACCCTTCCGATTCTCTCCCCCATCCCACCAGGGGGGAGTGAGCGAGCGGCTGTGTGGTGCTTAGTTGCCAGCTGGGGTTAAACCACGACAAGCAGGGAAAAATATTTCATTTCCTCCCCCTTCATCACAGGAGCAATTTATGATGCTTTGCAGCTTGTTGTGTTTTGTCACTTTTACTCTGTATTCCTATTATTTTCTTTTTTTTTTTTTCTTTTGCCTTTCTATCTGGGAGTACTTCTGACATACATCACTGTCATAGGCTGCATGAGGATTAGCCCTACCAACCTTAATTAGCGTCTCCATTTTATATTTTATTAAACCAAGAATCCAAAGATGGAAATTTTTTAAATTGTTAGAAATCAATTAATTCTCTATCGATGGCTTGACTGGCTTTCTTGTTTCTTTCCTTTTCTTTTTTTTTTTTTTTTTTTTAAAAACTACCACATTTTTAGAGTTCTAACCATCAGTACCTTTGCTTCATATTTTTCCTGGTTTTGGCTGGGATAGAGTTAATTTTCTTCCTAGTAGCTGGTATAGTGTTGTGGTTTGGATTTAATATGAGAATAATCTTGAGAACACACTGATGTTTTAGTTGTTGCTGAGCAGTGCTTACGCTAAGTCAAGGACTTTTCAGTTTCCCATGCTCTGCCAGGTGCACAAGAAGCTGGGAGGGAGCATAGCCAGGGCAGCTAATCCAAATAGCCAAAGGGCTATTCCATACCATATGATTTCATGCTCAGTATATAAACAGGGGAGTTGGCTGGGGAGCAGTGATCGCTGCTCGGGGACTGGCTAGGCATCAGTTGGCAGGTGGTGAGCAATTGCATTGTGCATCACTTGCTTTGTAAATTCTTTTTAAAAAATTATTATTATTATTATTATCATCATCATCATAATCAAAGTAATAAACTGTTCTTACCTCAACCCATGAGTTTTCTTACTTTTGCTCTTCAGATTCTCTCCCCCATCCCACCGGCGGGGAGGGTGAGTGAGCAGCTGTGTGGTGCTTGGTTGCCGACTGGGGTTAAATCACGACAGTATTACACATTTTAAAGAGAAGTGAAATTCCACTTCACAGGAGCAACATTTTTTCTATAGGTTTTCAACAGAACTGGAATATGTGTCTTCTGGAATAGCTGGACAGGATGACAAGTAGTGCTGCATGAAGTGCTAATGAACAGCAAACATAAAAAGGAAATTGACAGTCAGTGGAAATGGCAAAAAGCCTATTTATGAAATGCAGCAGTGATGTTGTTCTAAGATTTTTGGAATCTGCCTAAATTCTACAACTCTACCTACATTTTTATTCCCATTTCTTCCTCTTCATTCACATTTTGCCTCTAAATTGGAGTGCAATGTGCCTACGCAGTCTTCTCTTTCCACCTGTCACAGAAAAGAAATGGTGCCTGAATGAGATGTATACTTTGCTCAAACATATCACAGACAAATAGACCAGGCCACTGGGGTTTGTGTCCCAAAATATCCCAGCAGGGTAGGACACGAGACAGACCCATCAAACCTACTCCATGAGTTTCAGAATGGATATTTGAGAGTAAGTCTAGAAAAAACTAAACTTCAACATTATAAATACATGAATARATGGATAGATAGATAGATATAGATAGATAGATAGATAGATAAATGTATTTTATAGAGTAATTTAAGGGCCAGACTGTGCGTGATATATGGCCACACAAGAGAAAATCCAACAGAATATAGTATAAGACAAAGAACATATGGAAAGGTGAATCTACCAGTGATATAAGAACTGAGCTGCAGCAGCAAGTTTAAAATTGTCATGTATTCCACAAGATGTGGTGTAGCACTCTGACTCGACACATGCAAGCCAAGACAATTGAGTCAGAAAATAAAGCCAATGAGATAAAAGCAGGATTGACACAGCACTTCTACATTATTTTATTATTTTCTTTTTATATTACTTTATATTATTTTATTTGATATTATTTGACATAATTTTATTATTATTATTTCATTTGTTGTTTTATTTTGTATTGTTCTTACCTTGTTTTAGGAAAATTCAGGTCAATTCAAAAATTCAGGTAACTCCTGTATATAAATCCAGTTACCTTACAGAAATTATTGGATTGCACAGAGAAGGATGCACTTCTTAAAGATGATTACAGAAACTAACCTTAATGAATCAATCTCTATCCAAGCAGAGTTATGCTGCAATGATAAAAAGCTAATGGTGAAAGTATAATCATAAGCAAAAACCGTGGACATTTGTTTAAAGCACAGCCTGGAAAAATAAAGAACCAATGGATTCCTAAGTTCTTACATAGCCCGATATAACAGGATTTGCATTCAGTAACAAAACATATGGTCTATAGTGAACCTCCCATACATTGACAAACACAGCTGTCCATCATCTTTTTAGGATGCACAATAAAGCTAATAGTAAAAAACCCCACACAAACTAACCCTCTATTAAAGGGATTCAAGGGATACTCTGCATATTCATTCGTTGACAGAAAATCAAAATCACAGTTCTGCAGCAGTAAAAAAGATAACTTCTTGAAAAAATAAACAAAAAAGCCCATTCAGTCCTTAGAAAAAAGGACAGTAGTGATTTTATAATAATAATAAAAAAACTCAAAAGAGGCAATGATCTAAGAATGTATTAGAATAAAATTGTAATTTGCTATGTGCAACATACAGCAAAATTACATATATGGTCTTAAAGAAAGGTCATATTATTTTGTACAAAGAGGCAACTTTGTACAAAGATTACTACATCCTGCTACAGAAAACAAGTCAAGGTGATTTTACAATATCATCAATATGCTCTGTATACCAATGAATCTACACATATCTGTTTCTTTATATGAACAATCACAAAGTTCATGGTTTTGTAGGAGTGTTCAGTAGTCAAAATAAAGGTGTTCAATGTRTATAATGGGTTAAACTGTTATTCTGAAAAAATGAAATTTTAAAAAAGTATCAGCATTATTTTTGCCACTGAAATATTTCAACTTTATAAAAAATATTTCAATAGCAGATAGAGAATCAAAATTAAGGTCTATTTCCTTCACTTTTATTTATACTATAGAGGGAGAGAAGAACTAGAGGAAACTATTTCTTTCTCTTAGCAGATTTCACGATTAAAAATACTTACTTGGCCTTGCAAGGCAAGTTGGCTTGTATCTTACAACAAGTCAAAGCTGTCTTTAGCTCAAATGTAATGCTTTAAATAATGGCACAKGTTCCATCTGTGGTTTTGATTTGCTCTCTTCTAAAAAAATTTGTTATCACTTCAATTTAGAATGTTGCCTTGTAATTTGATCACAAAATATTCACACAAAGCAGTCCTCTATGTCAGTTAATTTATGCACCCACATGCATGCGCATACACACACACACATACAGAGGCACACATTTTATACAGTTTATCACATCCACAAGATAGAAGCAAGAATTAATTTTGGCAATTATTTACCCTAAAGTGTAGGCCCAGAAGCTGGCATGTGTGCTATTTTGCATGTCTTCTTGACTAGTGCCTTTCATGGCCAAGGCWTTAACTTTCCATTCAACATTCAGCAATACCAGGTTAGGGGAAGGTTACAGATAACGTTATGAAAGGTGATTTTTTTCTCTTGTGTCTTGAAGATGAACTATTTTTACTGAAACTTCCAATGACGAGAAAATCAAAATCTCTCAAGCACATAACATGCAAGAGTTTTCTCAGAACATATTTTCCAGAAAATCACAAATATTGAATATTTGATGTTAGAAAGGTGTTGCAAATTTGAAATGTGAATGATTTATCATTGACAACATGAGTCCTACTGATTTTTATATCAGGTTTTCTTTATTTTCCTTTTTTTTTCAGTAAAATATATGTTTTCCATAACAACAGGATGAACTCCATCTGGACTTTGACGTGTAAAATTAGTTTTTCTTATCTAATGCATTACAATAAGAAAACCAAAATGATTTTTTGACTAAATTATGCATACAACTATAACTTTGCACATGTAATTTTGGACACAATTAGAGACAAATCAGTTGCAAAAGTGTATAGGAGGATATACTTTGAGAAACTTCTTTTGCTAGCTTTGATTTATAAAATGTAAACCAAACAAACACAGAAACATTTAACTTGTGTGTCAGATCCCTGCCTGAATTTGCAAGAATATTAGTTAGAAAAAGAGGTAAAAACTTAATTCTGCTTCAGTCAATGTGTAGTTTGTCAATCACATTACTATAACAATGAATTTCATCCACTACCTTTTAAGTTCATGTTTGGGGATGGGAACAGGAGGAATGGGAAACACTAGGATATGGGAATTAATGAGATGCAATGTCCGACACGACAACTTTTTCACCTTTCTTAGAAAAGATTCCAACTTTAATGTGGATTTATTACATTTCTAGGCATGTTAAACCTGGGTTGCAAATCAGGCAGACACTTGGTTGAACTGACTATCTGTTTCAATGAAAATAGTCTACCTTTCCTGCACCCATAGGTGAGATGTTTTGTGTATAGCCTGCTCATGTGTTTTTGAAGCAGGCTCCTATGCATACCTGTCCTGTAATTGGATCTGCCTACCTTTGCTGGTTTACATTAATCCAGTGTAACTTCAGGAGCTGTTATCCAAAGATCACTTGGGAGTTGGAGTACTGAAACCTGTTCCTTTGTTGGTGCTTCTGGAATGTAGTTAATATCCTTGACTAAGGTATCAAATTAGACATCTTACCTAGGAGCATTAACATCATATTATATATCCAGAACATGCTCCTTGTCATGGTCTTAAGTACCCAAATCATAAACAGTTTTGCCACCTAAGTAGGTGGCATTCCAACAACATTATACAACGGATTTATTACAAAGTGATCATGCAGGATGTGGAAGACCTGGATGTCATGTCTACTTCAGTTTAACAACAGATTAACAATCTCTTTTTAGGGCCAAGGGATACTTTCAGCAATGTGACATAGTATCACTATAAGGAAATGAAATGTTCACCCCATTATTCAGTGTCCTTCACTGAAGGGAACCTTTTTGGGCTGAAGGAGAGTATAAAACGCAGGTCACAGAACACAGCTAAGTTGTGGAACTGAGTGCCAGATATTTATGATATCAAATATTTACACTGGTTCAAAATGCAACTGTAGAAATTGAAGAAATAATCTAAATCTGAGGTAGTCACCTCAATCTCTGTGGTTTCTTTAACCTGCCCCCAGAGTTTCTGTTTCTCTCCATGGACTACTGAGGTTGAATAAGGACACAAGCTGAGATGTAAATCTGCATGTATAGATTGCAGACACCTAAAATGAGGCAATATGTACTGTAGTAAGATACTGCTTCTTTACTAAGAAGTCTAAGTCACTAATCTCTGGAAACAGTTGGTGAATAGCAAGGAAGTAAACATGTATTTACTGTTGTTTAGGCTTCTGTATTGGCTAGTTTCAGAGATGGGGTAATGTTCTAGATGAATCTTCACTCCAACTGAGCATGTCTCTTATTTTTGGAACAGGTGTTGACCTTCCTGGCCCACAATGAAAATTGATCTGGTTGTGGGGAGCAATAGATTTCAGGCATATTAGGAAATATGAGAACWTGTATACCTGTATACTTTAATTGAGTGTCTGAAGGTGCTAATGGGCCCAGGATCTTTTTCAGGTATCCTACCTGTGTATTGTGTTTGGACCTACCTTTTCTGACTATGCCTCTATTTTAACGTTGGAGGGCATATCTGAGTGTAATATACCATCTTGCCATAGCTAGTTATATCTGCATTACCTGTAAGAGGAAGGCTGAGCCTTGAAAGTGTCTCTGTATAGATTCAAGGTATAGTGGCAGAAGACAATGTGCTTGGAGGATAAATCCTGAAAACAATATGAGGCCTTCAAGTATGATGACACTGTGCACATACCTTTGGAATATACATCAGTAGGAATAGATGTACCCACTTCCACATTGTAGGTTGGCCAGGCTCCAAAAGTAAAATAATTTATTCTTATTTGCACTAAAGCTCCCATACCATTATGTAAGTCCTTTTATGTATGATAACATATCCTAAGACAGTAAAAATTAAGGCAATTTCCTTAACTTCCGTGTAATATTCTATTTCTGTACTCTCTGTTTAGAACAACCTTAATTCAATTTTTCGACTTCTTTTCACATTCCCCTGATTTCTTCCTTTGTACTTATTCAAGGGATTTTTTTTTCTTTACTCAGGCATCATTTTAAAAGAGGGATCCAATGTGGCTTTGGTATCCTAAGTATAAAACCTGTGGCTGGGATTTCTGAGTCTACTCTGTAGTATTCTACAGAGAAATAATAGTTGTTCTGACTGGGCTGTGTAACAACTAGAATCCTGAAAAAAAAWGGTTGTTGTGTATATGCAGTTTAATAGCATAGCACAAATTCAATGARTTCAATGTGTTGATGTATTGGGGATGCATTTAGTGTACTATAAATTCCCACTGAATTTGGTTTGCTCAGGCATAGTAACTTTGATGCCCTTTTGATGTATTGCATGACCTGCAGAATTGACTTGCAGTTCTCCAGAATGTTTTACAATTATAGCACATCCTCTATTTCAGCTTCACTGTTCAGGGAGTTGTACAGCACATGCATGAATGACATGGACACACATTTTTCATGGAGTTTTCTAGACAGAAATATCAAAGCTTCATGTATGCATTCATGTGACTCAGCTGTAATCACCCATAACCCTTTCCTACCTTGTGGTTTGTGGTTATTTCCGCCCTTCATTTCACCTCTTATGAGATTAGATTCCAGTTTAATCTCTTCAGTTCATTCTTCATACACTAGATGTTCACTTCTTTTAATTACTATTATGGCAACACATCCATTCCTTTTCTTTTCAGCAGTAATTGGTCTCTGTTACATTATAATTTTTCACTGCCTAAATCCACCTGTTTTATTAGAATACAGTGAACCAATTCGACATCCTTTCAGTGGAACAGATTTAATACCAAGTGCTTTAGTGCTGGAAGCCCAAGTTTAAGATTTAGACATAAAAATACTACAGCTGGGCACCTCCCTCACCCACTAAAGTGATAAAGCTGCATTTAAAGTTAAGAAACTCTATAGACAACAGATTGTTGCTATGGTAGTAATGCTGTTCTTTCTCATCAAATCTTTCCCTTGTGTGCTAGGTTGCATTTTGTTTGCAGTTTCTTCTATTCCTTTGTCATTTTTTGGCGTTATGTCATGGTAAAAAAGAATTTTAATGAAGATTTCCAACTGAATGAAATAGGGTTGTATGGATATTGTATTGTAATTTTATTAGCAATTCTCTTGACAATAAGTAGTTCTACCTGCTTGTTCCTACTCACATACAAGTAGTTTCTGTACAGAATAATTCCATCATACATTAAGGCATTTCTCAATTCTCCCATTGTAATTTTTTCCCCCTGAAGACCAAAAAAAAAAAAAGTTTTCTAGCTCCCAAATCAATCCCAAACTGTTAACACTGTGAAATCACAAAGCATGCCACAAATACAGATCAGGACAGCTAATGCAGAAAGGTGTTGTCACAGACATCATCTTCCCATCTCTTTCCCTTTTTCTTCTATCCTTTCAGAGTACAGAAGCCTCTTCCTAAAGCAATGCCCACATACTGTTTGAGTGTTTTTAAATTTAGGTATATTGTTTAGGTATCTACCCTCACTGGGTGCTTTCTAGGATGAATATAAATCTTCATGACAGGTAGTCACACAGGTGCAATGGACCACAACTGCCTTGCACAGGTGCGTGCCTTTGAGGCACAAGACAGTATTACGGTCCAACCATACCAGGACATGAATTCTCCCTTTCTAAGAGTTGATCACCATGATCTTTAGCGATCAAAGTCAAGGAATCTGAGAGAAGTCATTTTTATTAAGTGTTTTCATTTTAGCTGATCAGCATGGGATAAAATGAGCACTCACATTACATAACAACTACTTCTAAATGACTTTGGAGAGTATCATATCTCTCAAACTACTTTTCCTACAATAAACAGATTATTAACAAACAACAAATTTTTTAAAAAATAAATTAATCAAAGAAATATAATGACATTTTTTGACATGTTGACTAAGAAAAGTGTCTGTTAGGTTATATGTACATAACCATCTACAGGTCTTCTTCAAACTCAGTAGCCATAAGCCATCATATAAAAAGCCTGACACTATCAAAGGTGTGTATGAATACCCAGTCTGAAGTCCAGCCTCCGTTTGACCATAGATACATCTCTTCCATTTCAGAGATGGTTCAGAACTGAACAACAAGCAAAGCAAACATATGTTTATTTGAAAAATACTACATTAACATAGTTTATGAAATCAGTATGACTGCTGTCAGGTGGCAGTATGATAATTTGTTCTGGTTTGTTTGCCTCCTGAGGCTTAGCTGACAAAGCCTGCTTGGCTACTGCCTTTGAAGAAATTCTACAATAAATTGATCTTCACTAGAGAGCTTCTTGCTCTCTGCCATTTTTTGAGAAGTCATTCTTTCTCCATAGTCCTCTCTAAATTATTTTTTCCATGTTCTAATCAAAATCTGATCTCTTGGCAGGGATTCAAAATTGAAGTTTCATGGTTTTTTTGTACTTGTATCAGTCATATTGTTCTATGCTTTCACCTTCCTTTATGCTTTCAACTCTATTTATTGTTTGTTTAAAATGTCTCTTTCTTCCAAGTTCCATTTTAAGTATGTTCAGTATCCTTATATTTTCAAAAGCTGTAACAGGAGCTTCATTCATGGAGCATCACAGTGATGCTCTCAGTTAACTGAAAACCCCTAAAATATCTAAATTGACATATTTTGCTAGAATTGCTGCTTCTGATTTTCTTTTTGCTGATGCTTCTGGATTTGGTGTGAATTGCTTTTTAAACTTTCTTTAACCAGATTTCCAGATTTCATCCAGCATAAAGCTGCTTCTTTCTTTCATACTTAACATTTTCTTGGTGTCCAGTAGTTACTCAGAGCCACAGAAATGTGACAAGACTCTACGTCCTTCACTTTCTCAGGATTTAGACCCAGATCCAACCACCTGGGAATGCTAGCTTCTTGTTTTCCAATTAGTGCAAATACTAATATGAGTTAATAAATTATTAACTTAAATAAATCATTGGCTGCCTACAGGTCTGGCTGAGCAGCACGATGTAGTTTGAGAACTGCACATCATTATTAATGCTTTTAACTAACCTCTTCTCAAAAGTTATTTTATGAAAGCCATCCCCCTACATATCTGACCAAACTTTTATCCTACTGAGACAGAATGACAATTAAAATATTTACAAATATTTTCCCCTAAATTAATAGACTTTTTGTAGTGATGTTAGTTTTTTATAGCTTTCATGTGACCCCAACTTTTTTCACTTAGGACATTTGCTGTAACTTTCCTGCAAGTAAACAACCAACCAAGTCTTATGACTGTAGTTGAAGGTGACAATTCTTCCCATCTTTTCCAGATACAAAATGTAGAATACATAGAAAAATCTCCCTTCATTCATAAGTCATACTTTTAGTTTGTTTCCATTCATTTTTCATACCAATGCATTTTATTTAAAGCCATTTTATAAGATAGCTATCTGCTACGTCTAACCTAGAACAAGGAAATGTCAAAAATTCTCTCAGTTCATCATTCTCTAACAATGGTAGCACATCTTTTTATGAATTAATTATTACCCTAAAGACACTTAAAGTGGGTACCACTTATATCGTTCTATTCTTCTTTACACAGTCTTCTTGCATGTTTGAGTCATACTATATTATTCAGACGACTGAAAAGGCACATTTTGCCATTTCTCCCTTCTAAATTATTGTTTTTCTATATAAGCATTCTTAAACATATGTAGAATGTTAGCCCTCTTGGGTGTATTCTAACTTTTTTTTTATGGGAAATGGAGGCTTTTTTTTTACCTCTGTTATTGCTATGAAACCATTAGTGCAACCAAGACAGCAGGTTGAATTATTGATTTATAGCTCAATGAACAGCATCAATTATAAAACCAAGTTTACATTTGAACAAACAATGAAGAGATATTATGTTTAAAATAGCATTACTTTCAGCTTATGTCATTTTAGACAAACTACTACATTTTTCCCTAGAATGAAAATGCAGAACATTGAAATATCTTGCAAACCTTTTGTTGATTTCAGTGACTATATAAATTGGCAACAACAGTAACTTCCATGTAAATGTTTTTTTGCTTTCTGTTCCCTAACATTTTGGAACGAACTTTTAAAAGAAAAAAGATAATTCCTCAAGTTCGTTGTTTTTGTCATTTTTACTTCTATTCAAACTATTTTTTTGAAAATGTTGAATGCTTCAACATCATGACAGAATGCATACACATTTACAGAACCTTTACTAATTCCTCTGGGCAATGACTCACTCTTTCTTGTAGTTCATCTGCAAGGATCTTTAAGAATATTACTGAAGACTTCTACTGCCTTTTGATGAGGTATTTAAATATATTTAAAAATAAAATAACAAATTTGGATTTTTCTGGACTCGTTTCTGAATAAGAATTACAAGCTTCCTGTTAAAATAAATACTAAAGTACCTTCTAAATTTCTGAAACACTTCTTCTATCATACATAATGTAACTTAGTATGAAGGCCTGATTCAGACACATTTTATGTTACATAACAAAATGTACTCACTTCCCACATAATTCTACACAGTCACTTACTCTTCCCATTGTAAATATTAGATTTGATTATACCCTTAGTGTACTTTAGGATGAGGCTCACAGTCTTCAGTCTTTTACGGGTCTGTTACAGAGCTTCATAGTAATTAATTTATTTTTTGTAATTTTAGAACCTTTTCTGCTTTTTCAAGTAATTGAGAGTAAAGCAAATTTCAGAAAGCAGAGCCAAGGAGGGGAATTTTAAGAAGAGACTCCAAGGTTCCTCTAGTTTAAACTTTCACTGTATAGACTGAGTACCATTTACCCATTTCTCTATCAAATTTACATCTCTAACAGCAGTTGCCAGAATTTATTCACTCAGATACACACCACCATCACAAAATAGAAACTACTTTGTACCAGCAGCTTTAAATGGGGTATTATGTCACACATATGGGCAAACTAAAGTATACTTTGAGCCCCACATTTGCCTTCTAATTAGGCAGTAGCAGCCCCATCTCCTGATTCTTTGGTGAATTCTGATTAAGAAATATTAGATCCCTTCCTCATGACAACCTTTGTTGCCATATTATAAAAACAGTAAGGAATCCATTCTTTATGAACATACTTTGGACTATGACCAAGTCACTTCTTACCCTCTGGGTAAATTACATAGACTGAATTACATTTTCTTTTCACTAGACAGCCTGTTTTCCAAATCTCAGATCAGTCATACTTATACATCCTTTCCATTGATCCATTCTTTTAATGTTTTTTTGTGGTGAGTGGTCCGTTTCTTTACTTTGAGACTGTTTACCATTCACCTGGTTAAATATGAAATATAAAATAATTTTTGTCAATATAAGATGACTGTATTTTTTTACTACAGAATAAATGTACTCTTTGCATGTCTGTTGTATCTGAATTATTAATGTCTTTCTTGTTCCTTCTTATCTAGTATCTGTAACAACATTACTACCTCATTTCCTCTGAACATATATTAATAAATTTATGATTATTGATGTTATTTCTGCTGCCCACAGATTTTTTTTTCCATTGGTATTTTTTTGCTGTCCTTATCTATAATTTAAGTTAAACTACTGAAAAAAATATTGAATTATGGATTCACAGAAAAAAAACAGTTTGAAAGGGACTACTGGAGGTAGTTATCTGTTTGAACCTCCTGCTCAAAACCCAGCTAACCCTAAGGTTACCTCAGATTACTCAGAGTCTTACCTAGTCATATTTTTAATATTTCCAAAGATGGAGATTCCACAGCATCTCTGGACAAACTGTTCCAGTGCTTATCCATTCTCATTGTGGTTTTTTGGTTTGTTTCCCTCCCCCCAAYCCCTTATATCTTATCAGAATTTCCCTTTGTGCGCCTTGTGATCACTGTCCCTTGTTCTTTCACTGTGCACCCCTGAAAGGAGTCAGACACTCTTTTGTCTGTATCCCTCCTTTAGGCAGTAGAAGACTGCTATTAAATCGCCCCTTAGCTATCTCTTCTCCAAGCTGTTCAGCCACCCCTCACATGTCATGTGCTCTTTAGTGGCTCTTCACTGTACTCTCTCCAGTTTGCCAGTATCTTTGAGGCCTCAAATGGGACACAAAATAGAAATGCGTAGGCATGCACTTCTTCCCTGCTTTGTTTTGTTTTCTATATATGTTTTGCAGTTCAGGTTCAGACTTCACACATTTAATTCRTCTTCCCTTAAAAACAACTTTGCATGTTTTTCAGTCTTGTTACCACTTTTACAGAATAGCACGGTTATGAACATACAAGCTTGATCAATCAAATCACAGAATCATAGAATCATAGAATTGTAGAATGGTTTGGGTTGGAAGGACCTTTAAAGATCATCTAGTCCAACCCTCCCTGCCATGGGCAGGGACATCTTCCACTAGATCAGGTTTTTCAAAGCTCCATCCAACCTGACCTTGAACACTTCCAATGATGGGGCATCCACAACTTCTCTGGGCAACCTGTTCCACTGTCTCACCACCCTCATTGTAAAAAATTTCTTCCATATAACCAATCTAAATCTACCCTCTTTCAGTTTAAAACCCCTTGTCCTGTCATTACAGGCCCTGGTAAAAAGTCTTTCTGCATCTTTCTTATAAGACCCCTTTAAGTATTGAAAGGCTACAATCAGGTCTCCCTGGAGCCTTCTCTTCTCCATGCTGAACAACCCCAACTCTCTCAGCCTTTCTTCACAGGAGAGGCGTTCCAGCCATTTTCATGGCCCTCCTCTGGATCTGCTCCAACAGGTCCACGTCTTTCCTGTGCTGGGGACCCTGGAGCTGGACACAGCACTCCAGGTGGGGTCTCATGACAGAGGAGTAGAGGAGGAGAATCACCTGCCTTGACCTGCTGGCCACGCTTCTTTTGATGCAGCCCAGGGTTCAATTGACTTTCTGGGCTGCAAGAACACTTTGCCAATTGAAGTCCAATTTTTTATCCACCAGTATCCCAATGTCCTTGTCCACAGGGCTGTTCTCAGTCCAATCACTGCCCAGTCTGTGTTGATACTAGGGATTGCCCTGACCCAGGTGCAGGACCTTGCATTTGGCCTCGTTGAACTTCATGAGGTTCACCTGGGCCCACTCCTCAAGCCTGTCAAGGTTCCTCTAGATGGCATCTCTTCCCTCAAGCACATCAGCTGCACCACTCAGCTTGGTGTTATCTGCAAACTTGCTGAGGGTGCACTCAGTCCTACTGTATATGTCATTAATAAAGATATTGTACAGTACCAGTCCCAATATGGACCCCTGAGGGGTCACCACTTGTTACTGATCTCCGTTTGGACAGTGAGCCATTGACTGTGAATCGTTGGACGTGGCCATCTAGCCAATTCTTCATCCATCAAATAGTCTATCTATCAATCAAACCCATATCTCTCCAATTTAGTAATAAGGATGTTGCGGGGGACTATATCAAAGGCCTCACAGAAGTCCAGGTAGATGAAATCAGTTGCTCTTTCCTTGTCCACTGATGCAGTCACCCCATTGTAGAAGACCAACAGAACAGTCAGGCATGATTTGACCTTTGTGAAGCCATTTTGGCTGTCTCTAATCATATCCCTGTCATCCATACGCCTTGACATAACTTCCAGGATCAGATTTGTTACCAAAGAGAGGACCGAAATAAATAGCGGGGGGGGGGCAGGGAAGCTGGAAGAATAGTGCCCTCATTGGGTAAATGCTTGTATGAAAGAATTTAGCAGATTTCAGTGCCCCTGGGATAGAAAGATGCTGCACAACAATTATTTAAAAAGAAAAAAAAAAAAAAAAGGAAGGGAGAAGGAACTTATATTTATCAGAGAAAAGGAATCTTTAATGATAGACCATCATTTCAAATTAAATATGGCATGCTGACCAGATGGTTTAAAGCAAAAACTCCTTGGGGAAAAAAGGGGAATTAAGGCCAATCCAAAAAGTGATGTGGGCTCAAAACTGTTTTATGATTCTTCAAATTCTACTTTCTTAGATCCTACGTTTTAACAGCAAGATCTTCCAAACTAGGAATTATGGCAATATGTGAAATAGAAATTTGGGGGTTTACAAGTCTTTTGCTGGAAAACGTCTGGCGTTTTGGTTTTCCTTTTAGTTTAACTGGAACATGATCTAATCTCTCAGCGGGAGACATCAGGTAACAGATAAGCAGCAGAACCATCACAGTCTTTCCAATTTCTTCTCTGACAACTGTATTTCAGAAGGCAAATAGCAAGTCCATGTAATTCTTGAAAGAACCCTTCTATCCACTTATTTTTGTGACGGAGGTCTGGACGTAGTCATACTGCCACCTTGCCTGAAATGGTCTGTGAGTAGTATTTGGGAAAGTCTCTGCCTACTCTTTTCTGGTTTCTGGCTCTGCAGTTAGCTCAGATGGAAGAAGTTTGCTTGTATTTATACCCCAGCCTCAGCCACAGACCTCAGGATATCTAATGTGCTACAAAATCATATTCTAACAGCTATAAAGGAAACAGTGCCTTTTAACATCATTGTACAAGTCCTCATGCAAGGCTTTTATTGCTCCTTCATCCTCATTGATTCTTCTACCCCTCCTGCTTCCAGACAGTAGTCATCACTAGCACAAACCCTTCTTCTCTGATGTCATGGGTCCCTGTCTGGTGCTAGCTCCCCTCAGGGGCGTGTCTCTCCCCCACTCACCCCACCACCCGCTGGCTGCCCCTGGGGGCCCCGGGGGGGGAGGCAGAAGCTGCCCCCCTGCCCCGTGAAACAAAGGGCTGTTGTTCCCCCCACCCCTGGGGTCTGTCAGGCTGTTGCCCCCCAGTGAGCAGCAGCTCCCGCCAGACGGGTGACAGTCACATGAGGGTTGAGGGAACAAGCTCCAACCAGCTCCAACTGGCCAAGGCCACCCCAGTCCCCTGAGAGAGACTAGCCCTGCCCCTGCCGGGGATGTTCTGGTGCCGGGGACCACCGGGGGCAGAGGGCAGTGTAAAAGAAGTACACGCATATGCATATTCATGCAGTATGTTTCAAGGTAGAAGAAGAAAGAATATAGGCAAATTTAATGCCATAGTGACTGAATCAGGAACTACGCAAAGAGTGAACAGCTGAGGTTGGGATCAGCGTTAGGACTTGTCAGTTTAAGATTTTTAAGCACCTCTAGCAGAAAGATGGAGAGCATTACAGATGGCGCGTTGTAATCCCACTTTAGACCTGCCAAAAGCTTGTCACTTTTTCTATTAATAAATTTCAGGTATAACCTCTTCCTCGTGTACAGTGTCTAGGCATGGTATTGAGGCCACCATAGTGGGTTATATCCCTATAGTTAAAGTGTACCGTTTATTTCGGCATCTGGAACAGTACAAAGCTTCATGGCTTGCTTTCTGCTTAATTTTCTGGAGCAAARGGAGGGAAGGGATTTGGAGCCACAAGGAGGGTAATGTTTTAATTTTTGAAATACTCATCCTTGGTTTCTCAAGATGGGGGGAGTGCATAGTCTGTCAGTTTCTGACTAAACTGTGGAGTTACTTTCCATTAGTTCTGCCTTTAAGAAATCACAGACCTATAGGGTTACATGCTGAAACAGAATTTTCAGAAAACAACGGTAATTGTAGCAAATGACATCTTTAGTCTACATTCATCAGCATAATATTTGACAATGAAATAATTACTTTTATGTGGAGACTATAAGTAATGTTATTGACTTAATTATGTCAGAACATCCTTGTGAACAGTATTTTAGAAAATAAAATAAATCACTTTTCCAAAAAGCCATGTTATAATGACATCAGAAAATGAGCTTTGAATGTAACATCTGAGGCTACAGAGCTGCAATTTGCATTAATACTAACAGCTCTAGTGCAGGTAGAAAGCCACCAACAGAACATTAAATATTCAAAAGTGCTACTAAATTTTTGAGAGGAAAGAAGAGTTTGGTCCAGTGTTTTTTATATGCTTTGTTTGTGGATATTAAACTATTCAGCATACTTGCTTATTTGCCTTTTATTTTTGTTTCATTATATTTTCTTTGTATGGAAAAAGAAATATTTCAAAATGGACTTATTCTATGGCAGAGTTCTTAAAAGTTATAAACCATTTCAACATATAAATTTTTATACTTGTGTGCTCTATCAAAGTGAAAGACTAAAATGTTTTGATTTAAGATAAATAGGTGATCAAAACATTTTTGATTATTTGATTATTTTTTATTTCTAAGGATCTTTTTGAACTTTTTTACTCCAGGAGGATAGTAGCCTAAGTGGCAGCCCCCTGTAGTTGGTATCCAGAACCTGAAAACTTTTCTTTTTACATGTCCTTTGTAGGTGCTTACAGTGATATTTGGAGTACACTCTTCCTAAAACACAACTACAGAAAAAGGTAATTAGGGCAGAGCTTTACTGACATTGTGTTAATAACAATCTACAAAGAAATTTGTTGAATGAAAAATAAAATACTGTGGTTCAGTTTGTTCCTCATCTTGCAAAACAAAACATCTCAAAAAATAGCCACACTATAGTTAGTTTTGGGGAAAAAGGGACCTCACTGGAAGTCCTACATGCTTTCTGCTGAAACTGAATTACTATACAACAAAATCCAGAGACTCATAAGGAATAGATAAAAGGCATAATCTAGTGGTTATGGTACTCCACTGCAATGGGAGAGGGAAGACTTTGACTTCTCTACCAGATTTCCTAGGATTATTTTTTGGGTTTTTTCTACTTTAATTTTTATTTTTAATCCAGTTATTGCTTGATGTAAAATGCATTCATAGTCTGAACAATGTGATACTAACATCTGAAAACAGTTTTTGTTGCTTATTATAGCATAGTGAACCTCGTGCCTACACAGACCTCATAACTATAGTCCACAATGGTCCCTCAAACGTGATGCACAAGTGGATGTGTTTAGCTGAAGAATCCTCCCAACACTTAAAAGCTGTGAAGGCTAATGCCCTGCTGTTTCCATACTGACATGGAATATCTCAGTGAAACAGAGAACAGAATTTTCAGATAAATAATTTTTAAAACTAATGGATTGATTGTTCACCTACCTCTGGAACAACTGTGCAATTATTGACCAAATTAAAAACCAGAAAGCTCCCACCAGTCAGTGACACTGAGGAACTAATGTTGATGTTTCAAGGAATTTTAGCAACAAAATTGTCTTTTTGGTAGAAAATTAAAAAGATAAAAATGAAACAAACAAAAACCAGAGCAGAATATCTTCCCTTTCCCCTTCTGCCAAGTACTTCAACAATGCAACATGCTCACAGGCAAATGACTTTAAAAGATTAAATTGTATATATGGAAATTATGAGTGTACTGTCATCATTTAACCAGAATTTTATTAGTATTAGTTTTATATTCAGAGAAATACAATACGTTATAAGAAATGAAATGAAATGTTACCTAAATGAATTCCATAATTGGTCTAGAAATTCAACGTTGAGTTAACAAATATAAAGTAGCTGAAATCTAATCCAATGTGCATCATACTATATGAAACTAAAGACAGTAAATATTAATGAATTTCCATGTATGTACAAAGATCTCAGCTGTATGGTTCATCTAAAAAAGGGAAAAAAAAAAACCAAACAAACAACAAAACTGGCCAGAAATCAGTATTTCTTCTTCATAAAATAAAGACTAGGGTTTCAAAAGAAGAAAAAAAAAAAAATCATAAAATGGAAAATAAGACCTTCTAAAGTTTTTCTAGGAAAAATGTAATAGAAAATGAAGAAGCACCATTTGAATTAACAGTATGGCGCATAATTGGAGTAGGAGGGTCCCTAGACAAATCACTGCTCCTCAACCATTACTTTTGTCAAAAGGTTTGACAGGTCTGGGAGAAGTGTTAGAGCCTGTTGAAGTAGGGTCTTAAGTTGGAAAAATGAAAAGTTGTAAAGTGAATTTTTCTACTCTACAACTTCATTGGGTATATGTGGCAAGGTTTTGGTAGCAGGGGACTGCAAAGGTGGCCTATATGGGAAGAGGTCAGGGCTTCCTGTGCCACGGGCAGCCAGTTCCAGCTGGCTCTGCAATGGACCCACTGCAGGACACAGCTGAGCCCACAAGTGAAGCTGGTGGCACCTCTGTGAAAACTTATTTAAGAAAGGGCAGAAAATGCTCGACAGGCAGAAAAGAAAGGAAAACAGAGTGAGAAACAGCAGAGGGAACACCAAGGCCAGAGGAAGAAGAGGAGAAGGAGAAGAAGGAGAAGAAGGAGCAGGAGGAGGAGGAGAAGGAGAAAGTGTAGGAGGAAGAGGAGGAGCAGGAGAGGACACAGGCTGGAGCAGATAGATATTTCCTGAAGGAACTACAGCCTTCAGGAGAACCCACCCCAGAGCAGATTTTTTTTTTCCAGAAGGACTGACTACAATCCATGGGAGAGCACACATCAGGGCAAGGGAAAAGCATGAGAAGGAAGGAGTGGCAGGGAGGAGCCACCCACATCTGTTTCCCTCTATACCCTACCCTGCTACTCGGGGGAGGAGTAGGAGAGTCTGGTGTGGAGGTATGAAATTAAGCTTGGGAGAGGGGGGAGGATATATGTTGTTTTAATGTTTGCCTTTCTTTCTCCCTACCCAAATCTTTTTAAAATGACAATAAATTAAATTAATTTTCCCTAGTACTTGGTAAACAATCTCCCTCTCTTTATCTCAGCCCACAAGCTTTTTCATTTTATTTTCTGCCCCTGTCTTGCTAAGGGAGGGCAATAAGTGAGTGGCTGGGTGGGCATTTGGCTGTTAGCCACGGCTAATCCACCAAAACAATTAAAATATTCTACTGAAATAATCTTACTAGACAGGCTTAAACTTCCGCAGAATTAGATACCTCTGAAAGAAGCACTGTTCAACCAAAAGTATTTGGCTCAGAATTCCTAAGAATAATACAATGTTTTTCTTTTTCTGTTGTGATGATTTTGGCTTTGATATACAATCCCAGTTCTGGAAACAGCTGAATCCAAAATATTTGCAATGAATTATCATCAATGACTGGTTTATTTCCAAAGAATGCATTACTGCTCAAGTGATTTACCAATACCTTTCTCTACGTATTATTACAACTACCTATCATTCATTTTTGCATTTGCAGTTGAAGATAGTCATCACCGCCTCCTTCATATAGGTACAAACACACTCACAAACACGTGCTATTGTAGCCTCTTTCTCTCGTTGCTTGACCATATTGTTTATTTTTTGTGTTATATATGAATGTATTGATGGCATTCTCATCTGCAATTTAAATATTAATTGGAATAGCATTATGATGCATTTGCCTACAGAAGATCTCTTCTAACAACAGAGAAATTACTTCTTTTTCAAGACAACGTAATGATGTATAGACTTTCCATTTATGTACAAATAAGTAAAACTCGGAAGTTCTTATAGTGAATATATTTGAAAACAGGATAAAAGCTCTACCTACTGACGCTTGTTGAAGGATTCACTTAAGCATAGGTGGCAAGTCCCACTTAAAATGTTCAGTGGCATCCAAAATATCTGCACAGGGGTTAAAAATGTGATAAAGAATTTAGGGTTCTGTCACCCAATTCTGAATACCTCAAAGAGCCTGGAATGATAATCGTAGTCTTTGCATAGGCAGTTGAATTTATCACTGGTATTTCTTCTAGTTCAGAGAAAGTAGGTATAACTTCCCTGTTTTTTTTATGTTACTGGGTTTCCAGTAAGAATAAACTTTACCAGTAAGAGGATTTTTTTTTTTTTAACATCCTCCACTCTCTAAATGAAAGAAAGAAGGGTTAGTTCTTGGAAAGTGTTGTCTTTTTGGTGGAGTCACAAAAAACTATACTAAACACCTGTATCTCTACTTCACCTCATGCTTTCCTCAGAGAAAGACAGGAGAAACTGAGGAATTCTCAGGATGTTAAATTTTTTAAATCTCTGTATCTGGAGGTGAAGAGTACCATTAAAAGCCAACTCCCCCTCCATGTTTGCTGTTCAAGACCTTTTATTCCAATACTCTGCTAAATCCTTAAGTTTCCCTCTGCTATAGGGAGGATTGGCAGCCGTGATTTGCTATGAATTCGCTCTTCAACATTCTTTCACAAAAGAAAGAGGAAAAGCTGCAGTATTTAAACCTTTAAGACTGTGAGAATCACTTTAGTTCACATTATATACACACCAAAAGGAACAATTAGATTTGTCAGTGGGTAAAGATTGACTTTTACTACCATTATATTAATAACTCCAATTAATATGAAAACAGTCACAATTCAGAAACATTTTATACATATCAATTCTCCATTTCTATAGCATCAAACTTGATTAACTTCATTAAATTCCATGTTAGCTCTTTCTTGAATAAAAAGACTGCCAGACTGGGCCAAAAGGCAAATTATACACTGAACTGCTTATGAATAAAACCTCATTTGTGATTAAATTTGAAAGTTTCTGGCATATTAACCTGTACAATTTGAACAAGCTACAGAGGTGGTGAACATTGCTATTCATTAAGTCCTACTGATGAGTTCACAGAGCTATTCACATATCCAGGTGTACTGTTTTCAATGCTGATAGCTCACACTAGCTTTTATTAGTAGAAGTATATTTTTAAAAGTTAAACACAAAGCACAGATAAACAGTTAAATAACAGGCAACTGGTAGAAAATACCTTAGAAATAAATATTTACCTGAAAATGTTAAAAGCATTTACACATCTGTCACAATGTTTTAAAAGTGATAAAATAACCTTTTTTGAAGCTTAAATACAGACAACTATATTCAAGAACAACTCTGTGAGAGGCGTAATGAGAAAAAGGCATCTGAGGATAATAAAGGACTGTAGTTGAAGCTAAAACTGTCAAGTTTAAGTGCTTATAAATTCATATTTAGACATCAGATATGAAGAACCACGTCTTTGTACTGTTCATCAAACAGAAGCTTCCATACAGATACTGAAAGAAAAAGGCCAGACTTTCAAAAATTACTGTACAAAGCAGCTCTTCTTGAGATCTCATAAGAATTTGTGGTATAGACACTGCTGAATTTTTTTTAAAGTAGGTGCTCTTCTATTTTGACTTTCACTAAACACTACAGAGTTGTCCAAGTGAGATTATATTTTAGACATAATCATGTCTATTATGATGATTTAGGAGATGTGTCTCATCTTTGTGTGTCCAGAGAACTGTCTGAATCAATGGCATACAAAGCCCTGCTTTCTGTCTGGCACAAGGGATACACATAAACAGACCAGAACAGACGCAGTAAGAGAGGCGATGGACATGTCTAAAAAGTGCAATGTAGTTTCGTATCTGAGATCTGTGAGCAACCTAGTGTGTCAATGAAGCATGATTCATCATGCTGTAGTGATGCTGACCAGGATTCAAAACACAGGTAATTTTGAGAGCGTGGCACTGGGGTGAGACTCATTATGCTTTTCCCTAACTAATAAGTTCAGATACAATATTACATTCATATAGATATGCTGCATTTAATTGTGAAGTTAGCTCTGTCAACATTACTAAGAACTCTTTGTAAGAGGCCATAATATTTTAAAATGATTTTAAGATGTGATGGTTAAATTAATTATCTTAGTTTTGGAAAAAAGTATTTCAAATTTCTGTAATGTGAATCTGAACATAATTTGATTATAAAAATTGCATACTTGCAATATCAATCAGATTCAAATACTTGTTGGGAAGGAAACTGAGAAAAATAGCTTATTTGTGATTATGGTTGTTTAACAACATCTGCAGCCAGATGTCTACCCAACCTTTCACTCACTTGCTCTCCTCAGCAAGACAGGGGGAGAAAATAGGAACACAAATCTCATGGGTCAAGATAAAGATAGGGAGACTGCTTACTATTTACCATCATGGACAAAACAAACTCAACTTGGGGAAAATTAATTTAATTTATTGCCAAGTAAAATAGATTCAAGTAATGAGAAACAAAGACAAAAAATTATAACAACACTTCACCCCCGACCCTGCTTCCCCAGACTCAACTTCACTCCTTCTCTCCTGACTCCTCTACACGACCCCCCAGAGTGGTGAAGGTGGGATGGGCGATTGAATGTTATGGGTCCATATCAGCTCCTCTCTGCCTCTCCTTCCTCCTCACACTTTTCTCCTGCTCCAGCATGGGTCCTTCCACAGGCTGTAGTCCATTGAAGAGCCATCTGGAACTGTCTGTCCCTGGCACAGGGCAGCCCCAACCGCTTGTCACAGAGGCCACCCCTGCAGCACCCCTGCTACCAAAACCTTGCCGCATACACCTAATACAGTGATAAAGCAGAGTGGGGAGATCCCATTTGAATGCCTGACTACGGACCACTTACGTTCTTGTTTCTGAATTTTTACAGAAATTCAAAGTGTCTCAACGTCATTCTGATATGAAAAAGAACAGCTTTCAACAAGTTTCACTAAGAACACACATATACACACGTACACATGTTGTCTGAACAGTCCTAATTTATGCAAAGATAGATTGAGTCCTTTTTGGCAATGTAACAGATTACTCGAAGAGCAAGACAACACATCTTATCGCCTCCAAGAAAACATTCTTCACTTATTCTGCACACGCTCCAGAGGTCTGCACTATATGACTTTCATCCTCTGGATGGGAATTGAGAAATAGGCACGTATAAGTGATAGTATATCTGACCTTTCTTATCTGCCAATCTTAGAATGCCATAAAGGTGTCTACATTTCACTTCTCTGACTGCGCAAGTATTATGATTCGTTCAGACTTAAATGTCTAACTTTGATGCTTAAAGAAAGAGGGTTTTGTTGCTTGGATAAATTCTATAAGTAGCTGAAATGAAAGAACTCAGTTTTTATGGAGCATTATCAAAAAGAAGATTTTAGGTATCCAACAACATCCACTTGTGCCTTTGCCAATCTCACCATTACTGTGAAGGAGTATGCTGCCATCATACACTACTTAGGGACAGAATGGACTTCAACTGTTAAAGAAGTAATAAGACACACAGAAAAAGTGACCTATCTTAATATCAGTGCTGGTTTTAGTCCCCAACTGAGAGCAACACTGAAAATGTATTTATAATTATTTTCTCTTTTCCTAACACAACCAGATACTTACTAGCTCTATGGGACTTGTAACCTAAATATATCAAAGGGCAGGAATGTTGTTTTCCTACTGAGCTGAGGTTTCTCATTGCTACTCTAACCAGGATTTTAGTGGAAAAAAGAGATAAAAGAATTTGCTTTTCCTTCGCAGTGTCTAGCTACTTCAGCATGTAAGTTCTATAATTAAATGAATCAAGATAAGTGAGTGAGAAGGTTAAATGTAGAAATGTAGAAAAATACTACTGTAACTGTTTCCCACATTATGAGGAAATTGCTTTCCTTGAATGAAAAACTACTTCATATGTGAAAATAAAATAGCTATGTTATGAGAATTTTGAGCTGTTTATATGATCAAAAGAACACCAAGCTGAGGGTGCAACTGATTCGCTTAAAGGAAGGGATGCCATCTAGAGGGACCTTGCCAGGCTTGAGGAGTGGGCCCAGGTGAACCTGATGAAGTTCAACAAGGCCAAATGCAAGGTGCTGCAGCTGGGTCAGGGCAATCCCCAGTATCAATACAGACTGGGCAATGAATGGACTGAGAACAGCCCTGTGGACAAGGACATTGGGATACTGGTGGATAAAAAGTTAGATATGAGCCAACAGCGTGCACTTGCAGCCCAGAAAGCAAATCATATCCTGGGTTTCATCAAAAGAAGCGTGGCCAGCAGGTCAAGGCAGGTGATTCTGCCCCTCTACTCTGCTCTGGGGAGACCCCACCTGGAGTGCTGTGTCCAGCTCCGGGGTCCCCAACACAGGAAAGACGTGGACCTGTTGGAGCAGATCCAGAGGAGGGCCATGAAAATGGCTGGAACGCCTCTCCTGTGAAGAAAGGCTGAGAGAGTTGGGGTTGTTCAGCATGGAGAAGAGAAGGCTCCAGGGAGACCTGATTGTAGCCTTTCAATACTTAAAGGGGTCTTATAAGAAAGATGCAGAAAGACTTTTTACCAGGGCCTGTAATGACAGGACAAGGGGTTTTAAACTGAAAGAGGGTAGATTTAGATTGGTTATATGGAAGAAATTTTTTACAATGAGGGTGGTGAGACAGTGGAACAGGTTGCCCAGAGAAGTTGTGGATGCCCCATCATGGGACATATTCCAGGTCAGGTTGGATGGAGCTTTGAAAAACCTGATCTAGTGGAAGATGTCCCTGCCCATGGCAGGGAGTTTGGAACTAGATGATCTTTAAAGGTCCCTTCCAGCCCAGACCATTCTATCATTTAAGTTGTTCCCTGATCTGATCCACTGCCAGCAAGGATAAGTCCTCCTTGCTCCAGACTTTTCCCCCTGGTCTCCAGGGCCTGGGATTCATGAAGGCCAGTCTTGCTTACTAAGATGTACTTTACTAAGACTGAGGAGAAGGCGGCCTTCAGTACTTCAGCATTTTCCATGCCCTCAATAATACATAATTATTGAGTAAGGAAATGATACAGGGGAAGCAAAAATTAAAAAGAAGTGAAAGACAAAATGAAAGAAGGAAGAAAGGAAAATATGATTGTTACCTCTGGGAATAAGGAGGATACAAGAGATTATAAAACAAAGGTGGTATCAGAAAAGTAATAAAAGGTAGACAAAGGACTGCTATAAATGGAACTTCTGTGCTAAAAGAAAAAAAGTAGATAAGACACATTTCAATTGTTTTACTAGTCAAACTTGCTGACAAACTKTGTTTGGAAACTGTTTTGCAATCTTTAACAGGTATACAGTTTTATTCGTCTGTAAGTTTTGCTTTCCCCTGTCCACAGCCATATATTTGTATGTGATGATTTTCAGGGCTGAAAAACATCCCAGGATTTATTTAAATGGATTTTGACAATTGAAATTGTGCAAATCAGGTATGTATTTATCTAATACTACCAGGAATACTTTCACATTTTCAGAAAGTGAGAATGACTTATTACAAGTTTCTTTGGCACCTAAATCACCAGGACCAATGTTGTTTTTCTGTGGAAGCTGCAGATAATTGACTGTTCTGAGATAATATTTAAACACACCATAGAAGTACCTTCAGAGTGTGAAAAATATTAGGGAATGACTGAGGATTTGTTAACTCAAACATGATTTGCAAGACTAGAACAAAACCTTTACCTTGCAACTGTAGTGACACAGTTTAAGCTGTGGGTATCTATTGGTATTTGGAGTATATATTACATTTAGAAATCTTCAGAGAACCCACAGAGTTTGAACATACTTATTCTTAAAAGTCAAATGAAAAGACCACAGGAAGCTGAAAAAGAGAAAAATTAAGATCGTTAAAAGTTACACTTTCTTTGTCTCAAGTGACTATAACTATGTTACAATAGAGATGTTAACCTTTGCCTTGCATTTCCCCCATCTACTCTCAAGCTTGACTAAAGCATGGAAAAAGAGTATTACAGATTTATAATAGAAGGTTGTTTAGTTTTATTTTGTTTTGATACATATAAATAAATAAATATACATGAATATGTATACAAATAAATACATAAATATATATGTAATTTTAAAATCAGAAGAGAAAGGAAAATGAAAAGAAGAGAAAGAAAAAAATAGGTGAAGGTAAAAATAGAAAAAAGTAGGATAAGAGTTAGTTTAATCCCTTGTTCCCTTTTACTTTCTTTTGTATAACGAAGCAGTGAACCATTAGGAGGTGTAAGGCTTATGAGCACATCTGCTGGCCATTTTCACACATTTGGTTCTTTCACTTCTCTGGCAACAGGTCTCCCAATATTGCGTTCATCCAGACCTGAACCCAAAACGTTTCAGCAGAAGACAGGAGAAAATGGCAGCCACGTATTAAAAATTTAACAGATTCAGGCTCTAGGGGATCAACTTAATTTCAAAGCCAAGACTGCTCATGGAGTTTGCAACGCTAATAATCCCCTTTCTTTCCGTAAAGGAATTGTACCACATGCACCTCAGGTAATACTGATTTTAATAGCATTGAAAGAAGAGAGCGAATAGTTATAGAGAGCCAAGTAAATCAGTAACATTCAGTGAATTTGTTTTTCAGTGCATGGATAAATCTCAGCTCTGGAAAAATGAATCATTTCCCTACTGGGCCTGTGAAATTTTCCAAGAAAAAAGTGAACAGTCCTTAATGTGACAGTAGTCAAACGCTGGTACAGGCTGCCCAGAGAAGTTGTGCAATGCTCATCTGTGGAAACACTCAAAACCTGACTGCACATAGCCCTGAGCAATCTGCTTTAACCAGGATTGTTCTGCACAGGAGATGGAACTGGATGATCTCTGGAGGTCAGTTCTAGACTGCATGATTCTGTGACTCTGTGACCCATTCCTATACCTGTCAACATCCCCTTATGACAGGACAAAGATGACCTAAAGTTATCCAAGTGTTCCCTGAATAGTTCTGGTGTTAGGTCTTGCTGTACTATACATTTTCAAAACTTAAAGCTCAGTCCTGATTTTTGCCCATTTTAATGTTTTTTTGTTGCTGTTTTGCTTTGGTTTGGTTAGTTGTTGTTGTTATGTCAAAAATTCTTATTCTGATTCATATGACAAGCTACTGAAAAATGAAGGTTATCTTGCCTAAAATGTGTGCTTTGAAAGACATACCCCTGTAGAGTTCAGCTATTAAAATTAGGCCACCTGAACCATTTACATCTCTGAAACATCTGGGGGTGTATGTGTTTGATGCTTGTAAGTTTTTCTTAGCATCATGTGAACATGTGGCTTGTCTTGATTTGAATTGATTGTTTTTAGTTGTCAGATCACACAGATAGGAGATGTTATCTTCTGAGCTGTTTATGACAATCTATTTACCACTTCTGCCAAAATCCACGATACTTTCTCCTTAAAACCATAATAGATAACTAGAATGAAATTGTACACTATTTTCAAATTATGATGTGCCCTGGATTTAGGCTGCACAATGTTTATAAACTTGGCTTTCATGAAAAAGCAAAAATCTGTTTTAATTGTCAGGTTTTATTAGTAACCAAGTTGGCTGCAATTTCTTTCCCTGCAGAAAAGGGTTGAGGAATGATTTTCAAAGGCAGCAATGGCAGCCTTCCTTCCAGTAAATGTTAATGGGAAATAGGCCATGAAGTGCTACAAGTTCATAGTGGATAAAAAGCAAAAATAGTTCTATGTGTTAAAATATATGACACTGGCCATACTTTGTAAATTGTTATCTTCAAATAAAAGAGTATAAAAATAAAAAGTGCATGTAATGTGGATTTTAAAATTTGAATTAAAAAAATAAAGCGTTTAATTAACCGTTTTGAAAGCTCTTTTTCTCCATTTCTATTTGAATTCCAATTTGGAGTCCCAGCAAGCCATGCACAAGTAAATAAACAGCCTATTAAAGAATAGTTGCTCCTGCTTTTTCATAAAAACTTTTTAAAAAGGCAAATATAATGATCATATTTTTATTAAATTCTCTAGTTCTCAACAGGTACATGAAGTACTACAAATCTAGCAAAAAGAAGCAGAAAATTTACTGTAAAAACTTTGTTTAGTTGAATGCCTTAATGATTACTAATTAATGAAACTGAAGTTTTCTGTAGAAAAAGAACCAAAAAACAAGATTACAACTGATTGTTTAAATCATGATTAAAACTGATGATTTATATCCATCTACTTTTCATTTGTATCCTTAAAAAGCTGTAAATCTCAGAGATTTATTTAGATAATAAAATGAGTGTTTATGGCTCCAAAAGTTCCTTGGTATTCCATGCCAGGTATTTCAGAGATGAAATTCTCTAAAGTGTTTCTAAACACAGTATAAGGTTCTTGATGAAAATGATAGCCAAAGAAACAGGGGACTTTGTTCAATTGCCGGAACGTAAACAAATGAAACGAGCCTAAGGGGTGGGATTCAGCTCAGAAGTAGCTATATTTATCTGTCTATACCTAGGTGTCTGTATGTCAGCCAGGTGTCTGAGTTTAGACTATAGTCAATGGAAATCTAATCAGCATAGTCAGTGTTGCCTAGAGAACAATTCAGTTCATCCTGGTTAGATACCAGGGGTTTGATTCTGTTGCCTACACGTAGGCATCTAATAYTATTTGAGATGCTGCAGAATGTTCTGCCTGCCAGCAGCCAGTGCAGGTCTTCTGTAGGTCCTCTATTATCTCATACTGCCTTGGGGGTCTCAGAGACACCAGGGGGTCTCAACTGGTGTTAGATGAACATGGTTTAATGCAGTTGTCTGCATTTTGGCTGTTGTATCAAATTGTTCAGTTTATTGAATTAGGCCTGTTTTTACAGCAAGCTTACATGTAGCAAGATTTTGACGATATTGATGTATGCAAATCAATAATAAATTTATACAATGATGTTATCCCACTAGAGAGATATGAGAAGAGAGTCTTTTATTCTATAAAATCCTACTGCTTTTCTAAAATACTTCAAAAAAATGAATCTTTTTCACTTAATTTCTTGTTTAAAAAAAATTCTTCATAATTTTTGCATACATTATATCTTTTTTTTTTTTTCCAGATATTATTGTACATTCTCAGAAACCACCTTGATGAACATACATCAGAAAGCACATGATGCTTTCAGGAATCATTCTGGGAAGTTCATTACAGCAGCTTGATCCCTGTTTCCTGATGGGAAAATTTACTTGCCATTGTGGGATGAAAAGAATGATGAGCTCTTTTTTGTTATTGGTCTGTACGGATCATACGGTCTGTATGGGAGCATAGGGGTAATGTTTTGCTTATAATCTTTTTATTTTTAAGATTTACTTTAACTAACTAGACAAAATAGTTATCAATTGATTTTGAACAGATCTAAATAATCTGTGTGTATATCTATCTGTGTAACAACACAAGTCAGGAAAAACTCTGGAAACAATGTTAAGCATTTACAAGGTTTGTAAAGGTAAGAAGAAGCTAGTAGAATATTATCTTTACACACATTGGTCTACTAGGACTTCCCTATGAGCATGGGATAAGGAGTTTCTGATGAGGAACTGAGTCCTGGTTGCTTTTTATATGTTCTTGACAGTCTCTGGTCATGCACAAGAGATGATAAGAAGTGCTGCCTCAGTGTTTTCCAAAAGTAAAAAATAAAGTTTTGGAACTCAAGTATAAATCAAACTGGAGGATTTTATGTGTGGCTGGAGGCATATTAATGCAGTTTTTGGAACTTAGGAGTGGATTAAGCTAACTTTGTAGATAGAGCCTCTATGGTTCTGACTGAGCATGCTACTTAATGCTTGCCCTACTTGCAAACAGTTTCAATGACATCATATTTATGAAAGGGACTTTCATAAATTTGTATCTGAAATCTCATGGAGATCTTAATTCAAATTCCTATAGGTAGATGTATAATAATTCCTACCCATACCTTTCTGGTGCACCTATTCTGCAGATGAAATGTGATGATCTTCGACCACTGCAAATGGCATTTTGTTGATGTACATGTCGGCAGCTGCATCAGGTGTTACATACATGATTCAGCTGACTGAAAGATATAACTAGAGGTTTTTGACACTTTTGGTCATATTTGATTGCCTAGACATACTACTACCATTTAAACATCTTAATGTATTCCAGCCTGGCTTCCAGATGGTTATTTTAGACACCCAAGACATCTGAGACATCCACACTGAACTGGAATATATATCAAAGGATGTCACTAAAATGAAACTAGGTGCCTGTGTTAAGGCATCTGAATCATATTTCTTGAGATGCTTGTCTTATACAAGCAGCATTTACACTTTACTGTCTAAGGCCTCTCCTCTTCTACTGGTAAATATTCAAATTTTATTTTACCATCTGTTTTCATTAGCTTCTATTCATGTCAGAACCATGACTGCATTAAGTGAACACCCAACATAACCCCAAGGACCACTAGAACTGAGCCTTCAATAGCAATGGTATGAGCAGAAGGAACAGAAGAAAGAAAGAGACAATATTAATTTTGTGTGAATCCTAGAGACTGCCCACAGAAAGCAGGTAGCTAGGGACTGGTAGATTATACAGTTTAGGAAAAAAATCAGACTCTGGACATGGCTATACTCTCCCCATAATGTAATAGTCTACCACACCACATGTTGTTCAGCCAGTCCTTTTCTCAAGTGTTCTTACATGATGTTTCATTATTATCACCTGTGGGTTTGAGGGAATATTGTTGTTGTTGTTTTTTTCACCAAAATATGTTGCTGGAGTTATTTTACCTTAATTTTCCTACTATTTCCAACATTTTATGTTCACGTTGTCATAAATCAGGTAGCTTTTATTATCTTCTTAGCAGACTCCTTACCTTTCTCTGTAATAAATCTGCATTTAATTCCTGGTCAAGTAACTTTTTCTAGACAGCCCTAGTCTCTCTCCCATTCCAATTCCTTGTATTAAGTCATAGTCTTCTCTAGGTAATCTGAGAGACTCTGCAATAACAACTATCTTTCCTCACTCAGGCCGATTATAGTTTATGGGTGGGATTCATCTTATCAAATGAAGACAGCTAAGCACTAGATTAATTCTTTCAGCCACAGCATTAGTTTGCAAGTTCATGCTGACCTAGAGGCAAGCTGAATAGCTCTTCTTAAAAAATTCCTGAAAAAGGAAGTTCTTTACATCCAGTAGAGATAGTAGGACCTGTTATTCCCAGGCCTTCAGGTGATTCCATAGCAAACCCCTTGATTCACTTTATTCAGATTCATAATTGCAGCTATTTGACCAGATAATTAAAATTATGCAGACCTATATTCAATATATATTTTCAACCTATTTATGTCATGCAATACATGCAACCTATTTATTGTCCATGCAATACATAGATATAGCAATAGCTTCTTTTATTGCAGGAATTTTTTGATACTTAAAAAAACAAACAAACAAACAAACAAACAAACCTATTTTAATGTTAGCTTTGTTTTGTTAATGCTTTGTTTTTACCTCCATTACTCATTGTAAAAGCTGGGCACCCACAGTCACTGGATGGAATTACTAGCTATTCTCCAGTTTCAGGCAAAATGTACTTATTATATCCATTTGTTCCTGTACCAATATTATCCTTTACCTTACATAAGCTGTACCTTCTGCTGAATTTATAGATAGCAACCTTATCCCTTTTAAGCCTTTGTGTCAGTTGGCTAACCAAGCCCAGTGCTTCTAGTCTCTTCCCATATAATAGACTTTCAATTTCCCTCATTATCACAGAAGGTCTTCTCTCCATCTGTCAGTTTGAATTCATTTTCTTTCAGTATGAATGACCAGAGCACATATTTCAGAAGAAATCTCACCAGCATTTTGTATAATGGAACTAATATTGTCCTAACTCAGCTGACAAATCCCAGGACACAATTTGCATTTTTCACAGCTGTAACACATTGGTACCTCAAAGGACTGAATATGACACAGTTCCTTCAATGAACCTTAACTTCTGCCCTCAGGTTTTGTCAGTGATATTTCTTACTAGTTTCCAGATTCACAATACAGAATTTTGTACTATCAAATGTTGTGTTATTATGTCTATCTCTTTGGTCCCATAATTCACCCAACTTTTTTCCTGTGAGTATGAACAGACAATATTTAAAAAATCAAAGTTGCTGAAGTTACCAGTCTGTCAGCTAGAACTAATTCATCAGTTACTCACCAGTTAGTGAAATGTACACACCTGTAAAAGTAACTTTCTACAACACAAAAAAGAATATGTTAGCTGAAATTGGCATTAAAATTCAAAGTAACCAATTTGATTTTATAGAACAGAAGGGCAAACATGGTCAGAGGAAGTTGCTTCCTGCTTTGCTTGTGTTTTCTTCAACAACTCTATTCTGATTACTTTTAATTATTTGAGCAGAACATGTGTGGAATGAATCTTCATTGTCTCTAGTATTACAATGACTTCTACCTTTATAACATAGGCAAAATTCATCAAGATACTCCTGATTCGTATGCAAGGTCATTAATTTCACATAAGAGTATTACCAACCCAACACTTGAGAAACATTATTATTTCACTTTTCTTTCATCAGCTGTTTAGTATCAATAATTTCTGTTGTCTTCTCCCCTTTAATTAGAACCTTGATAATTTTGTAGTTCTACTGATTTTTGTCTTTTCTAATCTGACCTGTGGTTTTCCATGTGGTGCTATACCAAGTGCTTTGTTGAAGTCCAGGCAGATGGATGCTTTGTATTTCATTCATCTGATAGATGCAAGCACATATATCCTATGTGATATACATATGTACATGTCATCAAGTAATGAGAAAAACCCTTGATTTTCTTTGAAACCTTTTTCATATTTTTCAATTTTTCTTGTATTCAAATTTGTCCTAGGCCTTGTATATGGGATGTTCAGATCCATGTGCCTGCAGTAGGACAGATACGTTTTTCTTTGGTATAAATAATACATGAAATATTTGTCATTCCTATAGAGGAAACTAATATTCTTTGTTGATTTGAATCAGGATGGCATATAATCACCCCTTTGAAAACTAACTAAATACATAATAGTAAATGTTCCCTTTAAATTTCTTGCCCAAAGACAAGCTTTTTTGGAAGACCCACTGTTAAGAAAATAATGCTGACTGGCATTAATTATGTCCTTATCCTGTAATTAATTTCTAATAGAGCCTGTACTTTATTATTTTGTTCAGGATTGCTGTACACTGACATAGAAAGACAGCTGGAGTATTAGCATTCCCAGGTAACTTATGGTGCTCAGACAAAGTAAGCAATAGTTTCTGCTTCCAATTTCACAGTTGGCTCTGAGTAAAGGACAATATAGAAGTTTCACAGAACAGGTAGATTTTATACATACCGGGTACTTCTCTACCCAGGTTTGAAATATCTGAAAGCTGCCCTATCACTTTCCACTGAGATATTACTGATAAAGTTGCCAGTAAGACACATTAAAATAAAGATGTGCAAAAAACCTACATATTCCCTTGAAGTGTAGAAAGCTTTTGGTGTTTCAAGATGGTTCTTTCAAAGGGTACTGTGGTAACTATTTCATAGACCCTTATTAGGGCAAGATAGGGTCCTTAAATTAAGCAGTTCTTGGATAAAAAAGGGAATATATGATATTTTTAGAAACATTTTCCTTTGTTCTAAGACTGATATTAGAACAGACATTTTGAAAAGCATTGACAAGCTTTGAGTGAAGGGACCTGGCAGGTTCTGGAAGAAGTAGCTTGACAGGAAAAGGTTGAAAGATTTTGGTGAGATCTAAGGGAGATTCTCTGTCTAAAGTTGATGAATAGGTAAGAGCTGTGTGTCAAGTATGTCAGGGCTGTCTCTAATAAGTGCAATATCTATGCTTTTGTTTATGCTTATGTCTGTTCAAAATACACAGAACCTACACATATGCACATGTATACAGTTACTAAAGCAGAATCTTGTGAAAATTGGACATTATATTCCCCCTTATTTCTTGGCAGAAATCAGGCAACTAAAGACTGTGAGTCACTGAGCAAGGGTGAAGAATATCATATTTCTCTTCTTAGAAGATGTCCCAGGGAAGTGTAGTTTCAATTTCAATGAACTGAACACAAACGAATAACAAAGAGAGGTTTAACTTCAACTTTAGCAGAAAACAACATGCTTTTAAATAATTTCTATGTACTGTATTTTGTAAACAACCCCAATTCAACCATAGGTGGTTGAATCTGAATGAGATGAATCTTCTTTTGTACAAGATAATACAGGTTTTGAGCAGGAAGGCCATGGTGAGAGATAAGGGAAGTTTATTTTTTTATTATTTGTTACTTATTATGGCTGATTATTTTTCAAAAAAAAGAATGGCCTAGGGATTCTTTCTTTGTTTTTTTTTTGTTTGTTTGGTTTTTTGGGGGTTTTTTTGTTTGTTTTTTGTTTTTGTTTTTTTAAAACTTTTGAACTTAGTTTTCACTGACTGCTTTATTTATTTATTAGGAATGTCATACAGTACCTTTATAAGTAAGCTTTTCTATATAGTTATAAATGTTGAAGACACATTAGATTACTTAATATTTTGCACTCAACATTTTACACTTCTTCAGTGATAGCAGTAAACTGTGCTGTAAGGTCCACAGAGAAAAGACTGTTAAAGAATGTTTACTCTGAAAAGACTGATGCTTGCAACATAGAAGACACTAAGACTAAATATAGCATGCTAGAGCAATAGCTTATTAAAAATTACGGAGTTTGAGAAGATTGCATTTGCAAGGACAACTATGCCACACCACTTTGATTATTTACAGCAATCATTCATAAAACCATGTGCATATTAAATTTGACTGTTGTTTGAAATATTTCAAGGACGTGTTTCAATTTCAATGAACTGAGCATAAGTGTTAGTCAAAAAGGTTTGTCTAGACTTCACTTTATGAGAAAGGAAAAAAAGAATTATTTTCTACTAGTTTGTTAAATTTGCTGCATCACATAGTATACAGTGAGTATCTAGAATAACGGGATGATTTGAGGTGCAGTGTCAGAATGTTTTACATTGTGGCAAGATCTGTGAAAGACCCAACCTGTTACATACACTGATAATAGGAAAGTCGTACCAAATATAAAAAGTTTCAGACTAATGCATAAGAGAATCCTTTGCTTCTTTGTCAGAATATGTAAATAGACTAAAGAGTTGAAAGCATAATGTAAATGAACTCTTCATCTTTTATCTGTGAATAAAATTCTAAATATAGAAATGTTTTTACAAATATGTATATTATAGCTATTTTTACAATAATTTCTACAGATGGATTTTATCCTCTCAGTTACTTTACAATGTAAAGTCCAGGGACATGATATTAGAAGAGGTATGTCATATAATGACAACAAAATTTGCACAAATAAATCTGCTGTTGTTAATGCTTTGGCAAGTCTTATGAGTAGTAATGTATAAATTGCAAATGCTTTTGAGTAATCATAAATTCTTACATAAATCATATAACATATGAAAATATGGAATATTTTATATTGGAAATATAACTGCACTGACATACAGAGGCCAGTACAGCTGTTATCTGTGCCCATGAATTACAGGTACTTCATTCTGAAAAACAAGCACTTAATATGTTCCCTTAAGAAGCAATTTTAATTGCATTCTATTCTATCCAGTCTAGAAATTGCTTTCTAGTGTTTATGATATCAAAAAATTATGCTTATTTGTTCATTTTTCACTTCTTGTTAAGCAATTGGAAATGTCCTTTGTCTCTAGTCCTATACCTTACCATCTGTTATTTTATCTTACATAAAAACCATCATGTTAAAGTAATTAAATACTTTGTTTTTGTATAAGCATATTTAAAGGCTTTCTGTTCTGTCTTAAATGGCAGAAAACAAATCTGCATGAATAAAAAGAGGAAAAAAGATCTCAAAAGCATCATTTGTCAGGAACTGGGTTCCACTTTGTTTAGCAGCATTCCAGCCTTCACATACCACTTCTCTCATAAACTTACTAGCCTCCAGTCTGCAAATCTTGCTTCTTCTAACGTTAAGCCACATTCTACTAATTGTTTTTCATCATCTTTTGAGTTGTTCACCAGCTCTGCTGACATGGAAACACTCAAGAGAGCTTAGGAAGAGTAACAGGGAGCTATTTAAACAAGGATTTACTGAAAATTGTGGGAGCAAGAAAGACAAGAACAAGGTATGGATAAGTCAGAATGAATTTTCCCCAGTGTCTTAACTGAAGTCTACCTGTCTTAGTGTCATTGTCTAATAAATCTAACCTGAACCATTACAGGGGATTCTTCTGAAAAAAAACAGATATTTCAGCATTAAGCTATAGTACTATGGGAACTGTGACAGATGGGAACTGTCCTCTGATAGTTAATTTTAAAACATATAATGAAGACTGAGAAGACATGTACTCTATAATGAGGACTTTGGAAATGTGCTTTCACCCATTCGCAAATTTCAAAACATAGAATTGCAGAATACCTAATAGTAAAGAAAAATGACAATTGAAGTTCAGCCATGTCAAGTCTGAATTGTACTCCTTTAGAATTGTCCTAACTATTCCTTTAGACTACATCAGAGTATGCATATAGCAAAAGATATAATTATCATTTATGTCTGAATTGCAGAGTATGTTTGTTGAATGTGACTTAAGCATTTCAAAGAGCTTCAAAATTATATTTTGAATTGTCTATATTGTTCCATTGTTTAAACCATTCATTCACAGAAGTAAAAAAAAAAATAATGTTTTGCACTGTTATATAATTTGTGAGGATTCTATTTTAAATTAAGTCTATGATTTGTTGCTCTTGTAAATATCCAGAAGAAAATAATTCACATTCAGTAGGTTAATGTTCCAACTTTAAAGGAGATACACTACCTTTTTTCATATAAGTAACACGGTTAAAATTTAATTAAACTTTGATGAAGTAGTAATCATAGTATGATTCCATAATATGGAACCAGCTTCATACATGTTCTGCTTCACTAAGTCCACATATGATTTACAATTAAAAGCTCTTAATGCTTAAAACCTGACAAGATCAGATGTGAGTGGGACACAGCAACCTCCAAAAGATCTTAAACCATTCTATCTAAATTTTGTGAATACTTCAGAGTATGAATAATCAAAGAATTTAAGACCAAAAGTTCTTTCTTAACCTTAGAGAGGGACACAAGAAAAGTTCATTTTTTCATTACAAATAGGAAGGTTGTGGTAATTGTTTCCACACCATCACTGAAAAAAGGACAATAACTTTTCATGCCTGTTCTTTCAACATACAAAATCTAGGCTCCCATGTTCCAGACTAGCCATTTAGCTCATGTTTTGACTGTCTGTCCATTGAAATCTTTGCTCCAGCTATTTAGAATAGTTACTATGTAGCCAAAACAGTAATCCAATTGACAGATAATTAATTGTTTGGGTGTGAGTGAACTTTTACAGAAATCCTTCCTGGACTTTTTTTTTTTTTTTTTTAATTAAATAAAAACCCAACTAAACCAAAACCTACCAAACAAAACCAAAGAAAATTTAACACCGTGAGTGTATTACAATAGTGTAACTAATTTTTTTTTTTTTTTTTTTTTAACTTTGTGAGAGAACCAAATCACACCTAAGGAAGGCCCACTGCTTAAAACTTTCAAAAAATAAACTGTCATAGAAATGATACTGAACAATTATATATTAACAGTGAACTATACCAATTGTTCTTTTTCATCCCAGATACTGGGCTTTCAAAATATTCTGAAAGTATATGGTAAAAGAGAAATTTTATAGATTTTGTTAAAATTTGTGATATGTTTAAATTTCAAGTATGCTTCACAGATGATGTCAAAAATGTCACTTCCTTCTGAAAACAGAATACTTTCATTCAAACAAGGCACAGTTGCACACTCCTGTCCAATCTAAAAGACTCTTCAGGACTTTATTCCCTAATGTTACTTGTAATGCCTACCCTCCCACTGCTTTTCTACAGTGTCCACTTATTTTGTAGCAAAGCCCTGCATTCTTAAATTGTTTTTGTCATCAGTCCAGAAACTGAATCCTGTGAGAATTTGTCTCTTTTAGCCTCGTCAAATTTCCCAAAATGACAAGGAAAATAAAAAGTATAAGCCAATAGGGCAGCTGTTCTTCAAAGGGACTTAGTTCATTATCCACTACTGCACCCTCAGAAACAGGTCTGAAAAGTATGTATAATATACACTTGTAATCTGATTCACTTTTTTCTTTGGAGATCGGAGCAACTAAGTTTGTCTGAACAGCCTTTGCTCCCACACACCATAACGCCTAGGAACTGAGGGACTACTAGGAGGTCACTGTACAGACCCCAGGCTTTGCTGCACTCACCAGAGAAACTTGTCTTACCAGAGAAACCAGAGAACTCAGAAAAACTCTCGTATGTCCACACTGAAATATGGCCTCATGCAGTTGGCTGAGCTAACTGAGAACAAACACTGTCAGAAGCGTAAATAGTCTAGCACACTGCCATGTAGGTATTGTGTGGCATTGAACTTTGTAAACACCGAGGTTGGTTGTAGCTTGCTCTGGTGTTCTTAACATGGTATTACTTCATCCTGTGACAGTAACTCTGAATCATTCAGGTTTGGAGTCCTTTTCCCTCCATAATATCTACCAATGTACCAGAAAGAAGAAGAAACAGTAAGACTCCATTTTAAAAATTATAATTCACTCCTTTTTTTGTTACTGTATGTAAGTAAAAGATGTCCTCTTGGGCCTGCTTGAGCTTTTAATCAGACTTCAAAGAATTTTATTTTGGAGTTAAGCAGTATTACTTGCATATCTTGTTCCATTCAGGAGAGAATCAATAGATTTTTTGGTAAAAAAACTGAAAACAAACTCAAGAGTAGTCTGTGCTGATTTCTGGACCCTACATACTATACTGATATGAGACAGAACACGCAATCTAGCCCAAGGACCATGGAGTTCTTGCTGGTGCTCATAACAAAGAGAACATCTACATAGCCTTGTAAACCTGCTGTACAGATAACAGAAACTTTATTTATATCTGTGCTTGAAGATGAGCACAATTTACTGCTAGGACAAATTTTTAGACAGCAGTAAACGTATCAGAAATATTAAAGAACTGATGACGGCATGAATAAATGCAATCCTGTAAAAAGAAACAAAGTTAAGTATGACTATGATATATTCTTAATTGGTCTCAAAAGACTATCTTCATTTTTTGCAAAATTGTATGTCTTACAGTACCTGCTACAAATATATGATAATCAAATGAATCTATCAAAAATATTGATTACATGCCAGGATATTTGATGATTTTTTTTTTTTTTTTTTAAATTATGTAAAAAATTGTCTTGATCTAAAAGATTAAAGTAAAAAAAAAGCCTAATAGAAAGTAGCCTACCTTTAAACTGAATGAGTGACTGTTCCTTACATGCATTAACAAAGATTATTCATATTAAATTAAAATTCAATATAGGCTATAAGAACTCTCAAATTAGAAAGCCTAGTTTTTCATATTTGAAATCTACCTTGAGAAATCCGTAGAATGTCACTTCCCCATTCACACTTACCTTGTGGACATATAATATTAAAAATGTTTCCTTCCTGCCCACCAAGTGTCAAAAATTAAACAAGTTGTTCCAGAACTCTTGCAGCTAAAGTTAATTTCATTCAGAAAGCATGAAAGATTGATATCTTTGAGAAAGTTATGACAAGACAAGAGTTTGAGTAATGTTTTATTTTCCCTTTGTTTCCAAGTTGTCATCTGTACAAATCTTAAGCATAGTTTGAACAACTGTTTTGTGAACTGTGGGGGAAAAAAAAAAACCTTTCTACAGCAAATGGATAGAGTCCATAAAAACAACTTCAGAAATAAATAGTGCAAGGTGCAGCTTTCAGATATGACCAGAATGAAGCAATTCTTCATCCACTCTTTTTTTCCATTTGTGTCAACCCCAGTTCAAAACATTCTGTGGAGTATCTACATTTACTTAGGAACCATCAAAAGTTATCCATGAGCTGTAAACTTCCAATAAATGATAAATATTTATATGGTTGAACCTTCCCCCCCTGCCCCCTGAAATTAGGTTCCTAATACCAAATCTGAAATCCTGAGTCCTATTCAGTCTCCATTTCTCTGAACACTGTTTCCATTCCCAAAGTTCCCCAGAAGCCTACCATTTAGCTTTTGCTTCAGTTCAGAAGCAGTTCAGGCTTGACAGAGGTGAGCCGTTAGGTGCCTATATATATAAGGAGAATCAGAGATAACATTGGTCCGTTGCTTGACGAGGTTGGTCACCTCACAAATAGGGATGTAGTCAAAATGGAGACATTTAATGCCTTCTTCGCCTCTGTCTTCAACACTGATGATGGGCCCTGGGACCCCTGGAGCCCTGTGTTGGAAGACCATGGCTGGGGGGATGATAAACTCCCAGCCGACAATGAACTTGTTTGAGACTTGCTGTTCCAGCTGGATGTGCATAAATCTATGGGGCTTGATGGGATTCATCCCAGGGTACTGAAAAGAGCTGGCCAATGTCATTGTGGGACCTCTTTCCATTATTTTTCAATAGTCTTGGGAGTCTGGAGAGGTCCCAGTTGACTGGAAGCTGGCAAATGTTGTCCCAATTTTCAAGAAGGGTAAGAAGGAAGACCCTGGTAATTACAGGCCTGTCAGTCTCACTTCAGTGCCTGGTAAAATTATGGAGAAGGTTATTCTGGGAGTTACAGGAAAACAGGAGAGACAATACAATCAATGGTCATAGCCAGCACAGATTCATGAGGGGAAAGTCCTGCTTAACCAATTTAATTTCCTTTTATGACACGGTCACCCATCTAGTTGACCAAGGGAAGCCAGTAGGTGTGGTGGTTTTGGATTTTAGCAAAGCTTTTGATACTGTCTCTCACAGCATCCTTCTGGACAAAATGTCCAGCACACAACTAGACAAGTCCATGATATATTGGGTGAGCAATTGGCTGATGGGTCTGGCTCAAAGGGTTATAGTAAATGGCGTTACACCAGGCTGGTGGCCAGTCACCAGTGGGGTTCCCCAGGGCTCAATTTTAGGGCCAGTGCTCTTAGTCATATGGTTTAGTTTTAGGTAGTCCTGCAAGGAGCAGGGAGTTGGAGTCAATGATCTTTATGGGTCCCTTCCAACCTGAGATATTCTATGATTCTATTCTATAATTCTGTAGTTCTATATCACATATAAGCATGCAGTATATCCAGAAACTAGATACACTTCTGCCTGAGGGGTTCATTCCAATTGTTACTATTGGAGCACAATTTGTGATTGAGCTCTGTACGAAAAAGCTGCAGTTGACACTTCTTTCTTTTAAAAAATACATACAGGAGGAGGTAACAGTGATGGCAGTTCTCTCTTCCTCATACTCTTTCCAAATAATTATTCTGTAATTAAGACACTCAGCTAACTTGCAGGTAACTTAGATTTTCCTCAGCATGAAAGGAATCAAACCTGTAATTGGCCTGATCTCATCACCAACGACCTATTGTGGGATGGGAAGATTCTGCATCTTGTGAAGCTGTTCCAGAAAGAATAAATGATGCTTTTAGTTTTCCCATCCGTAAGTGTTTGCCATATATGTCAAAAAGATGATCATTTATGCTACTTGCTTAAGATTGTTTTTTTCTTGTAAGAGGAAGAGTAAGGAAAGGAAACTGTACTTAAGAATGTCTGTTGTATTCTGAGAAAGACTTTTCTGATTTATCATCTCAAAGTATCTAAGAGAAAACTATAAAGGAAGAAAAAGGCTGATACAGTGATTGCATAAAAAGCATGTAACAGTATACTTGTATATCATATATAAAAAATGTTACTTGACTCAAGAACAACCAACTTGGAGAGAAAACAAGATTTTAAGACACACATTGGCAGTGTCTGGTTCTTATATTGAATTAGGACCATTATTTGATATGTAGTAATATACTTTGATGTGCAGACACTGAACAGGAAAAGAGAAAATGAATTGGTTGCCTAGCTCCATAGCAGTCCAAAGTAATGACCAGGTCTATGCTCACAAGTTCATGCAATTAAAAAGACTTCTCTGTCTGTGAAAAAATGGGGTTTGGGATTTCACCACAGAAATAATTTGCAAAAGCTATTTATGCCACCTAACAGCTGTAAGTAGTGTCTGACTTTAATTACTATCAGTAGGACTGGACTAGGTGTCTATGCTTTTTGCTTTCGGGGTTTTCTTGTAATTTGTTCTCGGGTTCTGTTTAGATTTTTTTTTTTTTTTTTAGAAGGCTATCTTATATTTCAAAATAACCTGTTCCATTCAAAGCAATGGTCCACGTACAAGCGGATGTGTATGTACATGTGTGCATGTGTGCATCTACTGTCCAGCTCTCCAAAGTAGGAGGATAGTTGCACACTAAGTCTAAACTAATAAAGCTCTTCCAGGTGTATGGGTTTCAACCTGAGCACATCAATGCAGGACAGTGCTTATTCCTCAGTGATGGGCCGCTGGGATAAAGAGGAAACTGTGAGATAACAGTGTGGGGGGTGACATCTGTTGAGTGGGAGGACAGTCGTGTGGCATTGAAGCAACCATCCTGGGAATGGCAAGGAGAAGGGTTCAGATGCAGTGAAAAAAGTTCAGATCACTGTTTTAGAGTTTCCCTTGCCTTCTCTCAAACCCGCAATTGAAACTATGTGGATTTCAGTTGAATATTCCTTTCACTCTTCACACAGTATTTTAACTGTGTTATTTTGCTTATGTTTACATAAGCAAAAGAAATAAGTTTGATATTGTTGGGGTGTGGCGGGACAACAGTAAGCCAAAATCTGTGAAGTCCTTTGTCCAGACCTCAGGACTTGTTTTATTTCTAGGACTATGCAAACATCTTCTATTTTACCAGTGGGAGGAGTCTTCCAGAAAAGGCAAGTTAGTTACCTGCAAAAAGAGACTTTTCTTTTTGTATGACAGGTATAAACCCCACATTAAAAATTTTTCATAATACATGTCCTGGTTTCAGCTGGGATAGAGTTAATTTTCTTCTTAGTACCTGGTGTAGTGCTGTGTTTTGGATTTAGCATGAGAATAATGTTGATAACATGCTGAAGTTTTAGTTGTTGTTAAGCAGTGTTTGCACTAGTCAAGGACTTTTCAGCTTCCCATGCTCTGCCAGGTGCACAAGAAGCTGGGAGGGAGCATAGCCAGGACAGCTAATCCAAACTGGCCAACAGGGTACTCCATACCATATGATGTCATGCTCAGTATATAAAGCTGGGGGAAGAAGAAGGAAGGGGGGACGTTTGGAGTGATGGCGTTTGTCCTCCCAAGTAACCGTTACGTGTGATGGAGCCCTGCTTTCCTGGAGATGGCTGAACACCTGCCTGCCGATGGGAAGTAGTGAATGAATTCCTTGTTTTGCTTTGCTTGCGCGCGTGGCTTCTGCTTTCCCTATTAAACTGTCTTTAACTCAACCCAGAGTTTTCTCACTTTTACCCTTCCGATTCTCTCCCCCATCCCACTGTGGGGGGAGTGAGTGAGCGGCTGTGTGGTTCTTAGTTGCTGGCTGGGGTTAAACCACAACAATACAGTTCTTTAAAAAACTACCCGTGTAATAAAAAAAAGTAAGCTATTGTCTCATACACTTTATAGAGTGTAGAAATAGCCAAACACCACACAGCCGCTCGCTCACTCCTTCCTGGTAGGATGAGAGAGAGAATCGGAAGGGTAAAAGTGAGAGTATCCACCCCTTATTCCATACCATTTACGTCATGCTTAGGTTCCACTACATTCTCATTAACCACCACCCCACTTCCCATCCTTTGATATAATACACAGATATCATTCCCTTAGTCTATGGACCACCCCTGTGAAATGTCTGTAAAATGTCCATAAATGTCCACAAATGTCCATTGAGTTCATTTAGTCGATGACTTTGGGCTCCATCTGTTATGGTGGTCACTCAGGAGAGGTGGTGTGTTGCGTGGAGTTACTGGGCACCAAAGCCAGCTCACGTCGGGTCACTGCTGCACTTGCACTGCTTCTTGAAAGGCTTGTCCATTGGCTCAGGTGGTTCCTGCTATAGTAACTCCTATAACATGCAACTCAAATCATGGGTTACAACAGTTTAAAGGTGTATTCATTACAATCCCCACCCTTTGGGCCAGGTTATAGAGTTTAACATTGCAATGAACTCCTCCCCTTGCTCCCAGCCTGGCTGGCAACAAGGGGTTTCTGCTGTAGTAATTCCCATAACGTGCAACTCAAGTCCCGGGTTACAACAATTTAAAGGTATTTCCATTACAGTCTCCACCCCGGTGCCTTTGGACCAGACCATAGGGTTTAACATTGCAATGAACTCCTCCCCTTGCCCCTGCCCCAGCTTGGACTTATCCACGGACTGCAGTCCCTTAGGGTTGTACCTGCTCCAAGTGGAGCCTTATCTATGAGGCACAGTCTCTCCAGGGGTATACCTTCTGCGGCATAGACTTATCCACAGCCACAGTCACTCTGAGGTGCACCGGCTCCAGCGTGGCCTGACCCACAGCCACAGTCCCTTCAGAAGTAAACCTGCTCCAACATGGCCTTACCCATGGCTGCAATCCCTCSAGGGGTGTACCTCCCCTGTCATGGGCTTATCCATGGCCACATGCTTTGTGATGCTCCAGCATGACCTCATGCACAGCCACTGATGCCTCCAGGTGTGGAGCATGGACTTACCCACAGTCACAGATGCTTCGAGGTGTACCTTCTCCAGTGTGGACTTATCCTTGGGCCACAATCCCTTCAGAAGTATACCTGTTGCGGCATGGACATAATCATGGCCACAGATGCTTCGAGATGTACCTGCTCTGGCATGGGCTTATCCATGGCCACAGACACTTCGGGGTGTCCTGCTCCCACGTGGACTCATCCACAGGTCACAGTCCCTTCAACTCGAGTTCACACTGGAGTTCCAGCCTGTCCAGTACAGCAGCACAGAAACAGCAGTGATGCCCTGGCCATCTGCCAGCCCAGGCGCATCGCCATTGCTGTTGTCAAAATGTTCCCAGGCACAGCACAGTGAGGTGATCAGCAGTACAGCAAGCAGCGAAAGCAAAAAGCAGCCACTAACGAGCACGAGATGCTAATATACAAGCAAGCCCCATGGCAAGCACAGGAGCCTGCCAATTAATAGCTAACCATCAATAACAGCTATAAATTCAATCATCTGGCACATTCCAATCAAAGCTGTTGTTATCTTGAACCCTTCAAGCCCCACGTTGGGCACCAAAAAGGACTGTTGTGGTTTAACCTGGCAGACAGTCAAACACCACACAGCCTCTCACTCACTCTCCCACGGTGGGATGGGGGAGAGAATCGGAAGGGTAAAAGTGAGAAAACTTGTGGGTTGAGATAAAGACAGTTTAATAGGTAAAGCAAAAGCTGCACACGCAAGCAAAGCAAAACAAGAAATTCATTCACTGCTTCCCATCGGCAGGCAGGTGTTCAGCCATCTCCAGGAAAGCAGGGCTCCATCACACGTAACGGTTACTTGGGAAGACAAACACCATCACTCCAAATGTCCCCCCACTTCCTTCTTCTTCCCCCAGCTTTATATACTGAGCATGACATCATATGGTATGGAGTACCCCGTTGGCCAGTTGGGTTAGCTGCCCTAGCTATGCTCCCTCCCAGCTTCTTGTGCACCTGGCAGAGCATGGGAAGCTGAAAAGTCCTTGACCAGTGTAAACACTACTTAGCAACAACTAAAACATCAGTGTGTTATCAACATTATTCTCATGCTAAATCCAAAACACAGTACTATACCAGCTACTAGGAAGAAAATTAACTCTATCCCAGCTGAAACCAGGACATGGGGTAATAATGTAAGTTAAGGATTCAGTTCAAAGACAGTAGCTAGTGGCAGATTTTCACAGAAGTTATCAAGAAGTCTTTTACAGATAGGGAGGAAGTGTTAGGAGGTTAGTTTAAGTGGAAGCTATGCAGAAAGAAGCAAGGAAGCAAGAAGTCAGGTACTTCAAAGGGCTGCATAGCACAATTGTATTTATACATGTGGACACTATAGTGAAAATTAAGATTAAAGAGCAGGAGCAAAATTACATGAAGAAATGAAGTAACCTTACTAAAGGAATATTTTTCATGTTTGATTAGGAAACAGAGTACATAACTGTCTCATGGGAAAACCTGATGTTTTTGTATTAAAAGTAAGAACTTATGTTTGGATTTACATGCAAAGCAAAACTAGAAAATAATGTTATAAGTAGTCTCAGTCTGAAATGCTGATTTCTGCTATTTTTAATATGTTTGTATTTTCTGCACGCCTTCAGAACAGCTAGATTTCTTTCTCTGGTAGTTGCACCTAAAAGATATGCAACATTTTACATAATGAATATGAAAAAATATCCTATTATATATTTTGATTATTAAAAACATTTAAAGGTATTAATAGAAATATCTAAAGTACGGAGTAAGAAATACTACCATCTTATTATGTCAATGTGTTACTAATTTGTACTTAAATGAAATGGACACCCTAACAATTGTGACAGAATTTTAAATCAAGAACCTAGACCTATAGTCGGATCATTTACTAGGGTATCTCTGTTAGATATGTAATGTAGCTTCTCGTTTGACATCAAGCTGATCTGTGATTGCACCAAGCTGAAAAGGCAGTCTGAACCTCCTCTCCTCTCTTCCGAATCCTGCCTGAACTCTTACAGTGTTTGCTCTTGTGCTTTTGCAAGGTGTCATATTACCTTTCTCATCCAGGTAAAGAAAAATCTTGAAAAAATTGAATTACTTTTCATTTGGATAAAGTAAATTATGAAATTCATTTGTGACCACATGAGAGGAAGATATCTCACAGAAGGTGGGTTGTAGACAGGACTGACCTCAGCAGCAGGCAGTGGGCCAAAATGTTTGAGCCAGTTATTGATGGAATGTTTTCAAATGGGAAATGAAAATTAATTTTGCCAGACTGCTAAAAAGCTAGGTTAGAAAAGGCAAAGGGAAAAGAATTTGAGGATGTACTCTTCCTCTAGTTTTCTCTTTTTAAATGAAATTAGTCTAAAATGTTAGTCATTTAACAGGTGAATAAATCCAGTTATTGAAGAAAGAAATGAAGTTTATTTTAACTTTTCAGGTACTCCTAAACACAGTTGCCTATATAACCTATATAGGTTGTATTTCTTATGTGGATATTCAAAGTTATCACTTACTTTTGAAAATCTTGCCTGAATGCTACAAATTCATCCTTTGCATGTTATGTGAGTCTCTGGAAAGTTGTGTGAGACTCTGAGGAATGGGAGATTTTCTGGGGAAATTAATCTCTTGATAACCATCAATGTTCTCCTATATTCAACAGTTCCATATAAGCACAGTTTTTCTGTTTTCAGTAGAGCATTGGCACCTGCCCTCTGTATGCACAAATAGAGGTATTTGATCTAAATCAGAAATTACTGATTTATGACAGAAAATGATGCATTAATGACAGAAAGGGACTAAAAATACATAATGTACTCTCTACTTTCTCTTGTTTTCCTCAGGACAGCCACTAGGAGTGGGGGGAAAAAAGCCACAGGTAGAAGGAACCATTTCTTCTTTTTAACTAAACACAGTGAAGCAGTTTTTCCTTGATCCTTACCTCCTTACAACTCATACCTGGAAGTGTAAGYTGGAGAAGAATTTCTGCTGTAAAAATATATTTGTCTTATAAAAAAGGGAAATCAACCTAAATCTAGTCTTTCCAGAAATTGTTAGTATGAAAATCGTTTCTACTAAAAATAGATGTTTTGTGTGTGCGTGTGTTTATGTGTATCTTGATGTGTGCACATACTCATGCATGCATCCACCTAATAGACATCTATTTGCCTACACCATCATCTTCTATACCAAACTTCTGTCTTGTGCTGTTATTCCCAGTTGTTTGGCAAAGTCATGGTCTTACATAATGTGGACAAAGGTTCTCAATGAAGTATATAAAACTGATATATCTTCGAAAATCAGTTGTAAATAAATGTCTGTGTGTTCTGTTTCAAAGAAAACATGGTGAAAACACAAAATGTGCTTGAAATTATAGTAGAAATAAAGAATTAGGAAGTTCTATTATAAAAAGGAAATTAAAAGCACCAATAAATATTGTTCCCTATACAAATTGATCTGCAATGGAGCAAAGTCTCAGTAAACCCTGGGAGAGCAGAGGATGATGCTTTAGGAGGCTTTTGTGGTTAATAGGTTTTGGTAGGAGTGTTTTTAGTAATGAATGAAAGCAACTTCAATTAATTGATTTGTTCTTTCTCTCATTTCCCTTTTCAGGGTAATACTCTGATATATTACATTTTGATGAGAGAGCAAAAGCATTGTCTGATGAATGACTAAATAAAGGCCAATTCTATTCAAATCAGTCTTGCATCTCCTTGAATTGAAGTCTCTGGAAAAAGTTTTCCTTGCATCTATATGGTCTTTCCGATTCTGATGATGTAAACTATTTGACAAAGCATGCAAGTGACTGATTAAGTAGTTTAAGTCCCAATTGTTTCAAAGAGTAAATGAAAGGAAACTAAAATTCTAAATGGCTAAAAAAATATATTTCTGCATAATAAAAGCACATTACTCATATGGCTAGAATATAAATCACAAGAATAGTCTATCACTTCTTCCCAGAAAGGATGGAACAGAGCCAGTCTGTCTAACTTAAGTACTTAAACTTAGTTTCACAGATGTGTCTCTGGAGGACTCGAAGACAGCCACATCACTTCATTTTTAAAAAAAAAAAAAAAAAAAAGACTTTAAAAAAAAAAAAAAAAACCCACAAAAAAAACCCAAAACATCCATTTAAACATCTGAAGTTTAGGCACAAGTTAATTTTCTAATTAATTTCACCCTTGTATCCAAAATCATATAGGAACCTTTTTTTCCCCAAGGTTAATACACCCATATTTTAACATTTCTATGTGGCATACTGATACTGAATTTCTGAATAGAACTAACTGGTTTATGCTGTAAAAAATAATATTACATTTGGGATTAAAAAAACGAACAAACAATACCCTCCCCCTGCCGAATTTACTCCAGAATTATTTGAGGAATAATATAGGGAATTTTACATTCATAACTAACTATATTTATGCCTGAAATTTCTATAATTTTCTTTGAAATCTACAGTGTTATTTGAAGAGGTTCAGTCACACTGAAAATCAGGCCAGTTACTCAGTAAATGTGATTTACCGTGGGTTAATCACAGCCTACAGGTCTGTCCAGTCCACAGTGTGGTGTCTTGTGCAGAAATGTCTCAGCTGGTTATGAAGGAGCTAGTTATGAAATTGGAACTAGATCAGCTCTGGGCTAAGCAGTGCCCTGTTGACCTGACTATACTGTTTATACGCCATGAGTTAGTATCCTTAAAAAGTTCTGTAYTAACTCATGCAAACCTACCAACTAATTTGAGCTCCTAAGATATCTCTAGTCAGTGCTCCATTTTGTGGTAGAAAAATATCCAAAACTTAGGCATCTGTAAAAACAGGCTTTATAAAAACTTTTGCACTATATTGTTTCAATTTTTCTTCAGATTAAATTGAATACATTTATTGTTAGATGTGTTACAGTTATGTCCTCATTTGTCTAAGCACCACAGAGGTGAAAAACAGGGACAGAATTTTATGTCCTGGGTTGGTTTTGGACTAAATACCAAATTAAAGGCATCTAACAGAAATTACTAAATTAATAATATCCAGGGTCGCATCTATAGCCAGTGGAGAGAGCTAGCCACTTCTATGAAATTCAGTAGGCTGTACAGTGGTCCTAGTGTCAATATATAGGACAGCTACATCATGTAAGTACTTATATAAGACAATGTCAATCCACGAATCAGTGTTAAAATATTAATAAGGAATAAGACAAGTAAGACTGAGTTGTAGAATGAGATAACAAAACTCTTTTTTTTTTTTTTTTTTTCTTTTTTTTTTTTTATTTTTTTTTATTTTCCTTTTTTTTTTTTTTTTTTTCTTTCAGAAAAATGATATTATTATACCCTAACTAGCTATATTTTGTCTTACTTTCCAAGGATTTTCATAAATTTTAAATTAATCATTTTCAACTCAAAGTGCTATTTATTTGTATCTGTCTGTAAAAATGCATTTCTTCTACCACAAAGGAGGTTCTGCATAAGAAGATGATGAGTCTTGATGCAACTGCATCTACAAACAACTCACCTGCAAACTATTTCTCAGTTATGAAACATGGTGAGTAATTGATCCCCTGGGAAAATTCTTAAAGGATCATTTTTCTAATTGCAAAAAAAAGTTGGGATTTTTTTCATGAATATAATATAACAATATATATATATTTTTTATAATATATGAATATATTAATTCAATGATACAGTAGCTCTACACTGTTAGAATTTTGCACTATCTCTGTTTTTTCAGACATGTTTATTTGGATTTTTTTTTTTTTCCACTTTATTCTAGTGTTGCTCAAATGACAGGAATAAATTTTTCCTTAGGTTATCCTAGAGGAACTTAGTGCATTTGGGAATTATAGGGGTAGAACAGAAAGTAAAATCTGGCTCATAAAATTTTTCATCTGAATCAAAAATTTGCTGACCCTGATAGTTGAACAACATCCTGAACAAGAGAGCCAGTACTAATTAATATGTGCCACTATTAACAGAATAGTGATAGCTGACAGTTTTTATCCTGAGTTGGCTTAAGAATTTTGCTTGTTCACAAAATATCTAAAAATATGTTATCAAATATTCTTTGATATTGGAGACAATCCAAGTCCTGGCATATATAACCACTATTAGGAATGATCTATTATTCTGTGTCTTAGTTTTCAGTACTTTTGAGAAAAGGCAAATAAAATGAACAAAATACAACAGAGCTCGTTAATGAGTTTATTTCATAGGCATGTTAGAGATACAACAGTCCAAACTGAGTGTCACAAAGTGTAGTTGAAAGTTTTACTAATGCTTTGTTCTAACAAAGATAGATGTTAGTTTCCATTTTGTTTTTTTCTTTTCAACAGTGTATTAAAAATCTCCAGAGCCAGATGTTTCAAAACAGATGATTAGAAACAAACAAAGAGTAATTGAAGTTTCTGCACGCAAAGAAGAATTTGCTTACAAACACATTTTCCCCATTAACATTTTTTAAAAGCATGCTAGGTAATTATTACTTTACATATGGCTCAATTCTGAAGTAATTCCTGAATTGTTCATTTTCTTTTCTCTGTTCTCAACTTGTATGTTGATCTCTAGGATAAGTGCTACCTTTTCAGAGACAGTACAATAGCTGTCTAATAGCTGTCCATTGAAAAGCAAGACATCAAGTCCTAAGGCCTTAGTATTTAGACTTTCTGAATAGCTAATGGAGAGAGATATTCTTCCAAAAGGCAATTTTCCTCTGACTAAAATAGGCCTTTAATGGAAAAAGAATAATCTCAAATTTCCTAATCTTTCCCTTTCCTGAATAAAAGAGGTTTCCTAGATGTCTAGCTTTACTAGACACTTTCCATCCTCAATTTAAGAAAAAATTAACTCACTCTCTGGAAGTTCTTATCGGTCTTTGACTAGAAAGAGTCTAACTTTTTACTTATGTGAAACAAGTCTCTTCATGAACATTCAGAGTAATTATTACATAATTCAAGTAGCTGCTCCATTTAAGATTTTGCTTTAGCCACTACTGGTTGCTGGCTTTAGGATGCTGATGTTCTTTATTTTTTCTTCCTTGGCCTTTCCTTGAAACGTAAATGAAAATTCTATGGATATTAATGTGTTTGGTGGGTTTTTTGAGTTTGGGGATTTTGCAGGGGGGGGTGGGGTTGGGTGGGAGACAGAAGCAAATTTAGTTGTAATAAGCTCGTAGAAAAACTGCTTACAGATTTACTTTGGAGATYCTGGAGGGACATGGCTCTGTTTCTGCACAGAAACCTGTTAACCTCACAAGAAGTGAAGATCCATCAAGACTTTTACATATTGGAATGCTATTCCTAGCACTCAAGTTTGTGTAAAATAAATGAATATCTCTTAATGTAAAATATTTTAATTTACTGCATATATTGATATGTGTAATATACTTACTGTATTGGATATGCTAACAGTTGGTCAATATTTGCCTTACTAAGATTACTAGACTTACTAGACTAAGGTTATTACACTGTTACCTAGACTTGTCTTACTAGATTAATGTTAGAACAAACAAAAAATCTTTGTTCTTTGTTTAGAGACTTCCAGGTGAAGCTGCAAATCATCTAGAAACACACTTTTAAAATATGTTATCAAGAGTTTTGCAAAAACAGACACATGACTTGACCTAGAGCTTTTTTTTGGTCTGCATTCTGCTTCTGACTGTAAATCACCTGTGGATGAAAGGAAATATTTGCTTTCTCAAATGCAAAAGGTTAGTGATCTTGGTGACTACTTTCTGTGCCATACAGAATCTAATTATATAGTCCCAGTCATGGCTAGTCCTACTCTAAGTATATAATATATTCTGTGGACCCCCTAGAAACACAATGGAAGTGCTTCTCCTGTGACATGACACATATAGCCTAGTTTTTTGTTACTTTATTTTATTTCACTTCATTTATGAATTGGTCATCACAAAACTGAAACAGATACAGAAATATTGTCCTTGTCTTTTTTCAGGTCTGACATAGACAAAGATTCCATTTCTTCTTTGATGCAATAGAGGAAATTGGGAAATGTACACTTCTATTTCTGTGACATCTCCCCTAGCATACTTAAGCAGACCAAAAAGATCACTTTAAGTTGTCACAGGATTTAGTAAGAAGAGTCATGAAAAGCAGCTTGGCAAGGGTTGTGGAAAAAGATTAGTTAATGTACTGGTGAGCGATATCTAATAACAATTTTTTGTCTGTGATATGTGGTCATGGCTTGTGGAATGTTACTTGTATTCTTTTGCCTCACCCTGCTATAGCTTATGGCTGTAGTCCATTCAGAGATATTATATAGAATGGAGATTGAAAACGTTATTGAATTCTGCCACATTTTTCACAATAGTTTTCAAATCTATGAAGCAAAGGAACATAATGGCTGTGTCAGTACAGAAGTGGATGCTGGCATAGTTTAGAAGTGTGCAGATTCCATAGTAGTTTAGTATGAGATTCTGTCTACAGTTAAGACATACCCAATAGAGAACTAAAACTGTGAGCTAAGTATCTAAATTCGTACTATTGTCAATAGAGATTAGGGGCTTGGTTCACCAAACATGGGCTTCTAAGGTCTTCCGAGATGCCTTCTGGTATATGAGAAATATGCATGAGGCTAGAAGTTATGACGGAAGATGCATGGTAGACCTATATCCTCTCTGAGAAGCATCTGAAAGTCAGGATGGATGGCTTTGTGCATCTTAAACAGCTCCTGATGCCTATGTTGAGGCTACTGAATTGCACCTTTAGAAGCTCCATTGACTATATTCTTTAAAACATTCTTCATTTAAAAAAAACCAAAATAAATGTTTAATCATCTAGTCTATGTGCAGTCACCTAACTTCCAATATTTTCTCTTGAATTGAATCTTACCTCCACAACTTAGTTCAGTTGCTTGAACACAAAGAACTAGAACTATTTGAGATGCCCCAAGGAGATGTTTCAGCTTAGGGCAGGTAAGGCAAGAGACTCTTAAACATAGACATACATTGGTAAAGATCTTTATGTTTCCTTGCAAGGATTCTAGTAAAAGGTCAGTTCTAAACCTAACATATATAAGCCTACACATAGCAAGTACCTGATACAGCTTTATTTCACAGGAAGTGCCCCAGAAGCCAGGAACTAAGCTGATTGTTTCAGACATTGCCTCTGCACTGGCTGTGGAATAAATGATAGTGTCCTCTATGTCTGTTTGACCCAGAGGGCTGTTTTTAATGTCCTTCTTTTAGCATACCACTGCGTCTTTATCTTCATTAATCAGAAAGAAAGCCTAAAGTGACTTGGTCAGACTAGTCATCTGCACTATAAATATCTGAATCTGGTCTACATTTTTTCATCCTTCAATTTCCTTTATAGTATCTTCAAGGAATTGTTTGTTTCTTCCTGAAAGAGATAGGTCACATGAATTGTTCAAGAGAATTCTTTTTGTCTTTGTTAATGATAAAGAGCATCCAGACAAATAGCTCAAATGAAGATTATTTCTACAACATAGGATTCTAAAGATGGTTGAGATGAACACCCTCATTGTTCTTACCTTTAATATAATCAATTTGTCATAATAGAAGAAATGTTTAGAGTTTCAAATTTTGAGCTTGCCATTTTGATATCACTGTATAGATTTGTATGGTGAAGAAGGTCATATAAAAGGAAAGGACCTGAAGATTCTGAACAAAAAAGGATGTCTGATCTATGCAGTAAAAAACTGAAGATTTTTCTTATGTGTTTCAAAAGTTCTTTTAAACAAGGATTGCTAAATGCTTAAGACTGATGAGAGAGTCATTTGTAGGTTTCATCTGGCAGCCAATAATGACAGTAAAAACGCTATTCACAAATTCAAAGAAGAAATAGAGTCTGTGTAGTTAGATATTTTCCATACATAGGATTTATCTCTGAGCAGTTAATAATTTACAACTTAGTTTAAATGGTTTAACTTAAAGATGACACATTTCCAGGGGAAGATCTGTGAATGCATTTATATGTAAATGTAAAAAGACAAGGATGAAGAGTTGTTTATAGACAAGATTTTTAAATTTTACGCAAAGTAAGGCTCCTAAATCCATTTAAAAACATATTTTTAAGAGTCCTGAACCTCCAACTCCCATTACATCCAAGGAGATCTGTATTTTCTTGTTTAGATTCAAATTATATTTAAAAGCTTAAATACACCCGGGTACCAGCATGTGGATAGTATAAACCGTCATGGCTCTGTAGACATCAGTGCCAGTTTATACAGCTATAAAAATAAAAATCTATTTTTGAGGGAAAAGTAAATATTAAATACATTTCATTTMATTAAGAAAAGTATTTAAAGGAGGAATTTATAGTACGCTAGTTGGTGGATGAAGACCAAACTGCAGAAAAGTGGAGGAATGGGCGACAGGGCAGAAACATCTGGGGGGAACATGGTATGGGAAGCTCTCACACTTCCCCTCAGCAAGTGGCATAGCTGGGATCCATCTCAAGTTCATACAATTTGAAAAACATGACGGAAGTTCTGGGTGGATACAGGCTTTTGGGAAGAACTGGCAAGGAAAACAACAGTGGGAAGATGGTGCTGTATGCAACGGAGCAGCACGAATGCACAGAGCTTTGCTATTGAATGGATGATGGTTGTTTGAGAATTTATGGGCCAGAATCAGAGGGGAGACCAGCAAGGAAAATATGGTGGGCATCTGCTACAAACAGCCAAATTGAGAAGAATAAGCGGGCAAAACCTTTCTTAGATAATAAGGAGAAGATTCACAGTCATAAGCTCTGGTTCTTATAAGCTCTGGTTCTCATGGATTACTTTAACCACCCTGTTATCTACTAGAAGGGCAGTGTGGCATAACATGAGCAATTCAAGAGATTTCTGAATTACACTGGGGACATTTTTTTGACTGAAGTGCAGGATAGCCAAATAGGGATATACTCTTTTGGGCCAATGAATTCAAAATTTTCTTACTGGCAAAAAGAGAACACACTGTATATACAGATCCAGTAATTTATTGTCGAACTAATTAATGTTTTAACTGCCTAATAATAATACAACAAAAGTTATTATCAATCCAGTTAAAATGATACTAGCATTTATAGTCCAAATTGTATAATTAATTCAGAAAAAAACCTCATTAATAACAAAGTCAAAATTGTTCCACATAAACTTTTTAATATCTACCCCTTTTCTGCTATAAGGGTACTATGCCTTTCAGAGCCCCCGTGTAACCTATGGTTGATAGTACCAATCTCCCAGGAAGGATGGGGAGAGTTATGAGGGGTTGCCAGTATTCCAGTTCTTTGCCAGGAGGGCTGTGAAGGTGACTGTGGAATTTTTTTCCTTCTCTGTCTTGGATCTACCTTGGTTAGTTGTATAGCCTGCTTATTTCCTCTTTCCTTGTTCATAGAATCATAGAATAGTTTGGGTTGGAAGGGACCTTTAAAGGYCATCTAGTCCAACCCCCCTGCAATAAGCAGGGACAATCTTCAACTAGACCAGGTTGCTCAGAGCGCCATCCAACCTGACCTGGAATGTTTCCAGGGATGGAGGATCTACCACCTCTCTGGGCAACCTGTGCCAGTGTTTCACCACCCTCAGCGTCAAAAATTCCTTCCTTATATCTAGTCTACATCTACCCTCTTTCAGTTTAAAACCATTCCCCCTTGTCCTGTCACAACAGGCCCTGCTAAAAAGTTTGTCCCCATCTTTCTTATAAGCCCCCTTTAAGTACTGATAGGCTGCAATAAGGTCTCCCCAAAGCCTTCTCTTCTCCAGGCTGAACAACCCCAACTCTCTCAGCCTTTCTTCAGAGGAGAGGCGTTCCATCCCCCTGATCATTTTCGTGGCCCTCCTCTGGACCCACTCCAACAGGTGTATGTCTTTCTTGTGCTGAGGGCTCCAGAGCTGGATGCAGTACTGCAGGTGGGGTCTCACCAGAGCAGAGGAGAGGGGCAGAATCACCTCMCTCSACCTGCTGGCCACGCTTCTTTGGATGCAGCYMAGGATACGGTTGGCCTTCTGGGCTGTGAGCGCACATTGCTGGCTCATGTCCAGCTTTTCATCCACCAGTACCCCCAAGTCCTTCTCGGCAGGGCTGCTCTCAATCCCTTCATCCCCCAGCCTGTATTGATCCTGGGGGTTGCCCCGACCCAGGTGCAGGMCCTTGCACTTGGCCTTGTTGAACCTCATGAGGTTCTCACAGGCCCACTTCTCCAGCTTGTCCAGGTCCCTCTGGATGCCATCCCATCCCTCAGTAGTGTTGACCGCACCACTCAGCTTGGTGTCATCTGCAAACTTGCTGAGGGTGCATTCGATCCCACTGTCTATGTCATTGATGAARATATTAAACAGTACCGGTCCCAATATGGACCCCTGCAGGACGCCACTCATCACTGACCTCCATCTGGACATTGAGCTGTTGACCACTACCCTCTGGATGCAACCATCCAACCAATTCCTCATCCACAGGACAGTCCACCCATCAAATCCATACTTCTCCAGTTTAGAGAGACGGATGTTGTGTGGGACMGTGTCAAAGGCCTTACAGAGGTCCAGATAGACAACATCTGTAGCCCTTCCCATATCCACTGATGTAGTCACTCCATCGTAGAAGGCCACTAGGTTGGTCAGGCAAGACTTGCCCCTGGTGAAGCCATGCTGGCTGTCTCAAATCACCTCCCTGTCCTCCATGTGCCTTAGCATAGCTTCCAGGAGGATCTGTTCCATGATCTTCCGAGGCACAGAGGGGAGACTGGCCTGTAGTTCCCCGGGTCTTCCTTTTTCCCCTTTTTAAAAATGGGAGTTATGTTTCCCCTTTTCCAGTCAGTGGGAGCTTCACTGGACTACCACAACTTCTCAAATAGGATGGATAGTGGCTCTTAGCAACTTCATCCACCAGTTCCTTCAGGACCCGTGGATGGATCTGATCGGGTCCCATGGACTTGTGCACCTTCAGGACTCCCTTATTGGTTCCCAAATAAAATTTTATTACATTTTTCTGGTTAGCTATTAGGTAGTTACCCAATAGCACACCCTGCGCTCAGCCACTGTTAACATAAAAGCTTAATACAGCTTAGTGACTACCCAAGTTTTTATACCACACATGTTACTCAGCAAGCTCAGCTAACAACAAGATAAGCAACAATCACCTGACTGTGAGACAGCTGTTAGTCACAGCCAGGACAAGCTAAAGCCTCCAGCCAGAACAAGCTAATGTCTATTCAGGACAAATTGTGTCCAAACAAGATATGAGGCCGACATTGGTGACAATACAAAGCCTGTGGCCTGCTACTAGCAATGTTACTAGATTTTTTTAACTACTCTAGTCACTGAAAAGGAAGAACTGTTTAGAGATGTGAAAGCTGACAGCAAACTTCACTGAAGCAAGCAAGCGATGGTGGAATTTACAATCTTGAAGGAAGCAAGAAAAACAAGTAACAGAGTAACAGCTCTGGATTTGGGAGAGCAGACTTGGTCTTGTTCAGCAAGCTAGTAGGAGGGGCTGCTCTGAAGGGCAGAGGAGCCAAGGCATGTTTGTTGAACTTAAGGGACCTGTTAATCTTCTCAAAGCTCAAAAATGGTCCATTTTGGTGTATAGAATGTTGAGCAAGCATGGCCAGAATGGTTGAAAAGGACCTCCTGACTAAGCCAAAATGCAAAAAGGTGGAAGCTATCCAGGAAGGTATCTAGCTATCCTGGAAGAATATGGAAACGCTGCCAAGGCAGGCAGGGAATTAGGAAAACCTAAACTCAGCTGGAGCTGAAATTAGAGGAATCTGAAGGGCAAAAAGAGGCACTCCCAGAGGTATATCAATAGCAAAAGAAATACCAAGGGAAACACGGGGCTGCTCTTGAATTGGATGCTCTAATGACAAAGAACACTGAAAAGTAAGATACCTGATGCCTTCTTCATTGCTCTTAGGGTCTGTGCATGGATAGCCAATCCTGACTTGCAGCTATACTAGCAAGATAACTTGAGAAATTATAAGGTGTTACAAATAGCAAGCTACAATTTACCATATATGTCACAAATAACAGATAAGGATATGAAGTCAGCAAAATCAGGGCTCATTGTGAAAGAGCAAACAGCCAGCTGTGCATTTGAGTGAAGGTGGTATGGTAAAAGACAAGAACTGTTTGGGGCGGGAGGGAGGGGGAAGTGAATTTAAAGGGAAGCAAATCATGGGATTGGGGCTGTTCTGGAGTACCTGTTGAACAGCCCTGAATCTTATCAACATGGAGAAGCAAAAATCACAGAATAATTCTGATTGGGTGGGGCCTCCAGAGATCTCTAGTCCAATCCCCTGCTCAAAGCAGATCTAATCAGATCAGGTTGCTCAGGCTAGTATCCAGCTGAGTCCTGAACAACTCCAAGGATGGAAGCTTACAACATCTATGGGCAACTGCTCCAGTGTTTGACTACCCTCATAGTACAGACAATAAATCCTTTGTTCTAACCATATGTCTGACTGACTTCCACAGTCTGGGAAGACCTGTGGTGGTTTCTCTAGCACCARTAAGGGCACATGCAAAAGGGAAGAAATGGCCTTCCTTCAGTCTTTAATGTCTAGCATTGCTGTCTGGTCTCCCAGGTGCCCTGTACCTAGTAGTATGGGGAAGTGAAGTACTACTCATGGTAGATTAAGGTAGAGTTTGGGTCCACCTAAGCAAACTGGACATATAGAACTTCATAGGACATGATAGGATTCAGCTGAGAGCACTAAGGGAGCTGATGTACTGGTTTTGGCTGGGATAGAGTTAATTTTCTTCATAGCTTGTATGGCGCTATGTTTTGGGTTTGTGACCAAAGAGTGTTGATAACACACCCATGGTTCAGTTAGTGCTGAACAGTGCTTCCATACAGTGCTTTTACTGCTTCTCACACGACCCCACCAGCAAGTAGGCTGGGGGTGCACAAGAAATTGGGAGGGGACACAGCTGGGACAGCTGACCCCAACTGACCAAAGGGATATCCCATACCATACGACATCATGCTCAGCAATAAAAACTGGGGGAAGAAGGAGGGAGGAAGGAAAGACATTCGGAGTTATGACGTTTGTCTTCGCAAGTAACTGTTACATATGATGAAGCCCTGCTTTCCCAGAAATGGCTAAACACCTGCCTGCTGATGGCCAGTAGTGAATGAATTCCTTATTTTGCTTTGCTTACGTGCGCAGCTTTTGCTTTTGCTATTTAACTGTCTTTATCTCAACCTATGAGTTTTCACACTTTTACCCTTCTGATTCTCTCCCCCATCCCACTGTGGGGGAATGAATGAGCAGCTGTGTGGGGCTGCGCTGCCTACCAGGGCTAAGCCACAACAGCTGACAACATTGTGAGTCTGCTCTCAAAATGGAAAAATGGAAATTTCACATTTACTTTCAAGAAAAAAAGGAAGGAAGATCTGGGGAATGAAATGATAATCAGCTTCACCTCATTACCCTGGAAGATTTTGAAGCAAATCCTGCTGTAAGTCATTTACACCTACATAAAGAAGGAGATTGGGAACAGCCAGCATGTATTTACCAAAGCTGCTTTAGCAGCCTGATGGTCTTCACTGGTGAGATGTCTGGCTGTGTGGGTGAGGGGAGAGCCATGTATGTAAATTACTTTGATTTTAGCAGTATTCTCACAGCCAGCCATAATATCTTTGCATCCAAATCTCCTGAAGTTTGACAAAATTTGCAAAGTTTTGTGCTTGGGATGGAATAATCACATGCTGCAGTACAGGCTTGGCATTGTCGATTGGCTAGAGAGCAGGTTTCCAAATAATGACCTGGGAATCCTAGTGGGCAAGAAGTTATACATAAGCCAGCAGAGTAATCCCCATGGCAAAGGCGGCCAACAATATACTGCACTGCACTAGCAAGCATGTAGGCAGCCRGTCAAAAAATGCTATTCCTTTCTACTGGGTATTGCAAAATTGCATCAGGAGTACTGTGTCCAGTTTTGGATTTTGCTTTACAAGGAAGACACTGATACGCTGGAACAAGTTTGTCTGGGAAAGAGCTGCTAAAATGATTTAGGGACAGGAGCATGATATACAAGAAGCAGTTTTGCCGAGATCTTTTCCTTGGAGGTGCACAGTGAAAGCTCAAGAGAGAATGTACACACTTTGCATTAAGAAAAAAATCTAATTAGATATAAGGAAAACACTGTTCATAGTGAACATAGCCAGGCATTAGAACAAGCTGCTTGGAGAGGCTGTGTAATCTGCATCCTTGGAGATATTCAGAACTCGATGTGACAAGCCTTGAGAGAATGGATCTAACTCTTAAGCTAATTACAGTTTTGAAGTTGTCCCAGGTTTGAGCAGGTGTTTGCCTCCTATGCCTTCCAGAGATCCTACCTAAATTTATCAGATTTTATAATTTTGAGATATCTCAGTCTTATGAATGAATTAGAAGTGAACATGCATGTGTGTGTTAGTATATTGCAGGTTTCCCTATAATAATAAAATTATATTATAATTTGAAACTGGTTGAAGTGAGCTCAAGATCACATAAAAAAGGAGATAATGAGTTAAGGAACTAAAGCAAAAAATGATAGACATTGACTAGAAAATGAGGAGAATGCTTCAACAGTTTGGATAAGTTTGCCAGATAAGAATTCATTTCTGTGTCCTTTATCCTTATAGTAAAAAGCAGACCAATGGACTGATTTGCTAATCAGTGTAACACAACAAGGATTTACAGAAATAGGAACTGTAAGACAGAATGCAATGGCAGTGTGACACGTGGTGGCTATTGTGGTTTTAAGACTAAATGAGAGAGAAGGAGGAAACTCTTAAACATATTGTTTTCTGAATAATTAATTTAATTTTTCTCATTAATTTTTAAAATGAAGAAACAGTAAGAAAGTAAATTTTTTCTTGTGTCTCCTAAAAGTTTGTTAATGAATATTGGATAGTTGCATCTATTATCAAAGTTCTGGGAAAACCTAAGCAAATATGTCTTAAGGCAATAGCTAACACCATGAAAAATACTAATGGCAGGAATTAATTGAAGATAACATTCAGAAATATTAAGTGATTACATATGGTGTTTAATTTCATTTTTTCTTAATATTTCACATGAATGTTACAATAACAACTATAATCTTTAAATAACATTTACATTCCCTCAGGATCCCAAACTTTGTCTATCTAATATAGGCAAAAAATAATAATTAAAAAAAATGCTTTCCTGTTTATCTTAGTTGATGTTTATATGTAACTGAAAAAGAAAGATTAATGAGCCAATGTGCTTTTATCCAAGAAGCATAATTAGTCTGCTTCACTGCCATGAATAATTAAGAGGGACATTTTAAAAGAAAACAATATGTTAAAGGCTAATTAAAGTTTTGGAACTTATACGACAAGCCATGTTTTATGTGTTACTGTAAAACATTTTGAGAGCCAGGGTCACAGTTTATCAAGGCCTTGTTCGTTGTAATTGATACTGTCTACAATACTTCTTTTTTTTCAGCAATATTTCTAACCAGAGTTTTAAATGCTTTGTGTTTCTAAGTAAAAATACAAATTCATTTCTACTTGAGTTTTAACATTTTTATGCTACATTTGTGAGTTATAAGATAATTTCTTGTGAGATATAAAAACCTGGAACCAAATTGTATTTTAAGCAGGCATGAATGAGAAGACCTAATTTGCAAAAAATATTGCCAATAGTATTTGTATATTGGCAATTATGTGAATCTTTTTCATATTGCAGTGTCTATGGATAACAAAAATTAAAAAAAWTTATTCACATGCAAATTATTTGGGTCCATTTGGTACAATTCTTATCATTTATACATGAATGATGATGTACACAAAATCTGTGCAAATATTACCTTTCTTCTTCTGTTTCCTTTAAACCAAACAAACAGAGCTATTTCCTGAACTATTTATAGTAGAAATACCATTATATTTTCCTCCTGGGTCAGTTTTAACCTGGTTAACTGTGAGGACATATCAGTATTTACGTAATTGCAGGAGAGGTGGCAGTGTCTTAGCAAGAACAAGTGACAACAGAATATGAGAACTGTAGGCCCTCTTTTGTTGGCAGTGAGAGTTTAAACAGGTACATAATAGGATGGCGATAAATATTTGAAAAGAACTTTCATTTGGAGATGCCTATTTCTGTCTACTGACTATAAAGTCTAGTTGACTTAGATGAAATGCCTAATTTTTAGGCAACTAAATTTAGTTGAGATGAACCCCATCTTTTGTGTTAATGATACATGTTTTTCATGAAAATTAAAAATATGAACTGCTAAAATTGAAGCATGACAATTACCATATCCTGGGGTACATTAAGCACAGTATAGCTAACTGGCCAAAAGAAGTGATTGTCCCACTGTGCTCAACACTGGTGCAGCCTCACCTCAGGTACTGTGTGCAGTTTTGGGCTCCACAATATAAGAAGGATATAAAAATATTAGAATGTGTCCAAAGGAGGGCAGCAAACATGGTGAAAGGACTAGAGGGCATGACTTAAGAGAAGCAGCTGAGGATACTAGGTTTGTTCAGCATAGAAAAGAGGAGACTGAGGGGAGACATTGCTGTGTACAACTTCCTCATGAGGGGGAGCAAAGAGGGAGGTGCTGATCTCTTCGCTCTGGTGTCTGCTGATAGGACGCAAGGGAATGGTTTAGAGCTATATCGGGGAAAGTTCAGGTTGGATATTAGGAAAAAGTTTTTTGCTGAGAGGGTGGTCAAGCACTAGAACAAGCTCCCCGGGGAAGCGGTCATGGCCGCAAGCTTGTTGGTGTTCAAGAAGTGTTTGGACAATGCTCTTTGATATATGGTTTAACTTTTAGGTTGCCCTGTGTGGAGTTAGGACCTGGACTCAATGATCCTCATGGGTCCCTTCCAATTCAGGATATTCTATGATTCTATGAATTATGTGACACATGTTGATAGAAAACATTAATAGTAACCTATTATGCCATGAAATACTGTCAAATTATACAATCAAAAGAAGAAAACATTTTGTCTTTCTACAGCAAAATTGTAATTTGAAAATTTGCTGATATTTTAAAAAAATCTGTTTCATGGGAAATGATCAGAAAAATAAGTCTTTATTTGATTTGGAACAAGAACAAATTTTGAAATGCCAGTTTTCAGTTAAATAAGAAGTAACATCTTGCACAGCTCCAGTGATATCTGTGTGTGAGATAAAGGCTAAGTGTAGACATTTAAAAAAGTGATTTTTGGCAGCTGAGCAAATAACATTTGAAGCTATTCCAGTCTTTAAAGGCTTATTCATGATTACTGGCTACTAGAACATTTCTTAAGAAGTTTCAGGACTCAGTCGCTTAAGTAAAACTGAGTATTTAGTTTAAAGAGAATTCTTTATACCCACACAAACAATCATTGTAGTAAATACAGAGGATATATCCAATTAATATACTTAGGGAGAAGGTTGATCGTACCATCAATAAGGTAAGGGAAAAAGGGAGATCCAGGAGAAAGGCAGGAACAAGTGAAGGAAACACTGGTGTGCGACAACTGAACTATTCTGAGGATATTCTGAATTCTCAATTTGAATGCTTTAGAAACTGACAGCTTTCACAGCTGTGGGAGATAAAGGTGAAGTAAAACCATATTTGCCTCCCAGATGAGCTCTCTGGATTTTAGGCCTTATGGAGACACAGAGTGAATTCTTCTAAGAGGCTGACACACAAAAGCCCAACAGTGCTACAGTGGTGAATGTGTTTTGTACTGATTGAAAAACTAAACCATGTTGAAATTCCTATGAGACCAGATGTTTATTTCAAGGTAGAGTAATTCATAGAAAAATATCTCACAGTTGTGCTACTGAGGAACTAAAAAACATCCACTGGCTGGTTTCATCGACCTCCACCAAAACTTAAAATTAAAAAACCAAAACAAACCAAATGAAAAAAAACCCTATGATGAAGTTCTAGTAGCTGCTCTGGTCAACTTCCATTGAGATCATTTAATGTACAGGTATAACTTGGTTATTGTCTTGGACTGTTCTCCTCTTACACCTCTTTCATTAAACAGAGCTGTCCTTTCACTTTTTCATCTCTCCTTTATATTATTATGCAAGCGTACAGTCATACAAATAAATTATTTGGTAAAATAAATCAGATTTATTACTATGTCCTTCAGTTACTTTCCCACTGGTACAGAATGCTCCCTTTGTAGTGTGACTGTGCTGTCATTTCACTCCATAACTGGCTTGAACAGAGAGTTCTATCATTCTAGCGAAACAKTAAAGACTAGGAGTCCCACAGGAGGTCTGATTTTTGCTTCACTGCTGAAATACGTTATATTTAAACAATATTTTTCAGAAAAGAACAGATAAAATTTCATCCTTTGCCTTGCAAGGTGACATAAAATTTCTGAAACGGATTCCCACACAACTGCTCTAGCTCCGCCCCCAAGTGTTGTTTGACCCCTCTGGCCAAAATCCCTTTTCAAAGGGTTTCACCAGATTTTCCATATACAAAGACAGCATCCAGAGCTGCCTAAGTTCCTTATCCCTTAACCAGTCTTGCATCCTAAAGGCAGAAGGACAGCACACTAATATGTTTTGACTATATATAGGAAACTACCTTGCACATTTTTCTAAAGGGATGTCTTACAGAGCATTTCTTTTTCCCTATTTTCCTCTTGCTGTTTTCTGTCTTTCACCTACTCATCCTCTCTGTTATTTTCTTTCTTTTTCATCCTTTTGTGTTCTTCTTGCACTGTTTAGTAGAGATAGGGACTATCTAATGGTTTGAATTTCAAGTATGCAGTCTTCTACTAAACAGCAATGTTTAAGGTTAAGGTTTTTAAGAAACTTTGTGTTCCAGCATGAGTAACAAATCAAGTYTAGACTATATTTTGTCCATATTTGAAACACGTGTGTTCAAATTGAGCTCTCATTTGCAATTCACAGTTAAGGCTACTCTGAGTCTTTTAYATTACTTAGTAGATCTCATTGCAAAAAAATGGAGCAATAATAATTTACGCCTCCTGAGGACCTAAACACAATTGTAGACTTCTCCAACTTTTTTTAAAAACTATTATTTATTTTTTTTAATTAGGCTTCCTGTTTTTCTAGGATTTGGCCACTTTCAAACTCTGTTGAAATAGATCGTTCTTCTATTACCTTTATTTGGCTTCCTTTCTCCCTTTTGCCAAATTGTCTTGCTTGTTTTTAATCTGTGCTTGATTCTTCTTCTTTCTATCTTCTACTGAGCAACCTATAAACTAGCCATTGAAATACTCTTAACAAAAGGCTTAAGTTTTATGTCAAAGGGAAAAAATGATCCACAAATATTACCAAGAAATGGACAGTCAAGAACACATATATGATTTATAGGTGCACGTTAAAAACTTGTAAGCCTGTCTGATCTTGAAAAGAACAATGTACCTGAAAATAAGATTAATTCACTTGTGAAAGGTCAATGCAAGAACTTTAAGAACCTGATCGTTGAAAGCATGCTAAACATGCCTCAAGGAAGTAATTCTTGAGTTGTTACAAAATAGAAAACAAGGAATAACAACTCTCTCTGACTGAAAAATGTTAAAAGCAGAGAATTAAAACTCACTTGATGAAAATGGAATTTTTATTTTTCAGGAGATACTTTTGAAAACTCAGCTCTATCTACACCAATACTAAAACATAACATGATCAGAATCAAGATGAACTAAGTTTAGTGAAAAAGGGGAGGATGAGTTTGTGATTGAGGCACTAATCCAAGAAATATTTCTATACAGATATATTTAACTGGTAAAGAAATGTGCATTCTTCTTGTTTCTGTTCCTTTTGAAACTATGATCATAAAAGATCAACATATTTTAACTCAAAATTCCTTGGGAATTTTAGGTATCTCGGAATTCAATATTTGCACCATAATGTTCTGTTTGGGTACTAAATGCTTTTTATCCAAAAGAAAAAATGAAATAAAACATAACAGTCTGAGCTAAAGAAAAAAAAGGTCACCACTTTGACATACTGTTCCTGTCTAACCAAAGTCCCTTTGATAGAATTTTCCAAAGAAATTAATGTGTTTAGAAGTTTAGATAATTCCACTCTGAATTGTTTTCTTCATCTTTCTGTGYCTCAAATCCCCACCACTAAACTGTGAAAATCCCCCTTTTCTCTAATAAGACAAGTTGCTTTTCTGTAATAAGACAAGTCCTGGACATCATCTCCTTAAAATACAACCTGTATGGATACTTTAATGACTTAGAAGAGAAGAGTTAGATTCATTCTTGAAAAAATAAAAAAAATAATAAAAACAAAAAATGCACTCATTTTTGTATTGTAATATTAGGGTGAAAGGAAAAACAAGAACAGTATAGATATTGTCATAGTCAAAATTCAGATTAGATTATTTACAATATAGAACAGACACATAGGAGAAGGAAAATTTAAGCCACTTACTGTAACTGTTTTCCTATTCTTTAGGCAACTGGAAGATGGGATAAACTGATAAGAGGCTATGAGAATCAGAAAAGCTGAGTTCATCTAAAGTGTAAAATGGGCTGTATGGGTGTTGAGGAATAATGTCCGATGCATAGCACCAGATGAAGTTTGGTCATAATTCAGTTTAACAGCAAGGTAGGACCACTGATTGTTTCATCTGTACTTTTTCCCTTATGTTCCCACATACATATAGATTGTGCATTAGGCATCTTAAAAACTAGCTGCATTTTTTTTCTCTCATTTCTGTAGCCACAGGACATTTCCAGTGTAAACTGCCTAAAATTCTATCTCTAGTCACTCTGGGGTTTTGGTTTCTTTTTCCATGTAGCTTGTATTGATCCTGGTCTGAGCATTTGTCACGTGTTGTTAACTTCCCCAAAATCTGATAGAGTTCCTTCTTGGTCCTTAATTTGAGCTTCATTCATTCTTTCATTTCCTTTGCCCTTTCCTTCCTTACACATTTAGTTGATACTGCCTTGCCATTTTAACAGATTTTTTCTTTTCCAGACACTTCTGTATGAATTCCCCTTGTGTTTGTCACAATGACTTGTATTGCTTGTGCAGTAGACCATCACTTCATCCAGAACAGGGCATTTGATCTGAATGAAAGGCAGAAGGGAAAAAGGAAGTTTCGGTAGTCATATGTATGCAAATTGCCAACTCTAACACATTCAGAACCGCTTAAAAGATGTCTGCACTTTGTTGGGAAGTTCATATTCCTTGGCATGCTCTCCTGTACCATTCGCTGCCTTAGTAGTGTCTTGGCTCAGAGCCTTTTGCATTACCTGCTGATGCTGCAGGCGCTTTTTACTCAGAAGAGTGGTCTGACCTCCTTAGTACACATCAGATATGAGAAGTTATGAGCATCTCTGAATAAAAATAAAATTATTTTTGCAAATATATTTGAAATATTAATTAGATAAAGGTGTCTCCATGGCATGAAAAAAAAAAAAAAATTAAAAATGACAGTCATAACCAAAAAAATACCAGAGGTTATCTTCATCTTGAATCCATTCAAATTAAAAAACTCCAAAGCATGTAGTTTATTTTACTACGAAGCTTACACTGACATGGCTGGCACGTTAAACTGTCACTTCACCTTCAGGCCAAATTAACTGCCTTTGAATTGACTGCAGCCTGTTCATCCCCTTAAAACTCCASCAGCTGCAGAACAGATTCTAGCAAGTTTGCCAGTCTCTAAACTTTCTATCGAAGCGCATCTGGCTTGGCTGGTAAAATAAACTGTTGATTGCACTGTATTTGAAGTACTTGGCTTGAAGTACCTCCCCAGACTTTAAATATYAGTCTGCCTGAAACACTACTAAGAGATGATCTTAACTACAGCCTTTTCCCTTAGCAATATGCTTCTTTCTCAGCAATATGTTTCTATTTTATCCTTGCCACCTTCAAAATCATTGCTACACTGCCTGATCCTAATTTGCCTTGACTCCTCCCTTCTGGTTTTGAAGTCAGCTCTATCACTCACCTCGGTTCTCCACTTGGAGCAGTAGTTCAGTTTGTTCTGTAGACAACTGCTTTTGCACTCCCTTATTAGAATTTAATGGTAATATGCTTTACCAGTCATCTTCACGCATGATTTTTTCTTTTAACAGACAGCTCCACTTTGAGAAAAAAGATTTTAAAACACAATTTTAGTCTCCTGAGATAACTCAGATATCTTACCTACTCTCCCTCAGCTCCAATGCTCGATCCTGCCTACAGGACAGACAACTGGGAACTGATGTTGCTACGAACTTCCCAGGCCTACCAGACTCACATCCTCTTCACGCCCATCTAGGAAAAAAAAGCAAAAGCTATCTGTCGACACTACTACTCATCCTGAGAATCTCCTTAATGGCTTTGCACACAAGAAACTACTGAGGATGAAAGACCACAAAGTATATAAAGAGAATTTTTCATGATAAGGCCTAAAACCATGTTGTTGGGTTTTTTTTCCCCCACAATAAAAGTTAAAGGAACAATGGAATCAAAGGCTTAATTTTAAAATTAAATACTCTACATAGATTCAAATGGAGCTGTCAGTGCTAATAGATGATGAAGTCCTTACTAATGGCACAACTCAAGAGCACATGAAGAGGAAACTCTAACAGAAGCTAGAATTTGAACTTAAACCACATAATTTTACTTAGCTTGGGAATACTYTTATCCAGCAGTAAGTCTAAGGTATCTTACCTCTCAAAAAAAGAGAAGCTGAACAGAGTAACAGGAGAGAGTGCATTACCTCATGTTGTCTAAATAAAGTATAGCAAAAGATAATGTGAATGGTCTTTGCTGTGGAGAAGTTGATGTAGGTGATATTTCAAACTAACTTGCATCACCATGAGAGAACAGAATAGAAAACATGGGTCTGATTAGGACCCTGGAGGAGAGTCAGGCTTCTGAACATGTGAATCATGAAAAGGACACTGGATAGTGAAGGAAAACAGAAGAAATACAAACGATATATAAACCACTATATATATACAATTAGCTATTGAAAATGAATAAAAAAATTAAAGTTTAGAATGCTAAGATGGTAAAATACTAATATGACACCAAAGACACAGAAGACCACAAGATTACAGTCCTCGAATGGAAGTATCCAAATACTAAAAGCTAACATGGGAATCATGCTTCACCTGATGAGTTAAAGAACGAATGCACCTCGACACATGCCCAGGCATGAAGATAAGGACAGAGCCCATGAACCTGGGCGTTTGTGCTCTATCCTGAAAGAGGATGAAGAAGCAGCTGCTCTGGCCAAGACCAGAATCACAGCTTGTACCTGGAATCACAACTGAGCGCTAGAGCAAGCTGTCATAGACAGGGATAGCGCACATAAAATGCAGGGTCATATCTATCTCTCATGTATTATAAACATCACAATGTTATTCAAATGAAAATAAGCCTATCATCCCCTAGGTTTCAGTCACTGAGACTTCAGTGACAGTAGGAGGCTACTCTCTAAAGGTAAACATGTGATTTATGCTATTCTGCTCTTTAGTTCCATCTGGAAAAGATTCAAAGTAAATAAATAAAGGTTTTATATCTAAAAGTTAACATACATCCCTTTCAGGTTTTGGAGTTTAGCAGTCATTTTATCATTTCAGCATATCATTACATAAAGCAGACTGAGAGTGTAACACCCTGAAAGGCTGAAATTTTGCTTCAGTCTAAAATTCTTTGAGATAATATACACTTTTTGCAGCTGCTAACACTTGACAAATGTTTTTTACTTACTTCCTTCTTTTTTCCCTGCTTTTAATAACAAGCTAGAGACAGACCAATTTCTACACAATACATAACCCAGAACACATTGTGACTACCAATGTGCTTTTTTCCTAAGAACATATTTTTCCACCCCGAATGGAACATAAAATGCACAATTTATTCATCAGTAGAATTTCTTGCAAAATTGATTTTTTGCTGTTTAAGTAACCTTAAAAGCACCAGAACTTCATCTTTTCTCCTTTAAAAAAAAGGACCCCCCACCCCCTGATGGCTTATATTATGAAATACTGTCTTACATAGCATTCAATAGTTAGTGAGGGAGAGAGCATCTGTTGCCCATGCAATTAATATTTTGGTATTTTTAGACTACAACCCCATGGAAAAAAACTATTATATTATCAATCTTCTAAGTAATGCAGGCCAATGAAGTTCAGCATATTAGTCCTATACTAAATTGAACTATTCATGCTTGATTGAAGTATGTATTACATATATGTGGATGCACTGGTCATACTTACAAAGGCTGTAAATTTACCAGCTTTATCACTGAAGTATATATCATCCAGTGCTAAGTATCATTGTCAAGAAGTAGAGTTGTTTTGCTGCTGTGGTTATTTACTAGTAGTTACATGCAGCTGTGAATGTATAGTTTTGTAAAAGCAGATCCTGTGTCCACAAAAGTGTTCTCCAGGCACATAATTTCAACTTATTTGGCAAATTTACAACAGGTATGTTAGTTGCACATGCCAAAAACTCACCTAAGAGAACTAAATAACAATTCTCTAAAAACGACTATGATGAAATGCAAGAGTGATTTCCAAGATATTAAGCTAGACAAAAGCCTTGCAACATCTTAAATTAAGAATTTCTAGGTATGTCTGTGAAAGAGAATGTGAAACAGGATTTTCAGCTCTATGTTCTTTCTTGCAGTTCATTTATCGAGCTGGATCTTAGAATAAGTCTGTTTTTTTCCAAATAATCATTGAAAAAAATTATGGCAGAAGTTTTTTCTGCTGGAGTTTTAGATACAGCAAAGGTTAAGTAGTTGTTGAGGTGGTTCAATTTGCTCTCATTTCCAAAAGGGCAGGGATCCTAAAGCTTTGAAGTTCCCTAGGTCTCAGGCAGCTGTTCAAGCAGTTTTCTACTGTGGTCCATTGTGTTTCATAATACATATATTTTTTTAAAGTCCTAAATAGGTATAAAAATAATTTGTAATACTTTTCACACTATTATACTAAATGTACTACTGTACATTCATACAGGGCTGCCATATAAGTTCAGATTGTCTAGCATACACATTTTACCATTTTACCTCATATTGTAATACAAATAGAAAAATGATTGTGACTGATAATGACTGAACAATTGAGTTATTCAGAAATATTAGGATTCAAACTTCTGTAAGATAGTGCTCACTGAAGCATGGAACGTAATATAGAGGAATACTCTGGTACAATCAACATGTTGTATTTGGAGCTTTTTGGAAAGAAGGACTTAAGGATTCCATTTTAAGCAACATAATAATATTGTGAAAAAGGTTCTGCAGAGGGAGACTTTTTGATCACTATAGACAATTTTATTGTCATTGCTGCTGTTTTCAGAACTTTGCTTTTTGGGAAATTTAAAAAAGGGGTCTCTTGTTTTTTTTCATTCTATATGGGGATGGAGGAGCATAGAAACTGCACAATTTCTTACAGAACAGAAATCTGATCCTTATTCAACTGTCATATTCACTATGTACGTAAACACTCTTAAATAATTTCTTTCAGGGAACACTATGTTAATCTCTTAAAACTTTTATCCTGCCAAGTCTTTCAGAACAGTCTGTGACAAGCTGAATCATAGTATCATAGAATAATTTAGATTGGAAGGAGCTCCTGGAGGTCGTCTGGCCGAACCTCATTTTCAAAGCAGGCTAGCTTCAAAGTTAGAGTGGGTTGTTCAGAGTCTTATCCAGCTTGGTTTTGACCATCTCCAGGGTGGCAATTCCACAGCCTTCCTGGGTAACCTTTTCCAATGCTTTTACCATGCCTTTAACTGAGATGAGATAGTGATGAGATAGTGATAGGGGTTTGCTACTATCCTTCTCCTTGCACAAAAATACCATTAGGTATTCTATTCATAGCTTTTCATCCTCCTAATAACTTGTTTTTCTAACTCAAATTATTTGTCTTTAACTTTCATAACAGTCATAGTGTACCCTCATATTACATGCCTCTCCTAAACCATACTGCCACCCTAATGACCTCTATGACCCTAAATCCATTTTTCTTCAAGTATCTTCAGAGCTTTTTCTCACACACAACTTTTTGCATTCAGAAATATCTTTCCAGAAATCTCTTATGTAACTATTTTATCGTTCTTGCTAATGTGCTTTTTTGTTATTCCCTTTCTGAAGCAGTAACATCTGTGGCACAATTAATAATGCTGAGACCTTTGTTCATTTTACTGAACAGAACCACTTCATGTATTCATATGTCAGAGGTGATCTACCATATTTCTTTACTATTTCTTTACTTGAATTATCACACATAAGAATCATTAGTTCTCAAGAGCAGGGTGAAGTGTATACATAAAAAAAAGTTTGGTCTTTGAACCCTTGAAAATAAAAGCAACAATAAGAAAATATAATAATTCTTTTTCTATTTTATGCTTCCATCTCTGATGGACAGTAGCACAAAATTAATAGCTGGGAAAAAAAAGCTGTTTACCTCGCCTGGTGCTTGAAACTTAGGTTGGCGATGGAGTTGTAAAGAAGTAAATTAAGGATCATTTCTTACTAGGCTAACAGCTTTAGTAGCAATTGCAGATAATCATTCCTGCTTCCAGCAGGAGAGCAGCTGGACATGAACAACCAGATAGGAATAACTGAATAACTGAATTTTGATTGATGACTTGACTGGAAAATTATTAGTGTTGAACTGATTTTTTTTCCCCAAAAATTCTTCTTTCCAAAATGAAAACTCCACAGATTTCATTTGTTTGATGTGAAACATTCCCCTTCACACAAAATAGAACAGTAACTTTGGCAGACTCAGAAAGTAAGTGATGCTAATGCATTAAAAAAATGTATGTTATCATAGAATATTTTTGGTGTCTCCTTATAGCAAAACATCCAACAGTTGACTTCTGTTTTGCTCTCACCAGGCTATTTGGGGGAATCAAATATATGTAAGTGCACTAAAATGAAGATGCACATGTAACAACTAGCCAGCATAAGAAAGATACACATATATACACTCCTGTATGCCTCAAGTAATGTAAGAACTGTCACTTTGACTTTGTTGTATTTTTAGATTTAGTGCTGTCTATAACAGGAAGGGCTTCAAGGCTACAAAATCCCCTAATTCGTCTTTTCTAAAAGTGAACACTTTTATGTCTACTAACTTCATTTATATGCCTAATTTTGTGTTATAATGGATAGGTTGACTAATTTTGTGTTATAATGGATAGGAAAGCTAAGGTTTGTTTTCTTTTGGTTTTCTTGTCTCAGATTGAAGCAATTTAATATGTCACTGGAGTTATAAAACAGTAGCTTTATGCCTTCTGTTGTGAAATCCTTGACACAAAGCACTTGCTCCTCCCCATTCTACATCACTTAGAATTGCTTAGCTCCTCTCCTGATTGCGAAATTAACAGATTTGTTTTGAGTAAACATCCTAATTTGTGAATTCATTAAATTATTTTTAAGATATAGGATCTTGATGCACACACTGTGTAAGTTAGAAAATGGAGATATGAGGTTTTGGTGTCACTTGTAATGTATCCTCCCAAGACTGAAATTCTAACACTTGGTTTGCCTATCAGTCTGACTTTTGTTTACCCAATATCCACAATGTGATACTGTATTTCATATATGTGATGGCAAACTACAGACAAGTCATTTTCTGAAAAGGCAAGTTCTTAATATTTTCCATTTCATGAAGAAACGTTTTGTCAGAAGTAATGCTACTAGCAAAACGAAATATGAATATAAAGTACGTTGCACTGTATATACAATTGTTGGTGAGTCAAATACACAACCACAAGTTTTGCATACACATTATTGTACTAAAGTGAATAGGTTTCTACTGAAATATGATATGTTGCCTGACCTACTAATCTACCTTTCACTGATGATGCAAAAGTACTGCCATAAGTCATTCTGAAGTACAGGCAAGCTCTATGTCCCACAACACCATGCAGTTGAAATGACCTGTAAAAGGAAAACAATTAAAATAAATACGTTTGCAAGACAATGGAAAACGTATTTATTTGAAGCAAGTCCAGTTCCAAATTCTAAGGTTACAGAGTCCCTCTACATTTGATATTAACTTTCTGCTTTGTAGAAATGGAAATATCTTGAGTATTTATTTTAAATTCGTAAATATGCATGCTCACCACTTGTTTCTTAGATTATTTGGTGTGAAAGGAAAAATTTTTCTATTTCTAAAATTATGTGCCAATAGTTGTTATAAATTAGTAAGACTTAAAATTTATACTCAGCTCAAGGTGAGAGTTTGATAATGAAAAAGGAATTAAAAAAATTGAGTACTGCTAAGGAAAATCAGATCTAACACAATACTTCTAAATTTGAAAGACTTGACACTGCAAGGAAAACATAATATGTGTCAAAACAAATGTTTTAAGATTCATAGCCATTTTATAAACCACTTACTTGCCTGTTATTTGTTGGTTTTCCCTGGTTAAGAAGTACAGGTTAAGAGAAGGTTTTCAGGTTAAGAGAAGGTGCCTGTGTTAGGATACTTTATAATGTTTCTTGTTCTCTTGGTTTGTTTGTGTTTGGTTTGTTTTGTTTTGTTTTGTTTTGTTTTGTTTTTTCTCTACAGGGATATGAGAAGACAACATCTTCTGGAAGAGTAAGGACCATGACCTGAAAAGGAGGACATTGCAAAGGGAAACACAGTTCATAATATTTCCACAAAATGTCAAAATGCACACAACTCCATAAACTCACCTAAAAGAATGAATCCATAAAATGAATGTATGTTCCTAGAGGCATATAGACACAGTGATCAAAATGTCCAAAGATGAAAAGTCCTTTACAGAGCCTAAACTGGCAAAACTTTAAAAAGTTTATAATGTTCAGAAACTGTTGATTATCTGCTTCTGGAGTAGTTCCTTTAAGTCAGTTCAAGCCAAGCACGCAAAGAATTACTGAGTTCTAAAAATATTGACTAGAATCTTTCTATGTCTTTATGTGAAATATTACCTAAGCTGTGAAGTACAACCACACTTTAGCTTAATGTATCTTACAGATTGTAATTAATAATGTTTTCAAATGAGGCAAGATGCATTATTTTATTTTTCTTTCCTCTGAAAATACATCTAACATAAAAAAACCCAACAAAAACCAACCCATTACATATGTTTCCCATGGCATTTATACAAAACAAATTTGCTTTCTGATGACTCCTTTTGCTGTGAAGATCTTACAGTAGTTACCATACCAGATTTCCTGATCTGAACAAAGGTCTTTTATTCATCATCCCAAATCAGCTCTCCCTCCCACCTAGCTGAATGATGCAGAATTGTCACTTACAGCAACGAAAAAGATAAGTGCAAGCAGAATGTTGTATGATTTGTTGATTCTGGCTTCTGCTGTCTTCTTGCAGCTGCTGTGGTCTGAAGCATTAGATACTTGCTTGAGCTGGGTTTCAGATTAATATTTACTTGCTTGTAATTTAACCAAAAAAAAAAAAAAGAAAGAAAAAAAAAAAGTTTGTCAATGATGTCTGCCTTCAAGGGTGAAGGCACTGGGATAATTAACAAAAACAGCAAGACAGAGTTTCAAGAATTAGTCATAAGAACCACAGACAAATAACATGTTTCAATACATAGTATAAAATATTAACTGGGATACTATAATTGTACATAGACTAGAAAAAACAGAAATTAATTAAAGATGATCAGATTTTTCTTGCTGTCAGACTAGTAAGCAATTTAAAGAGGGTCTATAGCATTACTTGAGAAACAAAGGCCTAAGTTTTCAGAAATTTTCAGTATTGACTCTAATCTTCTTCAGTTAGGAACAGCTGACTATTTAGCATCATTAAAGGGAGAGAAGAATTAAATCATTGAGAGCTTTTGGAAAGTTTAATCTATCAAGACTGTTGCTCCTATTAGGAAGTACTGAGGCAGTTTCTGATTCAGTCATTGGTATATCACATTACGACAACAAACTTGAAAGTTTTAACCCCACATCTCCAAGACTAATCAGTAGCTTTCTGTCAGTTGTTTTTTCTTTAAATCTAGACATAATAGGAAGTCTGTGATTACAGTTTACCTTCCCTCATATTGTAACTCCTAACATTATAGGACTTGACTAATGATGATCCTGCACTGCTATTTTACATTACCACTTAAGAATTCTAACACATTAAATACGAAATATTGTGTCAGAGTTTGTCCAGAGTGTTTCTATTGTCTCTCTACTGTCTACAAAGCTTTACAAAWAAGGCATGGTTTCGATGGTGTGTGAACTTGACACATTTAATATATGACTGCACACTACAGGCAGGCAGGAGGTATTCTCCAGCTCCTTAGATTATGTAAACAGGATCTGGTCTCTTAGGACATCCTTCTATTTTATTAACTACTGGTACCACATAGATGTAATAGTGAAACAAAAAAACAAGAAGTTTTATTTAGTAAAACTTTTAGTGTAGCATCCATCTCACAAAAATGTTGATATAAACAGTATAGATGTCTAAAATTACCCTAGATGCTATTTATTCTCCAAACAGACATTTCTAGAGAACAATTCCTCTGACTTAATTTAGACTGTTATAGTAGGATGAGTTAAATTTTTCCTCATGTTTATTTCATTCTATTGATTATAAAATGATGCCAGAAATATCAGCTTGTATATAAACTGCATAGTAAATATCTAAAGGTGGATTAAATTAATCCCACTGTTATTTACAAGTTTAAGCAACAAAGATTACATGTGAAGCAAATCCAAATAATAATTTCACTTAAAATTTTGCTACCAGATACTGCTGTCTTTGATCTATATAACTTCCCTGAGTTGTATTGCCAGTCTTAGATCTGGAGACCTGGGATTCAAAGCAACTTCCAACCTCAGCCATTCTGTGGTTCTGTGATTTTGTGGTTCTTGGCCTGTACGAGGAAAAAGGACGCAACTCTTGTACAGTCAGACTCTTTGTTGATTTGTACAGAACTTAGTTTTTACCAGGCATGGGTCATGGAAAATTAGAGGTCCAAGGGATGGAGAAGCAAAGTGAAAAAATGGAACTGAAGTAAGAAAGAATTATCTGCAAGCTAAATACTGAGATGGGAAGGACCCAAACAGAGGAAGCAATTATTACTTACTGCATCCATTTGCTTTATTCATCATAGCTATAGGATTTTCATGGAGTTTTTAATGATTATGTTCCAAAGACACATTGCTGAAAGTTGATCAATAGCTATAATATAATCCAAAAGACCAAATAACTAATCAGAACATAGCTTTGAAGTGTCAATCATGTCCTAAAGTGGATTACTGCAGCACAATTATGATTCACTAATTTTGAATTAAAAAATGTATATCTGAATAGTTTTATAGGGTTTGTGCATACCTCCTTCTGCTGTGGAAGATAGGACCAAATAAAAGGATAAGGGAAAAGTTGAAAATTGAATTTTTCCTCTATTTTGAATAAAATGTTCTTTTTCTTAATTCTTTGTTTTGTGCCTTTTGGTTTAATCCTCTCATGTTTCACGATTTCATATGAATATATATGTCCAATGAGAGATAAGAAAGCCCAGCAGCTCACAGAATGCTCTACATATTGCTTAACTGAGCTCTTTTTTACTTCCTCAGGACTCTGGCTTCTTTCTTTCTTTCCATCTGTGAACCTTAATGTCCTCCTGAAGAAGGGATTGGTTTGGGATTAAGTATTACTTTTTCCTACTTTGTTTAATTTGCAATTAAAAAAAAAAAAAGTGAGCAGTACCTGTTTTAAAAAGTGAATTTAATGTCCAGAAAATCCATAAAGTGTTCCAGAAATACTAACTTCATTGTTTATTGGGAAAAGATACTTTGGTGATTTACCTTTTACTCCTTTTGTCCATCCCTATTCTCCTCCTAAATACTGATCTGTCTCTTTACAGTTCTTCATCCTCTTAAAAAAGAAAACCAAAAGGCCTTTTCTTCTGTTGATGTTGATACAGTCCACCAGCAGCTGGTTTGAAACTATCCTAGCTACTCTCGAATACCTTGGAAGTGGAGCTGTCTGTAAAGGCTTGTGTTCTCCCAACAAGTAGGAGAAGGTATAACCAAAACCCGAAACCTTGTCTTGTCAGGAGAGGAAAGGCAAAACATGAGGGAAAGGCAGACTTTTCTGATGCAATCATCATGTAAACAGATTAGAAATGTTTTTATTTCTTCACCTATTTCTTCTACAAGTGGTTTTAGACATATTATCTATTTTGGAGGTTATGAAAAAAGACTTGGGTTTATCTTTTAGTTTTACCTTAATCTGGTTTGACTTGCATGTGATTTCAGGTAGCTGGATGACTCCAAAGCATTCTTTATGCAGGATATTTAACCACACTGCCACAAACTGAGGCTCTGGGAAACTTAGCAAGTGTCCTAGCTCTCCCAGCAGACCTTCAGCTCTATCCGAAATGCTACCGAGTGGCTTCCTGTTGAGCCTCACAGCCTAGAAGGTGAACTAGCACTACAGGGGTTTGAGATGCAGAGCTGTGTGGTGACATTGAAGGCTCTCTGTCATGCTGTTCAGATACATGAAGCCTGAGGGGTAATAGGGCGTGTATAACATTTATTCTTTACACAGTTCATTTGTTGATGAAGGTCTCTTCTGCTTACTGACTCATTTGTTATTCCCTAAATAAGCATTTCAGAAGAACTATTCAGAGAGGATCTGATTCAAAGTCTAAAGAAATCAATTAAAAGCAGGCAACTGCTGTCTGGAATTGACTTAAGAACAGATCTGAAAAAAGGTAACATCAATGGCCTGTAAGAAGACATGCATAGGTTCTGAATACCAAAGGCAGGTATATGGAGACCGTCTTTCAAAAACAGATAGGGTCAAACACTGAAACTGTGTTCTAAGATTAGAAAATAACAGAAAGAAATTTGATGTTATTTATGCAATAGGATATCAGTTCCTTAGGAAATTTTTAACACAAATTACTTCACATCCTCCTATTTCTCTCACTCTTTCACTTCAGTAGTATTGAGAAATGGCCATCTTCATTAATGTAATGCAAAGGTAACACTAGCAAYTCATTTTAAATTAAAAACATGGTAAAATATTCTCAAGCAATTGATTTAACCTACAATGATGGTTGTTCATGACTTCTATGGACAAAGTAGGTTTTTATATCTCACACACACAGACTCATTTGAAATAGATAGTCTGGACAAGACATTTTTATCTTTATGAATTAGTTAACCCACAGATGTTATGACAAATTTTGTTCTAGCCAGAGCTTTATTTTGAGAAGTCTCTTTTTTTCTTTTTTCTTTTTTTTTTTTTTTTTTTTTTCAAATAAGCAGCATTTGAGCTGGATACAGCAACTCTTTTAATAAAATCTCTTTTAAATATATATCTTAATTTATTTTCTATTAGGTATTGTCCTGGATATAGGAATATGAGTTATTTTACAGTATAAAGAAAAATATCATTGTTCTTTGTATTATAACACAAAAACTGCAGTGATGTTTTTCTTTATACCATAAAATTATATATCTTTCCTGGTGGAATGGCATGTCTTTGTACATTACATGTTTATTCTGGTAAACAAAAACTGAATGCGGAGTTTATTTGTGACTTTTAGTAAATAATTTAATAATTTATCACCTCTGTACAAGCAAGACAATATTGATTCACTTTACATGATAATGTTCAGCTTAGAAATATCTTTTAATGACTATCCAGCATGTTTAAATGAAAATAAATTGATTGGCAGACTGCTGGTACTGAGGAAAAAAAAAGAAAAGAAAAAGAAAGAAAACAACAAACCAAGTTCTCAGCTGTAATCTGTGTAAATTTTTACTTTAAAATCATATGAAATTGATAAATAAATGAATATTTAAACACATGAAAAGGAAAAATGGGTAACCAATAATCCAAAGATTAATAGCTTAGGAAACCTTGCATATTGTGAGATCATAAAACGAGGTAACAGTCCCAGTCATAGAACTCGAAGCATGTGCTCTTGCTTGGCTTTGTTTGTCACAGTTATGTACAAGAATGCCACACTTGCTGCCCAGAGTATGACAGCAGAGGGACTGGAATGGAAGCTATCTGTTGTTTTAAATGAATACATTATGATAATCTTGATAAAAGAAATAGCAGTATCATATCCTGCCATGCAAAGCAGTAACTTTTGCCATAAGCTGTAACATGTACTAATTTTAAGACAGCTATGCAGTTGGAAGACACAGGATAACAAGCGAATTATGAGAGCAATGATGCTGATATGTGAGATCAAATACTTATCAACATCAGCCACGTGTAAAAAACCTCCTGCTGGCTGATCATTGGTGCAAACAGGGGTTGAAAGTAGAGTAATATTGCCTTGGAAACCAAACAATACAAGCAAAACTGAAACAGGAAGCGAAAAAACCTTTTACCAAAGCAGAAACTTTCAGAGTTTGTTGTCTGAACAATACTTAAGCATCCCCTTTTTACTTCAAATAATTGTTGAGTGGTAAAATAGTGTTCTAAATAACATGAATATTGACTGCAAAACACTTTCTGAATTTCATAGTTAGAAATGCAGCAGGTTAAGGATAGCAAGCTAGTTCATTTAACTCTTGCTATAGGGGCCCTGATATATGGCCCATTATCAGTTGCCCGTGCCTTATATGATACAGCAGCCAGTATTACAGCTACATGAAAAATGACATTAACGTGCTCAGCAGAACAAGAAAACTCACAGCTAGCAGGGAAAAATGGAAATCAGTGGGTACACCAGTGATTAAAACTGCAGCTGAACCAGCTGCCCTCAAATTAAGATCCTCTAGAGCGCACCCATTTGTGCCAGTTAAGATTCCAGACAAAGCTCTGTAGAAAAGATCAGGCAGTAAAAAAGTACAGATTTTTTCATAGCTGGCAAAGTTTAGATAGAGTAGAAATACTTTATACCAGAATGAAACACAAAATTTTACATTGTGTTTCCATAGGATCCAATGATGCACACTGAAAAAGCTGTACCACTTATATACATAACACCTATACAAACAATGTGATCACTCAAATTCCTCTTTAAAAACTCCTGTAATGACAGTGCTGAAGTTTTATTTTACCCCTGGCATTATGGAACGTATAGTTCACTACCACTAAGTAGTGCTACTCAAAGCTGGTGAGTCCCCTGTGCAGCCAGAAAAAATATATTGTTAAACACTCTCTGCTATCTTTACCTTTATTATCAAGGTAAAGGTATTTACCTTTTTTATCAATATCAAGGTATTATATATCCAAACAGTAATGATAATAGCAGCCAAGAGGTACCAGTTCGTCAGGAATATTGCCTAGAACTAGCAAATCAGTTACTCTTCCTAGAAGTATCATACTGGTTTCAAGTGCCGAATAAAAATTAAGATGCAGCAAGTTGACTCTCCTGATACCAGAACTGTTAGCAAGCTCAGTGTATCAGTGAATAGTACCTGCAAGTACTTATGCTGCTTGCCAGTATAGAATAATTAACACAGGGTAGGCGGAGGTATCACTAAAACTTTGTACAAAGTAGTGTTCTACACCAGTTTAGGAGGAAGGCAGCATGACAAGGACATTGTATTGCTCAATAATGTTAAACTGGAGAGGGAGTTATTATTACTATTTTCTAGGAAAGCTGCTATATTAGGACAGGACCATCTGAATGCCAGCCATCAGCATGGCACATCAAGTCTCAAGACTTCTGTGAACCAAGGTAAGAACCTGACTTCCCAAGGTTGTATCTGAAATAAACTGCATGCCTTGTATGTATGGGTCACTGAAGTGGGAGGTACTAAAGACTGCTTACATGAAGTAGTGAAAAGGAAGTCACAGGATTTTAACACCCCTACAAAAACTATTAGCTTTCATCATGGTAGCAGATCTGTAGAGAATAGATTTCAGTAAACCAGCAGATGTTACGTGAAAAAGATTTACCTTGCTTTGCAAGAGACAAGTGTTTTTTCCCTTGTTACTGCATTTTATTTGGCTTGAAGAATTACCCATGTTACTCTGAGCAATTTGAATGTATTTCATGCATAGTACTGTGTTTCTGTTAAAAAGTGGTGCATTAAATGGAATTCATTGAATCCAACTGTGAATTTCTACTCTCTGAGACATATAAATCTGAGCTAATCCCTTTAAAGTTCATTTATAGGCAATGAGAAGGTGCCACTAATATCTGAAAATAGATTTGCACAGTTTCTATTTGTTTCTATTGACTTTTTGTTTTAAGAAGATAAATCAAATGTCAGTATGATCTGCATTTTGGATTAGGAAGTGTGGCTTGCTGAAATAGTTCATATTAATGAATAATAATCTGATTTTGTTTAGTCATATTTGTTGAGTTGATTCTTACAAGCAATACCCTGAAATCTGAGCATTAGCAAAATTTAAAATTACTTCCCTTTTTCTGACAGATTCACCCCTTTTCTGACATTACGTATTCTTGAGATTCAAGGATACTTTTGAAGATTCTTTTCCTATCACTTGCTTTGGGATAAATAGGAAGTTAAAATGCCAAAATGAAATCACAAGAAAAAAAAAAAAAATCTCTTGAGGATTACTGCAGGTCATTGTGTCCACAGCCAGGTTCCAAATATACAAGCAGAATACTTGTGCTCTGCCTTCAATATTTAATGGGGAACACAAGAGTAGACCCTTGTTTTGTTGATATATATTGAGTATATCTGATTGTGAGATATGTTTCTTCCTTTCTTGGTGAAACTTTTAAGGAAGATTTTTTGTTTATTTATTTTCATTTCTCTCTTTGAGTGATTCCCAAACACATCTTTTCTGCAAGCAGATATAAGCCTAGCTAGGAAGGAGTGTGTTTGCTGAAACTCCTTTTGATTTTGGTGACATATATTTGTTGTTTCAGATGGAAGTTGTTGAAATTATTTTTGTAGATATTTACTTTCTCTGATAGTTTTCTGCTGCTTAGTCGGACGCTGACAAGTAACTGAGTGCTCTACTTGGGACCTTTATTTACACGTTCTAATTTCATACACAATAATACATAAGTAGTTTTATAAAAGAGCTAGGGCTTTAACATCTAGTAGTTATAAAAGTAAACAAATTATCCTGTTCCTTTTACCAGAGCAATTAACCCCTTCAKTACATTTTGTCCATTATAAATAATTATTTATTTCTGAAAATGTCACTATGCAATGGGGAAAATAGCTTAAAGGTAGCAACTTGGAAAATTGGGACATAAGACTGTGGAGTATGACAACATAATCAGTGAATAAAAAGGAAGGGGAATTAATAAGATGGCAGCAAAAGAGATCAAATTCTGAAGACACTGAACTGTAAGACCAAAAGTTTATGTGCAAAAAAAAAAAAAAGGGATGAGAACTAGTGCAGTGACTGAAAAGATAGATAATGTACACAGGACAATGGATAGAGGTGATGGCTGCAATAACTGCTTTCTTTTTTCTATTGTTCATAGTGAAAGTTATGATAATTCCAAGGTCAAGTGAGTGATCACAGCAATCAAAAGGGAAGATAAGATATAGTGGTCTGAATAACATCATTTAGCTATAGAAAAGGATTTCTGATCTGGAATGAATTTGGAAAGAAGTTGGGGAGTGTGCATGCATATAACTTCTTCATTCCTAATTCTAACAATCTAAGTTTAAAAAAATTTGCAGTCAAATCTAATTTGATTAAAGAAAATGGCCAAAGTCTTTCTCAGGAACCAAAAAAATTACACCTGCTAGGCATTATCATATTGTTGTTTGTATGGGTTGCTTCAGTGTGGCAATTTGTACTATTCATGTATACTAGTAAATAGTTTCTGTAATGTCCTCATCCAACATATTTGTGCATGAAGGGCTAACATAGATAATGAGATTCATGTCACCTCAGCTTAAGTATCTAAAAATTAGACGTCGTTGCTATTCATCTAAATTTCCTCCACAGACATTAAAGAGAGAAGCATCTTCAGAGATATATTTATCATGCTTCTAATAGATACCCATTTAAAGATGAATTAATCACTCTCTGGAGGTCTCACTCCTTCTCTTTCCATTGATTATATGGAAAGTCTAGACACCTAACTTGGACTGAATGCCCAACTTTTAAATGACTCGAATGAGATGAAATGAATCTCATTTACAGCCACTTGTCCCATAGTGAGTTGAATTTCTCCAAGAATAGTTCCAATTTACATTATACTACTCAAGCTTTTACTGTTTTGTCCATATTCACAGCTATGGAAAGAAACTGTTTTGAAAATTCCATGTGGATATTTTATTCTTTTATTGCTTTTACCATGAAATGTTCTTTATTATTTCTTTAATTAGACATTGTTGATAGCAGGGAAATATTTTGACCTTTGAATATTCTTTGTTCTAAACATAAAAAACAGCCAAAGTGACATAGATTGGACAGAAGCAGCAAATAAACACGTTAGTTAATTCTTGGAGAGAGTTTTCCTTTATCCTAAATTCCTGAGACACTTGAGTTCAGAAATATTGGTAAATCCTTGTGACTAGTACATATTGTGTGTATATGATTAATACCACAAACAAAATAACAAAATTACTTTAAATATCACAAATAGACACAAACACACATATAAATGCACATATACACACTTCCTCCTACTCCTCACTTTATAGTTTTCATTCAAAATTACAGTAGCAAAATAAACACCTTAGATTTCAGAAGTGCAGATTTCAACTCCTAGAAGAGTTTTTGCTCAGTGAACTGTTAGGACTCCCATGGGAGTCTGTCTTGGAGGGCAAAGGTACTCAGAAGTGCTCAGAAATTTTCAGAGGCAGCCTGCTCAAAGCACAAGAGCTGTCCATCTCCTTAAAAAAAAAAAAAAAAAAAAAAAAAAAAAAAAAAAAAAAAAAAAAAAAAAAAAAAAAAAAAAAAAAAAAAAAAGGAACAGGACTAGAAATAGAAATAAACCAGCCTTGTTAAGCAGATAGCACTCAAAGAACTCAAATATGAAAAAGAAATATGTGAGAGATGGGAAAGGGGGCAGACACCTAAAGAGGAATACAAAAAATATTGCTTGAATACAAAAGAGGAATACAAAAAATATTGCTTGAGCTTGCAGAGATGCAGTTAGGAAGGCAAAAAGCTCAGCTGGAGCTCAAAATAGCAGGAGAGGCTTCTATAGGTATGTGTCGTGGTTTAACCCCAGCCAGCAACTAAGCACCACACAGCCGCTCGCTCACTCCCCCCAGGTGGGATGGGGGAGAGAATCGGAAGGGTAAAAGTGAGAAAACTCATGGGTTGAGATAAAGACAGTTTAATAGGTACAGCAAAAGCTGTGCATGCAAGCAAAGCAAAACAAGGAATTCCTTCACTACTTCCCATCGGCAGGCAGGTGTTCGGCCATCTCCAGGAAAGCAGGGCTCCATCACGCGTAACGGTTACTTGGGAAGACAAACRSCATCACTCCGAACGTCCCCCCCTTCCTTCTTCTTCCCCCAGCTTTATATACTGAGCATGACGTCACATGGTATGGAATACCCCATTGGCCAGTTTGGTTAGCTGTCCTGGCTATGCTCCCTCCCAGCTTCTTGTGCACCTGGCAGAGCATGGGAAGCTGARAAGTCCTTGACTAGTAGACTACTTAGCAACAACTAAAAACATCAGTGTGTTATCAACATTCTTCTCATACTAAATCCAAAACACAGCACTATACCAACTACTACGAAAAAAAAAAAAAAATAACTCTATCCCAGCTGAAACCAGGACAGTATGTTAGTATTGAGTGGAAGTACAAGGAAGACACAAGACTGCTGCTGAATGGAGCTGGCAAGTTAGTTAGAAATGCCACAGGAAAGAAGTATTCAGTGTTGTTTTCACCTTGATCTTTAAGGGTGATGTCAGCTCCCAAGTCTCTATTCCAAGACGAAATGACAAAGTAAATGGTGAGTCACTGACAGTAGAGGAGGGTTGAGCTAGGGACCATCTGTACCAGTTGGACAGGTAGTGGTTTGTGGGACCTGATGGGATAAATCTGAGGACAGTTGCAAGACACTATTGCAAAGCCACTCTGTCCTTTTTAGAAGGTCATGGAGATCAAGGAAGATCACAGATGATTAAAAAAAAGTCAAATATGTCCATCAACAATAAAAAAACCCTAGAAAATGACAGACCAGGTAGCCTTACCTCAGTTCCTGAGAAAATCATAGAACTGGTCTGGATTTCCACACACATGAAGGACAAGAAGGAGATTGGGAAAAGCCAACACAGATTTACCAAGACTAAATTGTGCTGAGCCAATCTAACTGCCYTCTGTGATGAAAAGGCTTCCTCAGATAATAGAGGAGAGCAGTGGATATCCATGTACCTTGACTTTTGCAAGATGTTTGACATGATCTCTCGCATCCTTGTTGAAGCTGATAAGATATGGCCTGGACAAATCAGTCTCAGGATGGATGGAAAACTGTCTAAAGTGCCAAACTCAAAAGGTGGTTAATATCTCAGAGTCAAACTGGCAGCTGGTCGTGAGTGGAATTCCTCAGGGTCTTTAAAAACAATCTGGGTGATGGGATTGAATACATTATCACCAAGTTTGCAAGTGACACCACATTGGGAGAAGAGGTAGATAACACTGGATGTAAGACATAAAATGCAGAGTCCTCAACGGTCTGGAAAATCAGGCCAAAAGGAATTGCATGAGATTTAACAAAGACAAATGTGAAGTCCTGCAGCAGTGATGGAATAATCCCAATCAGTAGTACAGGCTGGGGACTAACTGGCTGGGGAGCAGCTCTGCTAGAAAGGATCTGGTTGTGCTGGTAGACAGAGCGCTGAATGTGAGTTAGCAGTGTGCCTTTGCGGCAATGAAGACAAACCATGTCTGTGACTGCAGCAGCAACTGCATCACAAACAACAGGATTATTGCACTCTACTCAGCTCGTTAGGCCACACCTGGTGTATTGTGCCCAATTTTGGTACCCCCAGTAAAGGACAGCCCAAACAGAGAGGGATCGGAGCAGGGCCCTCAAGATGATTAGAGTGCTGGAGAATTTGATGTGTGAAGAAAAGTTGAAGGAACTGTGTTTTTTCAGAGGAGGGAAGAGAAGGCTCAGGAGGGATCTAATCACAGTTTTCCATTACCTGAATGGTAGTTATAGAGAAGATGGAGGTATTCTTTTCAAAAGGCTGCAAAATGAACAGACGAGACAAGAAGCATGAGTCACTTCAGGGGAAATTCCATTTCCATATAAGAAAAAAAAAAAAAGTCTTTGGGAAAGTTAAACATCGGATAGGTTGCTCAGGCCAGTGGTGGAATCTTCCTTGCTGGAAACATTCAAGACGGCTTTACAGGGCCATGGCTAGCCTTGTCTAAGGCCCCACTTTCCACAGAGGGTTGGATCAGAGGGTATCCAGAGGTCCTTTCCAGCCTAGACTTTTCTATCAGTCTATAATTGTATCTTTCACCCCCCAAAATGTACTTGATTTATGGAGGACCATCAGTCAAATTAATCTGAATTTATTAGAGAAGTAAATTTAAAGTGGAATAGTTTTACTACATCAAACTCCTCTGTGGATACTCTCATTGACCATTTGAGGGGTCTTAAGTTGATTTACTGTAATTCACTTTCCTTACGGTCAATTGAAAGGCCAATATTTTCTCGAAAGTGGAGACATGCTCCATTTTTTAATGTTTATATTTAAATTTTGAATATGTGCTCAGAATGTTGGTCAATCACATTTAAATAAATAAATGCATGTTCAGAAAATTGCAGATCTCTCCAGTCAGAACATTAAGATACCTCTAATACTCACACTATCTATCATCAGTGGATAAATAAAGGGTTATATCTGTATTGTACCAATCTGGTCACTTGATGAAAACATCTCAATTGGTACATCCTCATTCAGACATTTATGTTGTACTGGTACAGATGCCAGGTTATTTGACTAACAGTCCATCTGCAACAAACACATTATGATTTGGAAATACTGGTGAATTTGGAACCACACAGGCTTTAATCATTACAGAAAAATGCACTTTGCCACCTTCAACTGCATAGCACCATAAGGTTAAAAGTGTCTAGCATCACCCATTAATCATGTCTCGGTCTGTTTAAACTCAGACGCAGCATGGATATTCATATGACTTGCTTCTTTGTCAGAATATTGTAAAATATGGACATTTAAGAAGGAGACCTGGGGATGCAGCATGAATGCTGATTTTCACAGATACATAACCATAAGGAGGGGAGCAGTGGACAACCCATAAATCTGTCCTCTCTGCAGTAATTTTTGATCTCATAGAAATATCATGTGGTGGCCCACTTAATCTACGCAGCAGAATACTTGTCCTGCAGAGGCACAAACTATATCATGTCAGCTTCTTTCATCTTAATTGCTCCCTTTTTTGCTGCATAGAAATGAACATTTGAAAATGCATAGTGACCTCTTGAACTGATCTGCAGGCCTATATGGAATATGCACCTCACTGTACTTTATGTGGTATGACAAAACGGCCCTGAAAAGGAATGCAAAGCAGATTGTGTCAATGCTATAGAGAAAAAAATGCCTAGGATAGAGGTAGCAGGTTTTGCCCAGTTTAATTCAAGTTCTTGGAATTTTGTTTCAGATTTCAATCCCTGTTTAAAGAATGTTTGCACCCTGAAGAAAGAGGTGTGCTTTCAAAGTAGGGTAATAATGATGCATAAATTGCCTGCTTTGAAGCTTTGTTGAAAACTCTTTGAAGCTTGGGGCTAATCTGGATATAGGCAACACAGAGACAGGCAGAGTTGATCAGACAAAATTAAAAAAAAACAGCTTTCAAGTTCTTCTGCTCATTCCTATGCACCAGTGCACCTAACTCACATTTCTTAAGCAGTCTGTAACCTGTGTCAGTCTCCGAGAACGGTGATGGTCTGTAAAAGCTGATTCAACAGAACGAGAACTAGCAAGAACAGCCCTGCAATATTTAAAGTTGTGAATACAAAAAGCAAATGAGGGCTTGAACTAAACTCCCTGCTCTGAACTGCTCCAGTGCAGAAATACCTCTGTTTTGTATATACTCTTAACAATGAACTCTATATAAATGGTGTCAAATTTAAGACATTATATATATTACAAACATCTTCAGCACTTCATTTTTATGCACAGCTGCTATGAGAGTTCTCCTCAGAAGAAATTGTAATCTCAATCTCTAAGAGTACATGCTAATGAAAGGAGGGGAGTTCCTCTTCATTTTATTATTCTTAAAAAGAAATTGATTTCTACTTTATAGTGTGAAAGGCTGGTGAAGTGACCTCATTTACACTAGGGACTTGTCATTAACAGATCTTCTCTTAACAGATCCAGAGTTCCTTTAGATTACACCACTGGCTCACTTAGCACAACACACTTTCTGCACCTGGGGCTTATGTTTCTAATGTTGCAGCAACAAGAAGACTCATCCTAGAGCGCAATCACATCAGCTAGATGTTCTACAGAAAACTTTCTATTACAATGTACTACATATAATTATTATTTCTGCAGTGCATAAAGGCCTAACCCTAAAGCAGAGTTCTTTTGTGCTGTGAACTGTGAAGAACTGTAAAAAACCAAAAGCATGAAAGGAAATTGGGGCCAGAGAGGTTAAACATGCAGCAGTTTGTGTTCAGGTAGCAAAAGTGACAGTACTAAGAGTATAAATGTACAACTGGAGTGTCCCGGCTCCCACTCAAGTGTCTTCTTTATCGGGCCTTGTTATTTCCCTGCAGCTATCAAATGATGTCTGATAGAAAAATATAAAATCCACATGATAGATAATTGTGCACTACCATACCCACATGGGAAAGTTCTTTTTGCCTTCACAAAACTAGTGGGATGCTTGTGTCCTAAGTATGGGATTGTCTTTTACACTTTTCTTCTGCCAAATATATTCTTGTAAGTATAATAAATTCAAAAGGAAAATAATAAAAATAAGAATATACACATTCCTTAAAATCCTTTTAGCACATTAGAGATGTAGTCAAAGCTGTGAGCAAAAACATGTTACAGTGATTGTGTGCATGATTCATATGACCAAAAGTAGATATTTACAATACAGACATCTAATGCAAGCTAGTCATCTTAAACTTCCTTTATAGTGGGGACAAAAAAAACAGTCTTCAGTAGGATATGACCAATCTCATTCTAAAATAAGTATCTCAAACAGGTCAGATGAGCCAAAACCAAAAATTTGTTTTGCTTTGGTTTGGGTTTTTTCCCCCATTGATTACAAAGGATGTTTAAGGTGACCAGCTCAGAAACTGCCATTTTCCCCGCAGGCGTCTTTGCTTGGGTAAGATGAATCTTTCTTTGGAAGTCTGTTCAGAGATTCACTGAAAGTAAAAGAAGTAATTATGGAAAACTAAGCATTAATTATGTTTCTGTTATATTTTCTTGATATACCTTTAAGACATTTACTTTTAGAACTTTGTTTCATTCTAATTATTGAACAATATTTTCTAAAATAATTAAGCCCAATGTACTTTTGTAAGTGTCGCTTTCTCTCCCTTCCTATCTATAACCATATATCCAGATTCTTTTACCAAAGTTAACAAGATTTTCTTCTGTATGTATTACTTCAATAGTCTTATTGTCTGCATTTAAACTGGCAATACATTTTTATAAATACTGTATTTAAAAAGGTAAACTCACAGGAAAAAAAGCTCTATGAAAAATAACTAATTATACTTTGGGGTTAAGTAATCATATGCCCAAATTTTATTATTTTGCACTGTAGGGAGACAGATTGCTATACTTAGAGAGATGTTGTTGTTATATCTAAAGAGATGTGAGAAGGACAATGCTTATGTTCATAACACGGTAAGACCTGAATCACTCATCTTCAAGTTATCTTGATGATTAGTGCACAAAACTATACTGATGGCACTCTCAGGTAACATTGGCTATATTTAAATTCCAAGGTGGATTGGAAGAAATTCGCTTATTATAAAAAATAGGAACAGAATGTGCCTGTAAGTTCATCCAGTCWACCTCCAGGCAATGCACCGTACTTAAATTCACAGACTGGTGCTTTCTTACAGGTATATTCTTTACTAATTCTCTCCTAGGGAAGATGGGAGTGGCAGGGAAACTGTACAGCCATGAAATCATAGCATATGATGAGGAGGTACCTTCCACATGTGTCCACTGAGTTCATTTAGTCTGTGACTTTGGGCTCCATCTGTTATGGTGGTCACTCAGGTCAGGAGAGATGGTGTGTTGYGTGGAGTTMYTGGGCACCAAAGCCAGCTCAGGTCGGGTCACTGCTGCACTTGCACTGCTTCTTGTAAGGCTTGTCCTCCATTGGCTCAGATGGTTCCTGCTATAGGAATTCCTATAACATGCAACTCAAATCATGGGTTACAACAATTTAAAGGTGTATCCATTACAATCCCCACCCCTGGTCCCTTTGGGCCAGGTTATAGAGTTTAACATTGCAATGAACTCCTCCCCTTGCTCCTAGCCTGGCTAGCAACAAGGGGTTCCTGCTATAATAATTCCCATAACATGCAACTCAAATCCCGGGTTACAACAATTTAAAGGTACTTCCATTACAATCTCCACCCCTGGTGCCTTTGGACCAGACCATAGGGTTTAACATTGCCATGAACTCTTCCCCTTGCCCCTGCTCCGGCTTGGACTTATCCACAGACTGCAGTCCCTTAGGGGTGTACCTGCTCCAAGTGGAGCCTTATCTATGAGCCACAGTCTCTCCAGGGGTATACCTTCTGCGGCATAGACTTATCCACAGCCACAGTCGCTTTGAGGTGCACTGGCTCCAGCGTGGCCTTCTCCATGGGCCACAATGCTTTCAGAGACATACCTGCTCCAGCGTGGCCTTACCCACAGCCACAGTCCCTTCAGAAGTAAACCTGCTCCAGCATGTCCTTACCCATGGCTGCAATCCCTCCAGGGGTGTACCTGCTCTGTTGTGGTCTTATCCATGGCCACACGCTTTGAGGTGCTCCAGCATGACCTCATGCACAGCCACGGTTACTTGGGAAGACAAATGCCATCACTCCGAATGTCCCCCCCTTCCTTCTTCCCCCAGCTTTATATGCTGAGCATGATGTCATATGGTGTGGAATATCCCTTTGGTCAGTTGGGGTCAGCTGTCCCAGCTGTGTCTCTTCCCAACTTCTTGTGCACCCCCATCCTACTTGCTGGTGGGGTGGTGTGAGAAGCAGAAAAGGCCTTGACTCTGTCTAAGCACTGCTCAGCAATAACAAAAACCTCCTTGTGTTATCAACACTGTTTTCAGCACAAATCCAAAACATAGCCCCATACAAGCTACTATGAAGAAAATTAACTCTATCCCAGCCAAAACCAGGACAGTATCTTCTCATGGAGACCTGAGGTGTCCCCACGTGCTGCATGCTACAGCTTCTCTTCTGTTGTGCCAATCCAGTCACCATGAAATGTGGGTCAACATGCCAATGAGCTGTGTCTAACATGGAAAGGAGAGAAAACAGGGAAAGAGGAGCTATTTGGGGAGAGACGATGGCTAACGCCCCTTTACTTTTATCATAAATCCACAGCACTGTGTGTGGGAGATTCCCTGGAGAAATTATCATGATTTCTTCATTCTTAAAATGTTTTTACCTCAGACTTTGTGATTCAGAGCTCTGTTTTGCCAAAAGGAGAGAAAGAATCACAGTTATCACTGTTATCGTAGTCTGTAAGCAAGAGAGCATGTAGCTATGTGAGAAAAGAAAGAAGAAATACAGAACAGAGGTGAGACCAGTGAGTTAGAGTCCTTTAGTCCCATTTCAGAACATAGATGTGAAATTGTCAAAGACAGTTAAAAAAACACACACTGTCTTGATAAGACATAAAACCCTTAGAGAGGAAGAGAAGTGGAAGCTGACAGCTCATCAAGGTTGCCAATCAGGCCATTCCTGGGAAGAGTGAGGTCATGGCTTCAGCACCTTACCATGTACTGGCAGCATTGTCTTTGGTAATGGTACCAGGGACAGGGAACACAAAAGTGGTTTAGTCCAGAGCACACCTCTCCTAGAACATTAATCTGCATGTCAGGGAATAAATAGTTATTTACTTAAGAGCCGTTCATACAATCATACTTGTAAGTCTCTGGGCTTAGTAAAAACCACGCAAATCACTTGATCCCAAGACTGGAGGACTATAGACCTTCATCAGAAAGACTTTTTTTTGTAATTAATTTTGCTGACCTTACTGAGTTGTATAAACCATCTGCTAGAAACAAATAAATAGCGCTGTAGTTATATTGACAGAAGCTACTCTAAAAACTCAATTGTCCTCATTTAGTGATTAAGAAAAATAAAATTGAAATTATTTTTTATTAAGAAGATTATTTATGTTGCTTACTAGGACGATTCTTGATTCTTGACTAAAAAGAAGCTAAGTCAAACTTGCTACTGGTAATAGGTTAATACATATGTAAGGTATAAACAAAATAATTTAATAAGCATTGATGCTCATTTGATTTCTGGGAAGTATAACAAAAAAAAAATTATATCTTTGTAGATTAGCTACCTTCTTTACAAAATATATATGCAAAGTTGGTAAAATAAAGTTGAAAACTGAAAAGGTTAGGGGAGCTTTTCCCAAAGTAATGTCATTTTAGAACCAGGCTAGTCTGTTTCAGTTAGGCCATATTAACAAAGCAACATAAATATTTCTTTTTAATTTAACAAGAGAAAAAATCAACTCCATCTGTTCCCCACTGCTTAAATCAACTGCTTTCTGTATGAATTTTAATGTTTAAAAACTCACCTAGGAAATTGATATTTTTGTTAGTACATTTACTTATATTCAGTATACTGTGAGGGGTTGATATTACAAAGGTGTGTTCTGGCCAAACCCTTCCTTCATCTTATACACCACCTCCATTCATTGCTGTTTAATGTGCATTTAGGAAAATCTTATCAGGAAAACATTATTATTGGCACCTAAGCCACATTTTTCCAAATTGTGAGTGACACCACCGTTATCCATTAATTGAGAGCTCGGCACCAGTGAAGCCTGGTGGCACTCTACAATGGGTGCTCTCCCACACTCCCAGCCTGGTGACTACCATCAACTGTCCTCCATATTCCCGTGTCAGAAAGTCTTGCTACGAGATACTACTAGACACTACTAGATAAGGAAACCAAGAAGGAAGACTACATGTTTTTTTAACAAGATACTTATTTACTCTGACTTTATGATGATTCAAAAGGGGATCGGAGTAGTCAAGTTGAAATTGTGCCACATCAGAAGTTCTTAAGTTAATCTCAGCTTTGGCACTTTGGTCATAAATCACTTTCAAGTACATCTTTTTGGTATATTCCAAACTACTGGGCTGCTATACTACCAGCTCCTCACCCCAAAATCAATGCTGAAACACAGCATCTTGAAAGAACAAACAACCAACAAAAAAAGAAAAGGAAAAAAAAAGATATTTTTATTCATTACATACCTATACTGAGCAACAAGAACACTGTGAACATTCCTATAAGACCAACTCATTACTTTATATAATGATGTTAAATAGCAAAGCAAAGTTAAAATGGCATAGACTTGTGAAATATGTTAGGAGTACAAATAAAGTATGCTACCTAAAACTAATTCTGATCAGTTCACAAGATACAGATATTTGGAAAGATTTTTCAGAATTTATTTTCAGTGTATTCAATGTATTTTTAACCTTTTTATCCTTTGATTAACTCTTCTTAGCTTTGATACAAAACTTTTAATGGCATTTGTGGTAAATATAGTAAACATGAGAACCTGTTGTAAATGAATCTTGCCTCATTTTAGGCACGTAATTAGCTCAATTTTATATGAATTTATGTAATTATTTTTATGAATGTATATAAATATGTTGCACTCATAAATTTTTGATCCTCTAGGGTATAAAGATGGAACTGGCAGATACAATTCTGGACTTAAAAGACACCTCACCCTTCTGGGGTAGGTGAGGGAGAGCCGCTGGAATGGCATTGGTTGTCTAAACAGGGCTAGATGCCACAGGCTCCTAAATAGCTCTTGGGTATCCATTATATAGACATCTTTATCAGAACTAGGTGAGCTAGGCTGTCTCTATAGCAAATGGAGAAAAACATTTATTTTTTCAGGATATGACTAATATGCCCTATTTCAGATGATACATACTTTAAGATTAAATTGACCTTCTATCTAGAGACCCCTATAAAGAGGGGTCCAGACAAGTAAGGCAGATGGAATGATCTACATTTGGTCATACAGATTTTCAACCTTCTTTCCATAGCCCCATATCACATACATAAGGTGGGCTGTTCTTGAGATCCCTGAGCTATGCTGACCAAACCAGCTCCAGAGCTGTTAAACCTTATCCAAATGGTTCTGCCTCTAAGTTAACCAGCCCTGGATTTTTTTGCTTTGGACAATTGAAACAGTTGTTGTGATCAAAGAGTTAATGTTTTTATGTAGAGCACAAATAGGTGCAGCGTTTGATCCAGTGCATCAGGTTAGACTTCCAAGCTAGAATTCAGACCTCTTGCATGATTGGTATTTTCTATCAGCTGGGTTATACATATCGTTTTTCACTATTGTGACTGTTATGGATATCATTTTTAGATGTTCCACTTTCACCCAGTGGGTTGAGAATTTAGACATCTTAGATATATAATTTAGTATTTAGTAGTTAATCACACTTACAACCCGAAACACATATGCAGTACATACTGTATATCTAAGCCATACAATACTTAAGTCCCTATTTGGAATTATCCATTTCTCCCTACATGTAGTAACAGTTGCTTTTTGAATGTGATATTTGGTGAAACAGGAAGTCTGATAGCTTTTAGGTTTATGGAGTAAAGATAAACTTTTCCACGTTGTAGATTTACACAGTATGTGTTTTATATACATGGAAGTAAAAGATGCCTTTCTCTTAATTTGTTTTTATGTCTTCTGTTGGCCAAAGAAGATAATCTTTTTCCCTTGGAAACTTCTCCTTAGTAGATAGTCTTATAGATAGTCCTACAGTCCTATCATCTACTCCTTAGATAGTCTTTACGTTTCAACAAATTTTCATGTGAGTAACTACTAATTGTATATAATCTAAGATTAACGCCAGAGACATTAACCCCCCCAAAAGATGAAAATTACTRTAAGCTTAAATTTTTAAAGCATGGAAAAGTACAAAGCAGACATGAGATAAATTGAGATAATCTCATGTTTAAACTGAGACAAAAGACTCACAGAGTTTGAGTCTCAGGCAATCTTACTAGGGAAGTAATAAAACTCATAAACATTTCAATTGCTACCTGTCCTGGTTTCGGCTGGGATAGAGTTAATTTTCTTCCTAGTAGCTGGTATAGTGCTGTGGTTAGCATGAGAATAATATGATAACACACTGATGTTTTAGTTGTTGCAAAGCAGTGTTTATACTAAGTCAAGGACTTTTCAGCTTCCCATACTCTGCCAGTGAGGAGGTGCACAAGAAGCTGTGAGGCAGTATAGCCACGACAGCTGACCCAAACTGGCCAAAGGGGTATTCCATACCATATAACATCATGCTCAGTATATAAGCTGGGGGGAGTTGGCTGGGGGGGCAGCGATCACTGCTTGGGGGTTGGCTGGGCGTCGGCTGGCAGGTGGTGAGCGGTTTCATCACTTGTTTTTCCTGAGTTTTATCTCTCTCTCTTTTTGTTATTTTCCTTTTCATTGTTGTTGTTTTTATTATTATTATTATTATTATTATTAATTGCAGTTATTAAACTGTTCTTATCTCAACCCATAAGTGTTCTCACTTTTACTCTTGCAATTCTCTCCCCCATTCCACTGAGGGGGGAGTGAGTGAGCAGCTGTGTGGTGCTTAGTTGCCAGCTGGGGTTAAACCACAACACTTCCTAACACAAATGGCATGCTAGAACTGTCTGATTCAAACAGACTGATTATCATTTCAAGGTATTTATAAATTCTGCCAGTATCTGTACCAGAGTCTCCATGAGAATCATTACTTTCAGAGCATAAGCACTGTAGTTGACTCATGACAGTTTATAAATAAGATCATTTAAGTTTCCAGTTCTAGTCCTAAATATTAAGTGAAACATAAATAATCTCTAAACTTTAAACTGAAGTAGATTTAAATTGAGCTGAAATACCTACTTTACAACTATCGCTTATAGATAAAACATTTGATTAAAAAGAAGAAATCTCAAACTACATGGAAGTTAAGGTCAATTTCAGGATATAGGTTTCTAGATTCTTTTTCCAGTTTATGCATGGAGACTGTGACTTGCACAGTCAAAAGAATTTCATTTAGCATCAGTTCTATGTCTGCAAAAGGAGGGCTATTGTATTTGATTATCATCTTGATTTATTTTTCTCTCTTCTGTCTCTTTAGGCCAACAAATTGATAATATTTATGTATGAGATCAGCTTCATTAATTGTGCAGAAATTGCAAATAGTTTTTCAATTAAGATAATTTGTAAGCATTTCTAGGATTGGGGACTTAAATTATTAAGCCTTTGGGGATAATTGCTGCTTTCTGTGATTTTGGGCTGCCAAGTGTAATGGAACCTTGATCTTGATCAAGGTTTAAAGACAATATTTAATACAGATCAAAATCATTATGTTGATAGATACACCAATCAGCATTCACTTGCTAGGAAAATTTTCCCCTTTTAAGCTTGACATTATCACAAATTGGACAAACACCAGTCATATTTACCTAGATGTTTCTTGGTTCAAGGATTATTAGTCACTTGCATTTGGATTTGTTGAGGATGACTTTATTATCTTTGTTCAGTGAAGACAAAAATTTAAACACATTTATGCAGCCTTAGCCACTCAAACCCCTATAAATATTATGGACTTAAATATTGTGGACTATTTAAGAGACTTAAGATAAAAACGTAGTCACTGAAGATAATATAATTCCACAAAAGCTGAATTCATTTGCATAAATTGTAACAATAGAAATCAGGGAACTACACACAAGAACAACTTTGAAGACATAGTGTCCCAACAGGCAGAACAAACTGGAGAATAACATGGCCTTTGTAAAATGAAGACTTTTTCATAGCTTCAGAGTGTGGGAAAATTATCAGTGAACCTGTACCTGCCTCAGTGAATCTGCATATTCATAATTTCTTTAAAAGGGGGTTAATACTGAGGCAGCAAAATTTACAGATATTAATTGGTACAATGAAACCTATGCAGATCACATAGATGTGTAGATAATCTAACAACATGGGACATTAAAATGAGTTACCAAATTCACGTGTTAAGTAATGTATATGGGAGGGACTGGAAGCAATTAAACTACAAAGAAACTATAGTATTCTCCTGAATTAGTTATTAATACTCAGGGAAAAAAGAAAACTTTTAAGTCTTTAAGGATCAATACCCATCCTTGCTTAAAAGAGGTAAAGACAATATTGGCAATTGTTAGGAAAAGCAGTGGAGAGCAAACCAGAAAGTATCATGTCTTTTCATCAATCAGTATGGACCCACATCTTGACTATGGAATAGGTTTATTATCATGTCGTTGTAAAGATAATACAAAGAAAATGTGTAAAGAAGTGGAAAAGAGACCCAGGGGTATGGAAAAGCTTCCATGACCAGGAGAAACAGAGCAGTTCAGAGCTCTTCAGTTTGGAATATACACAACAGACAGGCTTAAACAGAGGATATTAAATCATGAATTGCATTGAGAAACTACAAAGCAAATAATTTTTTCATATTTTTGATCTACTAAATTCAGGAACCCCTAACTCACCTAATGATGAAATTGCTAGGCAAAACCATCACGCTCAAGGAAATACTTTTAACATATTAAAAAACATATAACGGAAACTAATTTTGCCAAAGGATAAAAAGATAAATGTTCAAAAATGCATTAGACAAATTCAAGAAATATACCTTATTAGGACAGTAAAAAAAAAAAATCAGGCAAAACTTCTCATCCTGGAAGTCTTTACATAGTGATGAAACAGTCAGTAATGGTGATATGAGACAGGATGCAAGACTTGCTGGCTTTTGACCTGATTTTTTATGGCTGGTTTTGTGTTACTTATATCATGCAAAACCCCACATATATATTGAGAGTAAATACTCCTGAAGTTATATCTATAGTGCACTGAATTAAAAAAAGATGGGAGCTTCATAGTCTTTAATACTACATGATTATTTCTGTAATAAACACCCATTTGTCTTAAGGCATTCCTAACATAGCTATTAACAGATAAATATTCAAAAGAGATCAGTACATTTTAACTGCATGACTCCCATTGAAATCAATTAGTCTCCTTGAAGGATGGTGACGAAAACTGTTGTAGAAATAAAAGAAATAAATCAGAAGAAACAGTTTAGAAATAATTTTTGCTACATTTATTTTTTACCAGAAAATTGTTTGGGCTTCATAAGTCTTGCTCTCTTCTCAAGCATATATCTAATGGCTCCAGAGACATAGGAGAGTATAGAATTAAAATATCATGTACTAGCCAAGATGCTGCCCATCTAATTAATTACGATAAGAACTGGGATACTCAAAAAACACCTTACAGAGTTAAGGTATTCATCAGAAAAGATATTTGAATCCTTAGGAAAAAAATAAAAATCATGCCACATTAAGCGTGTCAGGTTCTTGTTTTTTTAAAACAAAGGCAAAGTTTTCCAAGTCATTGAATTGTTACATTTTGGTTTTCCCTTAAATTCAGCTCAATTGAAACATATATGGTTTCTAATATGTTAATTTTAAAGAAGTGAGTCCCCATTTGGGAAAATGTAAAGGCATCTTATGTTTTATTCATCCATTTCCTAGTGTGCAGAATGGATTTTAGAAGGAAAGAGCGGGAGGAGAAATCACCGGTCTGGGTCTGGAAGATATATTACATGTATAACATAAGAAATGAAGCTGCCAGCAGTGGAATCATAGAGGCAACATTAAGATTTTCAAATGCCAGACCATGTTTGCCTCTGGTAGATAGATGTGAAGAACAAATATATTTTTTTAAAAAAAAAAAAAAGATTATACCTTGATTTATTTTAATTATTTTTTCCCTAATCACTCTAACAAATTCCGAAAGTATTTTTTAGTAAAATGTTTTACAAAAGCTTGGCAATATAAGACAATTTGAAGAGGTGGTTGGTTTTTGGGTTTGTTTTGTTTTGTTTCTTTAAGACTTTAACAGGACTGTTTCATTCAGGAGGCCCAAACCCAGGCATTTTTGGATCATTGATACTTTTTATTTTGTCAGCTTTTCTCTAGACCAAAAGAAAAAAAACAAATCCTGGTTGAGCAGCACATCTCAATTTTTCTGGAATTGGATGTTCTTATAGGACATTAATGAGCTTGTCACCTGTCCAACCAACTTTATTTTTAATCTCCATTTCACCCATCAGATTCCACAAACTTTATCAATAGCACAGTATCCAGAATCCAAAAATCAATAAATGCTTAAAAATAGCTGTTGAGAAAAAAGATCATCTCTAAGGGAAGTAGTGAAGTCATTCACAGCAATGAAGGTGAGGAAAGACACCTTGCACTATTTCCCCAAGAGCTACTAAGTGTAAAAGGGGAAGGCTGCACTGCCATTTGTGTATACTAATTTCCTGCCTTTTATTATACAGCAACATTCATGGCAGTGAAGAATCCAATGTTCCTATTAACTGTGCTCCAAACTAGGCTGCCATAAAAATCATAGGGGGGRAAAAACCCAACAACCCTCAAATAGAAACAAATGTTGTTACCTTAAACAAAAAGACATTATTTTAACTTGTTTTAACTTTTCTACATCAGAATACCTATCTTGTATCTATAAATATCTTTAGTAAGCTTTTTTCTTTTTCTGTGGTTTGTTTTTTTTTTTTTTTTTTAAATAAGGGATTTTGAGGAAATAAGGAACGTAGCTTGTGCTATATATTTCTAGCATTAAAATTCTCCTCAATTATAATGACTTATTCATTTGAAGACTTTACAAATCTTCTTTCTATAAAACACTATTCATAAAACAAGGTGACTTCCATGTGTTAGTGAATGCTGATCTTCAAGCTTGCCTTCTATGGATGATCTATACATGCTGAAATTTGTATCTTCAAAATCACTGTGTCTGCTCTGGAAGGAAAATAAATGTTTTCTCTGTTAAGGTAGAAGAAACTTWAGTTGGACAATGCTATTTCTTTCTTCTGGCTTGGAGAAATTTAAAGATTTGAACTGAATATAAAAATTATTATTGCTGGCTTAATCCAGAACAACTATGCCATTTTCTTGTAGTCAATATAATGCTGGATCTTGGAGTCAGAGCTGCTTTCCAAGCTAGGAAAGATTTCCCTCTAGGGTCTTTTGGAGGGTATTGCTGCAGGAATAGTAAATGGGAAAAACAGAAGGAAATGTTTGAAGCTAAAACTGTATTTTAGAGGTTCAACCAGTCAGTAACTTAAATACCCCCTGTCTAAGATCTTAATCTAGTTCCTTGTTCTTAAGTTGTCCTTTAATACAAGAACTACTTCAACATCAACATTGTTCAAAATGGTGTCTCACCCAAAAAAGAAAATGACTAAGTAAAAATATCACTTTACTTGAGTCTACTTTACATTCCTTAAAACTAACACATACTAATGGAATGACTTACTACATTTAATCATTCCATAAAGGAATTTTAAAGCAGGAAGTCTACAAGTACATTCCTGAGAAAATGAATTAATTAGAATTTGTTAGAAATTGCTATCAATTACAGAAAATAATCTCTGTAATAAAAACAATTATTTTACTAGCATTAACAACTTAAAACACCAATTTTATGTAACCGTGAGAGCATTGTACTCATATATATGCATAAAGTTATAACACTGAGAAAACTCAGCTGGTTTGGTTTGGTTTGGTTTGGTTTTTTAGCTTCTAAGCGTGTATCATTACTGCAGAAGTCAATTAGAATAACAGCAATTTTTTTTTTTTTTCCCATAAGGCTGTTTTTCCCTTATCCATACTTGAGCTTCATTCATAAAAGAAACGTTGCTTTGTTTTGCTTTTTCTGAGGCTTATTCATAATTCAGAGATAACTTTTAGAAGAAGCATAAAATAACATTCGGAGAAGGACTATATGAACCACTCTGAACCTTGGCATTCCAGAACAGCGTAAGTCACAGCTGAAGCCTACAGTTCAAGCTCAAGTAGCCCATATTACATTTGGAGAACTGAAGAAGAAAGCATTTCAGCACTTTTTTATTCTCTTTGGACTATAACAAAGAATCTGAGGAGAAAGGAAAGGAAGGGAAGGCAAGCAAGGGAAAAGAGAAGTGTTCCTTGCCAAAAGCAAGCCTTGTTCATACTTTGTATCTATATGTTTTAAAAAATGATCAGGTCAGCTTTAAATACTCAATTTCTGAAATTAAAAGATAAATACACTTTTACTGGTGGGTGATGGGGGAAGAGATCTCTCACCTTCTGTTTCCTAGAGGTTTGCTCCCAGTGAGCCCTGGTGCATTCTAAGCAAGCAAAGTTACAAAAGAAGTTGTGTCTTCTTATGGTAAGGTCATACAAACAAATTTTCATCTTGAAACCTGACATTATTTCCCAGAGAGCAGTTTTCCTTAAACATATAAAAGAAGGATAAAAGAAGAGAGTCATTAATATTGCTTATGATCTGAACCTCCAGAGCCAAACTTGAATTAGCTTCTTTATTAAAAGGCATTCAAGCAACTTCTGTGATTCCCTGCTAAAATGGAATAATTTGTTTCAGAATTACACAGTTGGTGTACAAAATTATTTTATGTAAACAAATGTCACAAACCAACTGTGTAGGGTCACTGATGATTTTCTAGATGAATGATTCTCAGCCATTCCTAGGTAGTGATCTATTAGTTGAAGAAAACAACCACTAAATTACATATACTATGAAAGCAAAAATATATTGTTAATAAGCTCAGTTATTTTTTCATATATTTCAAGAAGCTGGCGAAGACTAGTTGAACTAGAAGAATAAAATACAATAAAAATGTAAGGGTTGGGGGTTTTTTTGCTTGCTTTTTGTTTCAGTTTGCTATGTATTTTTGAAACCCAGTTTTCTTTTGTGATCCACTACTGTTGTGTTTTTGATACAAGAGCTCAGAAACACTGCTCTAAAAGTAAATTTTCATTACTAGTTTAGGGTATTCCTTTCCAATCTGCAGATAGCAGGAAACATGTGTCCATGAGAAACAGAGAGATCCATTTCTGCAGTATAAAAAACCTCACAGTTTATTTCAGTAAAATAAAGATCAGTCCTCAGACGAGGAAAAACACTGCAACATGTTTATAAAATTTGTATTAGAGATAAAAGAGGGAAAAAAAGTCAAAAGGCAGATGTAGGTATAAGAAATAAAAATTATAGGTAGTAGTTTCTCCCTGATCTTAAAGTTTATTTTACTCCAGTGAAAAGCACCAAACTCAGTCATCCATCTTTACAGACACATGCAGAGACACAGCCTCACATCCCTTTCAGAGAGGAATTTAATTAAAAACATTGGGGTATGCCCCCCTCCCCAATAAACAAAAAAACAAAACCCCACAGTGCAGAATCTAGCAGTTCCTGCATTAAATAGAATTTCCTATAGGAAATGCAATACTTCTGTCATTTGCCTTTCTCACTATCTACTGGCTGATTTCAGGTAAAAGTTTAAGGCATTAAAGCCTTGAATGATTTCCTGTATTTGTTTAGACAACCAGCATAGCATTGATCTAGGTTTACTTTCTGAGTGGCCATTTTCCTTGACAGTTCTATCTGAATAATTGTTGAATTGATGAATAAGGGTTTTCTGAAGGGTTTTGTGTTTATTTCAGTGTTTCTTTTCTCCTGCCACATGCTGTTTCTTTCCCACAGCAATTAAATTAATTAATTTAGATTAGATAATAAGGAAGAAATTCTTCACTGTGAGCGTGGTAAGGCACTGGAACAGGTTGCCCAGAGAAGTTGTGGATGCCCCATCTCTGGAATTGTTCAAGGCCAGGTTGGATGGAGCTTTGAGCAACCTGATCTAGTGGAAGGTGTCCCTGCCCATGRCAGGGGGGTTGGAACTAGATGATCTTTAAGGTCCCTTCCAACCCAAACCATTCTATGATTCTGTGATTCTATGATTCTATGAAATCATCTATGACACTTGAGCTAATGGCTCAGTAGATTAAATGAAGGGGAGTCTTTACACAGTCCAGTCTTTTGGAGGCATAATCAACTCTGGAAATTGGTTTGATTAAAGTCCGATTGTCTTCAGACCATGAAGTAATACAATAACTTGGGAAAAAATCTACCATATCTGAAAATGTGTCAATACTTCCCATATAAGTTGGTCTAATAAAATATATTGTTTTCCCTTAACAGACCTGATCTTTTTCAGAACATCACTCTATCTAAATATGAATTACAGCATTGTATTTAGATTTTGTATGAAACTACTGCAGTCTTATGGAGGATAAACCATGGAGCTGAGTAGCTGAAAGAGTGATTTGGTACAGTGTGGAGAGTTTGATTTTGTCTGGAATTTCTGTGGGCTAAGGTGCACAGATTGCTTTTAATGCATTCATATGATCTACATCATAAACACTCTCATGACTGTACAAGATTCTCGAGCATATTTCAATCCTGCTTTCAATAGAAGCACCTCATCAAATGAGATAGAGTAAATATCATCTAAGTTCAGACTTTCACTTGGCAGTTTAGCTTCTCTTCAGAGCTGGTGGAGAAAGACAGGCTGTTTCAACAGATGATACAGAACATATGATGTAGGATATTTGCTCTGAATGAATATACGRTAAGGAATCACATATCTCAGGCTGCTAAGCTTGAGGAAGTTAGTAGCTTTTTATAAAGAATCTCTAAAATCTTTAAGAGAAAGTGTCACCCTATATATTGATATAATGTCTAGTTCAGATGTGATTTTTGATGGAACTTGCAAATAGTACTGCAACACCAGTAGAGATACTATTGTCAGTGGAGTTAACTAATCAGTAAACCCTCTGGAATGCTGCTCATCACTTTCAAACACCAATTTTTAAAGCAGATTTAAAATTATTTAAAACCAAGGTAAGGAGGCCAGCAGACAGGTAGTACAAAGAATGATAATAGAACCCTTTTTCTACATGTCTTTAAAAGTCTTGCTTTTTAGAGTGTTGTTTCTACTTAGCAATATTCTGTTTATCTACATTGATTTATTCGGTATTTCAGTTCTGAATTGTATGTAATTGATTGTAACGCCAGGTCTCCAGTTATGACTTGGCTCAACTGCCTACTGCAATTCAATTGTGTTTTCAGCAAATTAGTTTCATCCTCAAATCAAAACACTTATATCAGCCGTGCTGTTGCAGACATGTTGCAATACTTGCAGCAAATCTACTGAATGTTCTATACTGCTAATAAGAAGGGACATTCAAGTTACTTGTTGATAAGCTTTATGAGTCTACAGTGTTGTGAATATCTAATATGTGTAAAAACTGGTTCATATCTTGTAATACAGAAGTTATATAGCCTCAACCAAATGGGATTTGCATCAAACATTTTTAAAAGTGTATAAATATTGAGGGAAGAAGAGATGAGAATGAAGGGAAATCTGAGGAAAGTACTGTTTCCTGGTATAATGTGCATCATCCAGTGGCAGCTGTACATATGCTTAGAAACCCAAGAAAATGCAATTGAAATCTTGCTGACTGCATGCTGTCATCAAACAGGAATTAATAAAATATAATAAAAAAAATTAAAAAAAAAAAAAAAACACAAAGCACAGGAAAAAAAAAAAAAGAAAAAGAAAAATAGACCCATTGCAATAAGAAAAATGTGGGGGAAAAAAAAAAAAAGAGAACAAATAAAAAATTCCTACAGGAATACAGCATGACAGGCTGCTGATAGGATGGAGAGAAGATAATGCAGTGGCTAGTTGTGAAAAGTGATATCAGACAAGAGATACAATGGTAGACGAAGTAGAGAAAAATACCTACTGGAAAGATGAATAGAATTCATCTAACCATGACTAGAACATGAACTGCAAAAGATAGAATTGGAAGATGTACTGTATCCATCCAGCAGTGAAATCAACGCAGTTTCCCCTTTGCTATTTCAGATATGAAAAGATAATGCCGTTATGCACCTTTGAAAAGGAAGTTTTAGAGCAGGTCTACACTTTGTGGTCATGGTATTCATTATATATTAACTGCCATTATGTGGACTCTAAAATTTCCATTTCTTTCTCTTGCACATCTGTGCTGCTCCAGCTCTCAGAACACGTCTGCTTCATTCTTTCCAGGTGCTCTGCTTTTCATTCCAAGTGAACTGCATGCAAAAAGGAAAAGTAATGGTGTGCTAATATTGGGAAACAAGATACAAAGTAGAATGCAGTCAATATAACAAAGGAACTTTGACAAGATAAAAAGAATGGCACTGTTATAAATTGCATGTAATTTTCAGAAACATGAATAAACAGAGCCTTGGGCTTGATCTACAGAATGAACTGGAATAATGCATATTGACTTAATTTAGCAGGACTGTAGGGACTTTATTATATAATGCAGAGGTACTCTCAAATCTTTAGGACCCAAAGTTCCTATTGAAGCATGATGAAAACTTGCAGTGAAAATGCTAAAAATAGTTAAAGGGGACCCTGAAAATGTACACATTTGCTATTAAATTTCCAAGGTTCATATTTCTTATTTAAATAGTCTCCAAGAAAAAAAGAAATGCTTTTATTTGTACATGGTGGAATTAGCTATGATTTTAAAAGATGTCTGGTCATTGTCTTTTCAGTGGGCTGCCTCTGTCCCCTCTGTAAAGACAGATATGTTTTTCTGAAATATCTGTAAGATTTATATTTAAAACTTATTTTTAGGCAGGGACCTAATTTTCCTGGATGTTTATAAGGATCAAGACACAGACAGGATTGTATAAAGTGTAATTAATAATGATGTACCTCATTACAGGGCCCAAAAAACTTGAGCTTGTGTTGCTTGCAGAGAAGGACATGCCCTTCAGAAAGACATACTTGGATTTCATCACAGCAGAAATGAAATGACAGAAGGGTCATAACAGCAAATAATCATATACAGAGAGGCAAGAGAAAGACAGAGGAGCAAGCTCTAAACTGGTTTAACCATGGCAGGTTATACCAGGCAAGAATTAAGCTGACAGCCTTAAGGCACATATTCCATTCCTGAAAATGAAAACAATTTAGAAGAGGTGCGTTTGAGTCGAAGTGAAAATAAAAATGATGACCATGCTGCACCTGATCTTTAGAGACAGGGGATGGGGAGTAAAAAGAATAATCATTGGAGGAGATGCAGTTGTGCACATATCAGTTTACATCAGTTTCTATCTCATTTCTAGGACAGATTACTGCCTGAAGCTAATGTACAGAGGGCTGCTAACTAGTTTCTTTAATTGGTTGCTTTACATGGAGTTAGATAATATTATTAAGCAACAGAATGTTATAATGAACTGAGGATTGCACTTGAAAAATAAGTTATGCTATTTTTTCAGGCTGGTGAAACAGATTGCTTTCAGTTATTTTTATTGGCAGCACTGTTTCTGTCCATAGCCTGTCAAGCTAGCATAGTACCCAGATGGTTATAAGGCTCTAGGGCACCTGTATAATTCACATCAGAGTTTAACAAAAATGTAGTGAGTAATATTTATATATTTACATTTCAGATCCTCCTCCATTCAAAGCAAAACACAGCTGTTATATTTTCACCCTGGCCATTATTACCCTCTGATATCCCACTCAGCCAATAACTCCACTCATTCCCAGTTTGTAGTAATGCTGCTGCATTTTCCTTCTTTCTAACCCTTGTGTAAAGCCTTCTCTGAACTAACATATCTCCTATAGCCCAAATAAGAAAGCAGACTACCAGGAGATAGTTTTGCTGTGTAATGGTCTAGCATAATAATTTTTTAACACATTCTTTTTTACACCACTCACTTACCAATGAGGTGTTATTTCTCTTATCTTCAAACTGGCTTTCTGCTTGCCTTCCCGTTTGCCATGTGCATCATCTACACCGTCTGGGGTGACCTTTCTACAACGACTGAGAGCACAGCACAAAAATGTCTGAATTCCCTTATTGGACATTGACTTCCCAGAGTTGTTAAATGGTTTTCTTTTTATTATTTTGTGAACAATAGAGACTTAACATATCAAAATTATAGAATCATAGAATCATAGAATCATTAAGGTTGGAAAAGATCTCTAAGATCATCGAGTCCAACCATCAACCCAACACCTACATGCCCACTGAACCATGTCCCTAAGCACCTCATCTACACRTCTTTTAAATCCTTCCAGGGATGGTGACTCAACCACTTCCCTGGGCAGCCTGTTCCAATGTTTAACCATGTCCTGGTTCCGGCTGGGACAGAGTTAACTTTCTTCCCAGTAGCTGGGGAAGGTGTGCTGTGTTTTGGGTTTGGCATAATAGGAGCGTTCACAGCCCATTGATGTTTTGKGTGCTGCTGGCTGGTGCTTGCACGGGGCACTTTTTGGCCTCCCATGCCCTGCCAGGTGCATGGGAAGCTGGTGGGGGGAGCATAGCCGGGGTGKTTGACCCAGCTGGCCAATGRGGTATTCCATACCATGTAACGTCATGCTCAGTATAAAAACTAAGGGTGTGTGGGGGGGCCCTGGGTCCCGGGCTCTCGTTCGTTCGGTGGGTGGTGAGCAATTGCATTGTGCATCGCCTGCTTTGTATATTGTTGTTGTTGTTGTTGTTATCACTGTTACTATTACTGTTCTACTTTGTTTTATTTCAATTATTAAACTGTTTTTATCTCAACCCGCGAGTTTTCCTCCTTGTGCCCTCCCGATTCTCTCCCCCATCCCACTGGAGCAGGGGGGTGAGCTAGCGGCTGCGTGGTGTTTAGGTGCTGCCAGGGTTAAACCACGACAAACCACTCTTTCAGTAAAGAAATTTTTCCTAATGTCCAATCTAAACCTCCCCTGGCACAACTTGAGGCCATTTCCTCTCGTCCTATCGCTAGTTGCTTGGCAGAAGAGACCAACACCCACCTCGCTACAACCTCCRTTCAGGTAGTTGTCAAGAGCGAGAAGGTCTCCCCTCAGCCTCCTCTTCTCCAGGTTAAACAGTCCCAGTTCCCTCAGTCGCTCCTCATAAGACTTGCTCTCCAGACCCTTCACCAGCTTCGTTGCCCTCCTCTGGACACGCTCCAGCACCTCAATGTCCTTCTTGTAGTGAGGGGCCCAAAACGGAACACAGTATTCAAAGTGCGGCCTCCCCAGTGCCGAGTACAGGGGTACAATCACTTCCCTACTCCTGCTGGCCACACTATTTCTGATACAGGCCAGGATGCCGTTGGCTACCTTGGCCACCTGGGCACACTGCTGGCTCATGTTCAGCCGGCTGTCAACCAGCACCCCCAGGTCCTTTTCCGACAGGCAGATTGCCAGCCACTCTTCCCCCAGCCTGTAGCGTTGCATGGGCTTGTTGTGGCTGAAGTGCAGGACCCGGAACTTGGCCTTGTTGAATCTCATACAGCTGGCCTCAGTCCATCAATCCAGCCTGTCCAGGTCCCTCTGCAGAGCCTTCCTACCCTCGAGCAGATCAACACACCCGCCCCACTTGGTGTCGTCTGCAAACTTACTGAGGGAGCACTCAATCCCCTCATCCAGATCATTGACAAAGATATTGAACAAGACCAGCCCCAATACTGAGCCCTGGGGGACAGTTTGGAATGTTTGGAGTGATGGTGTTTGTTATCCCAAGTAACCGTTATGTGTGATGGAGCCCTGCTTTCCTGGCGATGGCTGAACACCTGCCTGCCAATGGGAAGTAGTGAATGAATTCCTTGTTTTGTTTTGCTTGCGTGTGGCTTTTTCTTTACCTATTAAACTGTCTTTATCTTTATACCATGAGTTTTCTCACTTTTACCCGTCTGATTCTCTCCCACATCCTACTTTTAGGGGAGTGAGCAAGCGGCTGTGAGGTGCTTAGTTGCTGGCTGAGGTTAAACCATGACAGATAAGCCTAGTGTGTACATAAGGAAACCATAAATATTTTAGATTTTGATGGATATATACTTGCAAAGAAGATTTTTTTATAACTCCTTAGATAAGGAATGACTTTTCAGTAAGTAAATATACCGTTGATTGTGAAATAGTCTCCCCAAAAGGCTGTGTTTCATCTATCCTTATCCTCAGTTAAGCAAGACAGAATCTATATTTAACTTTGATAATAATTTTAGGAGCCAATTGTTTGTTGTATTCACTGACACTATTCGTATTAGTCACACAATTTAAAGACAAAATAATGTGCCTGAGTATTTATACAAATAATTATGAATCTTTGACAAGAAAAAAAAAAAAAAAAAAAGTTGTTTCAAGAGTGTAAAGAAAACATACATTTAGCTCTAGGTGGTAGGTCATCGAGGAAATGTTCTATGCTGACATGTAGAGTGTGTGGTATTCTACACAAAACCCACAAAATTAAGGCAACAAGACATGGAAATAGTTCCTTTCAGGTAAATTGCATTTAATGAGACTATTTCTCTGTGTTCAGTTAGATTTTGGAAGTGGTGTTTGAATACAAAACCTAACAAAAGTATGTTACTCTTCTGAGTTCTTGTTGCTTGAATGTTTTTGTTATGAAATGCTATGCTGCCTTGTATTACTCTGATAAATTCGGTTCTTTGTTAAGATTAGATCTCTCTGCTTGGGAGGATGCTGTGGTAGGTAGAAAATGCAGAACCTGTATGCAGGATTTCTACATGTAGCCATATTTCTTTTAATATATTAGAATATATGCATTAATCACTTCTTGTCCCTATGTGTTCTATTGAACAGACTTACAACTTGAATGAGTCTGAGAACTGTACTGTGCATTTATCTGCCAGTTACTATTTAATAAGAAAAGTACCTGAGGTAGTTTTACTTAGGACTTTTTTTAATCATTTTGCTAGAATGACAGTAACTTTTCTAGTAAGTATTTCAGATATACTTTTTTTTTCTCCCATTCAAATGCTACAATACCACAAAAGATGGACAGGAAAGCATTAGGAATTAATCCAGAAAGTACAGAATTAAAAGAGGACTAAAAACAAGGATATTAAGTTTAAGGTTATTGAACATCAGCCTATTTTATTTGGAGTAAGCTTATCATAGATGTGGAGCACAATGACCCACAATGTAACTCCGATGTCCCATTGGCTCCCGGAGATCTTTTAAGAACTTTTATAGGTCTCTGACCACTTCTCATTGTTAATGAATGAAAATCCAGAAGAAAATAGAAGATAGATTTGTAATTTTAGGGTAAATCTTAGACCCCTCTGTTGTAAGAGTCAGTGATATAGATTATTTTAAATAAATCATAATTATAAAATTAGAAGCAGTTCTAAGCTTTAGGGAACAGTAAAATCTTTATGTTGTCATGCAGGTGTCTGTGCATGCACGTGCACACACACACACAAGCCGTAAGTGCAAAAATCACTAGTGTGGAGTGCTCAAGACCTGACATCAAGTTGAGAAAATAACTTTCATCAAGCAGTACATTTAGTACCAGATAGATTATTATGTCTAAAGATATTAGCCATTCTTAATTAATTCTCTAGTCATCATTTTAAAAATAAAGTTTATAACAATATAACCCTTGCAGGACGGACTCACTGTACAAAAGAATGTTTATTACTTCAAAGAAGAAAAATTATTCTCTGAAAGATTGTGCATATAAAATAATAAGTTAAAATAATTCTTATATACACACATTTACTTTAGAGTGTGTATATATATGTGTGACTATATTTTAGAGAGTGTGTGTATATATATATGTACACACAAAATTAGGTTACTGAAATCAGTCCCAACTTTATGATTGACTTTATTTCAATTGTAGCTATACAGGATATGACACTTTGCATATTTTTTAATTGTTTCTTAAATATTTACTGTTAGCAAGAGCTAAATGTTATCTTTCTGTTGAGTTGATAAAATTGCTAAACAAGAAATACTTTTTATTTTAGAAACTCCTCAGCTGCCTCTGAGCATAAAAATTCTGGAAAGAGATTTTTTCTTTCATAAATAGGAAGAAATTCTAATTTTATTAGATGGATATAGGTGGGAAAAATAGATCAGCTGCCAACACAAAAGTTCCTCTCCAGATCTGAAACAGAAGCAGCAAATCAGGCTGATTACTGATTGGAAGTAAGTGTTTCAAGTTCAAATTGTGTTGTAAATTCAACCATTTAAACAAAAAGTGCATTCAGTTTAGAACAAAAAGGATGTTAGCAAAAAGAGTAGTGCTAAGTCATTATCCTGTGGGCTCGTGAAGAAAATAGAAAGTGGAATAGCAAGATGTTAGGAGGAATGCAGGTAAAAGGGAATACAGCAATGCCTGTATTGATGGCACAGCTCCACATGAAGGTCTTCGGGGGTAACACTGATTTCAGGGACTGAAGACTTTTGGTTTTTACTGACTGCTTGTTCTTGTCCTTCTAGTGCACTAGTTCCACTTTTCCAGCAAAATTTTTTGTCCAAGCACATCCTGAACTAGATCAGGCAACTGCCAAAGCTGTCAAAATCTGATGGTTTGGGTTGTGGTTTTTTTTGTTTTTTTTCTTTTTTCCTTTGGCTGGTTCAGTTCCCCACTCCGGTTCAGATGTGGGTACAGAAACAGGTTGGCCAGCTGATGTAGGGGCAGTATCTTCCAGTCAGATGAGATGAAGGAAGGAGATACTAAAACCAAACCCAAATGTGGAAAAATTCACTGGAGGTCCCATCCTTAACAAAGATATTCTTTCTTAATAGCGCATGACAATTTTTCCCACAATATATCTCCTTTCATTTAAAGTGTAGTTGTAGCTTTGCTTATGGTTTTTCATCTCCAGTAGAGCTGACAATTTTAGTTCAGTTGAAATAAAATAATACAAATTATAAGAGTTTTAATTTCTTGTAAGAAGGATGACTAGTACTTCATTAATTCAGCTAATAAAACAATTTTTGGACTAACAGAGGAAAACATAGTTGAGTTGAGAAAAAAGGTCATGGAAGCAAAATGCAAAAAGGATAAGTATGTAAGTAAATAGAAAGATCTACTTGCTCACTGCCAAGGAGAAAATTACTTAGAAACTGCTGGATTTTACAGAGTTTTAGTTTTGTCTTAAGTCTTACATAGAAAGCAAACTGAATGTAACAGTATCTTTTGACCAGAGTCCAGTCGAAAGAAATCTACAGTGAAGAAGGATTTTATCCCATGAAGACAATGTTTCCTTTGTTTTACTTCTGCACAGCAAGTTTTTGATAAATTTCCTCAATCATTTCAGTGGCAGCAAACTGAAATATTTTTAAAGATACACAATAATATATTTATGGTAGTAAAAAATGTGTTCTGACAAAATAAGACTCCTGAAGGATCTTTGCCCAACTGTATACATGAAATACAACTACTGGATTCTTTGAAAAATTATAAAGTTGTTTAAATTAGACTCCTACTTCTTATAAAATATTGTGTTCCTCTGACAGTATAATAAAACCTATTATTCTCTAGCCTTTTAAACACAGAAAAGGCCTTGAAATTGCATGTAATTATCTAGCCTGAACTTTTAAACTTTTTATTTAACTAGTTAATGCAGCTTAACATAAGACAACTCACCACATCATTTAGAATACATCTCCAGGGGAAATTCTTATTAGCTTGGGACTAAGGGTTGTCACCAAATTGAATTTTTCTCCTTAGCTAGGGTACAACAAAAAGACTGGCATCTAAAATTGTCTGGTTTTTTTGCACTTAAGACACCTTTGGTAGGATGACATAACTCACAGTAAAAAAATTCKATTTCATTTAAATGACTAAAATCCTACAGCAATCCACTGCAATAGAGAAACTCTCCAAATACAGAACTAATAAAGACGACAAGATGGGAGAGTTAGCGTTCATGCTTACACATCGTTCTTCAGCTACTAATAAAGAAGATTCTGACAAAGTGAATGCAGTGTAAAAGGAAACATCTYTTCCCATTTTCTTTATTCTCTGTTTTCACCTTTCTCTCATAGCTCTTTTTTCCACCTAACACGTAGCAGAGCAAATTGAATTTCCTAAAGAATGAGCTGATGGACTCTAAACTGAGGTCTTCTAACATTATGGCTAACAGAAGAAAAGTGGCATAATTCTAGACTAAATGTGGGTATGTTATTTCCCTCATCAAAGATATTTTTACAACTGTTAATATTATTTGACTGTTACTCATTAAAATAATAGTCTTCATCAGAATGTTCTGCTGCTGGGTAAAATTTCCTCATTTCACTTACTTCAATTCTTGGAGTTCAAAGCTGTAGAATGTCAGCTTTTCATCTTGTGAAGTTAGAACTCTTCCTTTCTTGCTTTTTTCCTTCTAAAATGCCTCAGAAAAATGTTTCTTATAAGCAGCCACATGTGTCAGTGTCCTAGTTCCACTAACATCTCTCAGTCACTATGAGGAATGATGATGCAACAAATTAAACTTGCAGCAGCAGAAAAAGCCACTTTGCTTTTCTTGATAGTGAAGCAGCATGCTTTTTTATTTATTGTTTCTTTTGCAAAATGGGAATTGGTGGATAAAGTAAAGCATACAGCATGGAATCAGATGGAATTAAATAGAATCATAGAACCATAGAATCATTAGGGTTGGAAAAGACCTCTAAGATCATCGAGTCCAACCGTCAACCCAACACCACCATACCCACTGAACCATGTCCCTAAGCACCTCATCTACACGTCTTTTAAATCCTTCCAGGGATGGGGACTCAACCACTTCCCTGGGCAGCCTGGTCCAATGCTTAACCACTCTTTCAGGAAAGAAATTTTTCCTAATGTCCAATCTAAACCTCCCCTGGCACAACTTGAGGCCATTTCCTCTCGTCCTATCGCTAGTTACTTGGCAGAAGAGGCAGACACCCACCTCGCTACAACCTCCTTTCAGGTAGTTGTAGAGCGTGATAAGGTCTCCCCTCAGMCTCCTCTTCTCCAGGTTAAACAACACCAGTTCTCTCAGCYGCTCCTCATAAGACTTATTCTCCAGACCCTTCACCAGCTTCGTTGCCCTCCTCTGGACACGCTCCAGCACCTCAATGTCCTTCTTGYAGTGAGGGGCCCAAAACTGAACACAGTATTCGAGGTGCGGCCTCACCCGTGCCGAGTACAGGGGGACAATCACTTCCCTCATCCTGCTGGCCAYGCTATTTCTGATACAGGCCAGGATGCCATTGGCTACCTTGGCCACCTGGGCACACTGCTGGCTCACGTTCAGCTGGCTGTCGATCAACACCCCCAGGTCCTTTTCTGCTGGGCAGCTTTCCAGCCACTCTTCCCCAAGCCTGTAGTGTTGCATGGGGTTGCTGTGACCCAAGTACAGGACCCGGCATTTGGCCTTGTTGAATCTCATGCAGTTGGCCTCAGCCCATGGATCCAGCCTGTCCAGGTCCCTCTGCAGAGCCTTCCTACCCTCGAGCAGATCAACACACCCGCCCCACTTGGTGTTGTCTGCAGACTTACTGAGGGAGTACTGGATCCCCTCATCCAGATCTTTGATAAAGATATTGAACAAGACCGGCCCCAAGAGCCCTGGGGGACACTGCTCATAACTGGCCGCCAACTGGATTTAACTCCATTCACCACAACTTTTTGGGCCTGGCCGTCCAGCCAGTTTTTTACCCAGCRAAGAGTACACCTGTCTAAGCCGTGAGCCTCCAGCTTCTCTAGAATAGTTACTATCTATCTGATGCAGCAGCTAGATCAGAACCATAGAGTACGTGATAATGGTAAACTCATCTCCAAAACTGTTGCTTATGRTTTTTTTTCATTGAAGATGTCATTTCTTCTTCAGCTTAATAAATAAAATCGACAGACTTCAAACAGCTACATGTTTCTCACTAGTGAATTATCACCATGGATAACATGTGACAAACTACAAAGAAATAGATCTTTTTCAGTACCGACTTTAAGTGAAATAGTAAAAAAAAAAACAAACTATGTTAGAAATTAAGCAAAGGTGAATAGAAATCCCCATTTAAACCTAGGTCAAAATGATAAAGTCAAATGAAATAATTCTAACAATGTTTCCAGACCAAGGACTTCAGTTAGTTAGTTAGTTAGTTAGTTAGTTGAAGAATGAGTTTTTAATTAACATTTTCCAAAGTGTTACCTAGTTGTAATCAGAACGTAACTGTGGAGTTTGTATTGCGACTAATATTTACCCAGTTTTGAAGTCTGTGAAGAAAACAATGAGACAGGKTTTTTTTTCATTTCCCATTTTCTTTTTTTTCTTTCTGTACCTTACATATGAACCCTGTTTCATTATGGATCATATATAAGCAGATAGAAAGAAAATAATTGGGGAAAACATCTAATTAGTTTAAGAGTAGTGGACAACACTGGTGAACATGAAAACCAGCAAGTCTCTTGTGCAAAATTCTGCTTCAGTCTTTTAAAATGTTCAAATATTAGCTGTTAACCAACGTGCAGTTCACCCAGGCACTAATGTGAATGGACTAACCTATATTTAACTTTTACAATAATACAGACACAATCCTACCTCCAAAATGGAAAATTTACCTCTAGAAAAACTGGGACAATGAGTGTTTTAAAATGTCTGCATTAACAATACATCTACTTACTTCTCTTATTCTCAACTGCACAACTGTCATAGTGTTTATTGGGTGCAGGTGCCCAGGTGTTGGAAGCAGGGAGGCTGCAGGGACGGCCTCTGTGAGGAGAGGCTGGGGCTGCCCYGTGCCGGACACAGCYGGTTCCAGCCGGCTCCAACAGACCCACCGCAGGGCACGGCTGAGCCCCTCAGCCAAGGTGGTGGCGCCTCTGAAAAAGCATATTTAAGAAAGGGCAAAACCACTGCAGACAGGCAGTGCACCCATCCAGCCGCTCTCTCACTCCTCCTTCTCAACAGGATGACAGGGAAAATAAAATGAAGCAGCACATGGGTCAAGATGAAGGCAAGGAGATCACTTACCGATTACTATCACGGGCAGCATAGACTAGACTTGGGGAAAATTAATTTAATTTGTTGCCAATTAAAATAGAGTTGGATGGTGAGAAACAAAGAGAAATTAAAACAGCACCTTCTCCCCCCACCTCCTTTTTCCCAGGCTCAGCTTCACTCCTTCATTCCTGACTCCTCTGTCTTCCCCCTCCCCAGGCAGCACCAGGGGACAGGAAATGGGCAGTTACAGTCAGTTCATAAAAATTCCTCTGTACTGCTCCTTCCTCCTTCACACTTTTCCCCTGCTACAGTGTGGGTCCTCTCTGTGGGCTGCTGGAGCATATCTGCTCCAGCACCTGGAGCACGTCCTCCCCCTCCTTCTTCTCTGATGCAGGATTGTTTCTCACACATTTTTCCCTCACTCCTTACACTTTCTGTGCAGTGTTTTGGCCTTTCTTAGATATGTTTTCTCACAGGCACCACCAGCTTCATTGATGGTCTCAGCTTTGGCTGACTGGGTCTGTTGCAGAGATGGCTGGAACTGGCTGTGTCCAGCACAGAGCAGCCCCTGACATTTTTGTCGCAGAGACCACCCCTGCAGCCCCTCTCACTGACAGACCTGGCAACCTACACCCAATAGAGTAAGCAAAGTCTCTGTATTTATCTCAACCCAGGAGCTTTCTCATTCCTGCTTTTTTCCTATAATCTCCCCYGTCCCATTGAAGCAAGGGGAGTGACTGAGCAGTTGGGTGTGAGTTTGGCTGTTAGCCAAGACTAACCCACCACATAGTGGAAAGAATTTTACTAAGTAAATCTGACATAATCTTAAAAAAACAAGGCAGCAAACAATAGGAGAACATTTTAAAAGTATCTTCAGAAATACCTGATCGAGTTAAAATTCACTTGTGACATGGACATAAAAAGAAGACTGTAAAAAACCACTGTATGGCAAATCTATAGAGTGATTATAGACCATTTTGTTTTCCCATCAGACATTCATGCAAGGCAAGTTTTTGTCATTTCACTTTGCTTTCAGTTTCACCAGAAGTTTATAAATTACTCAAGACACAGGAGAAGCTTAACCAAGAAATGAAGAAAACAGATCTATGTCAGATGAAGTTTAAATTTATTTTCTTCACAGAAACTAAGTAGTATTTCAGTAGAGCTTAAAAAGAAACATCAATAAAGAAAAAGGCAATCACACTTATACCACAAATTGTCTGTCCCTTTCATTGTCAGGATCCAGACATTCCTCAAAAGGAACAAAAGAATCCTTCTGTCTTGAGATTTTGTGAATGACAAAATTCAGCAAGAAACCACCCTATGAAAGACATGCTAAGGACTGCAGACAATCCCGCCGCACCACCCCGCCAAGAGAAAAATATGTCAAATGCTGAAATGCTTTGCTCAAACTCTGCAGTATTCATTTAGGGCAGAAACATCACTGACCAATACGTGGAGACTATTGGCAAATTGAGAGATATTCCTAATCCTGAACATCAAGGTTAAAATTCAAAGTTTCATTGTGTGTAAGAGATGACACATCATTCCACTGCCTCATCAAGTAAGAAAGAGATACCCAAACAGAAAGAGATGGGAATTCACTGGGCAGTCAGTTATTATGCCCAGATCGCATTTTTGTGTCAATGTTTTCTTCACCAGAGTTTGAAGTAGCTCTCTTCCCAAAAGATGGTGTATCAGCAGAGATTTGCTAAGTGAAGCAAGTTCTTGTTTCTGCTTCTGGCATGCCTTTATATATGATGCTGCAAGGAGTGAGTGAGAGGTTTTATGTATGCTCAAATTTCCCCACATGTGGACTTCTCAATCTTCCAGGTGTAGACAAGTGGATAGAGAACAAAAACAAAGCTGGTTATTTGGAAATGTCCCTTACACGTGAAAGTTAGCATGATCCATTTTTATTTAAACCAATTTAAGAATTATTCTCCTGTGTTTCAAGTGACAAATGTAATTTGAAGCATAATTCTATTTAAAATTAAAATATTGATGGCATTCTATTAGATCAGTGTCAGTCAATTATTCCTTCATATTACTTCAAGAATAATGCATAATATAATTTATTCTTAAGGTCTAAATAATTAAAGAGGACCAGAAATTGAATAGTATTATTCATTTTATAACAGGAAAATGACACTGCAACTATTGAATATGAGCAATGTGATTGATCCTATATGAAATAGAATGTTTTATACCTGAAAAAAAGTAGTTTAATCAATTAGCAAGTCACTTAGATAATGATTCTTCTCAACATACATCATGTGGCTTATTAAAGGCCTGAATCAGAATTTGTTGTAGTCAGAGGAATAAATACAGCTGGTATAGGAAAGACCGCTGATTTTATCCCAAAGATATGTTTTACAAAGTTTCTCTCTTCTGATATTATAAGGAATAGCTATAGTATGTGCAGCTGTTTCATTAATTTAATTTATTTCTTGCTAGAAGAAAGTGATTACTGTGGCCAGTCTCATAATATTAAACCTCAAGATATTTTGAACTGGTTTTGTTTGTTTTAACTCCTTTTCCCCTGTAGTCACAGCTGCTGCATTCATATGCTTTTAGAGAAAATTTTCAGGTTACAGTGTTTGTTTGTCTTTAAAAAGTAGTATTCTAGCATTCCTGGCTGCATCTCCAAAGTAATTTCAGTTCACAGAAGACTCACAATCCAGAAGACAAAGAGGTTTTTCTTTTTGTGTGTGCGTGTGTTTGGTTGGTTTGTTATTACAATTCATTGCAATTAGTTTTTTTGTTTGTTTGTTTTAATCTTAAGATTTTGGATGTCAAATATATAGTCTCTGTTTCCACATTATATTTACTCTACCACAAGAGATTCTGAAAATAGTGCTCACTGAAGTATTTCTAATGTCATCTGCCTAGGAATCAAATGTAGTATTTTAATAGTGTTCCTGGGTTCATAAATRAATAAAAACCAATAGAAATTTGAAGAAAAAGTATTGTTTATTCAAACCAGACAGAGGAAGGGAATCTTTAGATTTTATAGCAAATGAAGGACACCTTTGTGCCTGCTGCTCTTGATTTAAAATCATTTACATTCATGGCAAAAAGTACTTTCATGTGATATTTCAGAGTTCTCCAGAATTTTACTCACATTGTTGAATTCAGGTAGAATTCATCTTACCTGAACTTTAGTCATTAAGAAGTAGGGATATAATCTAAGCCATTTGTCTAGTTTACCTTGTACTAAATGGGAAAGATAGGCATGATTTGTTCCTTCAAGGCAATTCATTCCATCCTGAAAGACGTGGGATGAATTGTCGTCTTGAAGTGACTCTTTATTTCTACCAAATACAATCAGTACATAAACACACTGTGTGGGTAGAATGAATGCCATTTATTTTAAGCCTCAAAAATATACCTGATTATTTTTCCAGTTCCAAGTTAGTACATTTGCACCACAACTAGTTTTGAGCTAGATGTTTTCTAGTCACTCCCCAGGTTTTTTTTTCCTGGTTCTGTTTGCCATGTTTTTTAGAGCTCTAAGTTGCTCCAGCCACACAGTGACTGGTAGTTATAAGCAGCTCTCTACTGTCAGAGTTGTTGCCAATGTGGAAATAACTTGTTGGGATAACTGCCAGCTGACAATTTTTGTTGCTGCTGGAGTGGACTATTTTCAAAAGATAGCATTTACTTAAAGAAAAGCAAAAAAAGGAACTGGGTTATTTGATCAATTGTCTTTTCAGCTTCAGATGATGAACCAAGTAACCCAACAGAGAAAGTAGCATCTTAAATGACTCGAAAATAGATTTTTTTTTTAAGGTATGTTCTTTTTATCTCTTAAAGCGTACTGTTTAAACATTGTGCTTCTATTTAATTAGAACTGAAGTGATTTAACTGTGACTGCGCTTCTGAGAAACCGTGAATTATCAGTTAAAGGAAAGAGGTACTTGAAAAGTATAAAAGGACAGGAAATCAGTAAAAGAGTCTTGAGAGAGAGAATTAGCACTTCAGTAGAAACAATACATATGACACCTGAGAGCACTGCCAGACCAAGAGGGAAAGCAGGGAACAGAATGCTTAATACCAAGGCCAATGTTATAATAAGATACCTGATTTCCAAGGGAACACTGTATCTCTAACTCAAATGCCATCTACTGTTGATTTCATATTAGCTGGAAAAGTATGCCGGAGATACAGAAGGAAAATCTAGAAACAGCTTCTTGCAAGGACTATTTAGTTCAACAGTTCATAAGAAAAAGCCTTTTTGAGACACTGCCATTAGTTCTTCATATTAAGATGAACCATTACTATTGAGTGAAACACTTTACTGTAAACATCCATAATGTTAAATTGTATTGGAAGCACAGAAGACAAATTATTTTTTTTTTCCAAAAAGAAGATCAATGCATTTTCAAGGATTATCATTAATTTCACAACATTATTCCAGGTGCTTATTTACCTACAAAAGTTCAAAAAAAAAAAAAAAAAAAAAAAAAAAAAAAAAAAAAAAAAAAAAAAAAAAAAAGAGATGTACTTTGGACAAAATTACTCTACTCTAAATTCCTCTACTGAAATCTTAGAAGCATAAAAACATTCAAGCATATGGCTTTTGAAAGAAGACTTGGACAGAGGTGGTTTAGTGTGGAAGAATGCACTATTGTTCATCTGAATAAATTTTTATAAAAACAAGACTAAGCATCTCAAGTTGTATTTGGGAGCAAGTTTAAAAAAAAAAAAAATCTTACAAAGTGACATTCAATAAAAATGTTTTATTTCTCATAAAGGACAAACATTGATGTTATAAACCATAGCAGAACTCTGATGACACAATATTGGTATACAAACACTCCAAACATACTGTGGAATAAATAATAATGACAAATTAAAACAAAAAAAAAATTCAGTATAAGCAAAAGAAACTAGAAGCAGAAGAAGGAAAAATGGGATGAATAGTATGGTCACAAAATAGGACAAGAACATTGTAGGTGTATGTGTGATGATGTATAAAATACCTGAGATGATTGGTATGGTATACATGTAAGGATGTCATGCTGAGATTTTTCAGTCTTTGAGGAAGAATAACAGGCTGATGCAAGATCAGAAAATACAACACAAGGAAGTTGCAGTAGTAAATCTAACAGGAATTTCAGRAAGTGAAGCAGTAAGTAAAGGACTTGATATTCAAAGAGGATGATAACAATCTTACAACCTGATAAGAGAGCCATACTTCAACTAAATTTAGTGATGGATACAAGTATGTATTTCTGGATGTTTTTTGTTTTCTGTATCTGTCCCTGTGGTTCATTTACTACCGCAAACCAACTTTCTTTTTCAAACTGCATTTTGATCTTGTCCATGTACTTGAATGCTTTGAATGAAGAAGACTGTAATCTGATGTATTACCTGAATGGGAATAAATTTAAAGTATCTTTTTTATTATTATTTAGGCTGTGAAATAAGCAGTTTTGTCATCAGTTCCAGTCCTCACGACCTCATAATTACAAATATCTTAACTGCAGACCCACATTTTCATTCATTCTTCAAAAAACTTTGGATGCTACTAAAAGAGGGGAACAGGTTTTGGGAGGAGGGACTGCCATATGGAAAGCAAGCACAAGAAAAGAGCAAACATAGAATAAAACATATGGAAAAATGTCTGTATGGAATAAATCAAGTTAGCCTTATGGAAGTTATCTTTGGCCTCTCTTGACTTTTATTTATGTCTCTGACTAGCAACAGCCTACATCTTATCCTTTACCAATGCTGAAGAAAGAGAAAAAAGGGAATTAAAATGAAGTTACAAGAAAATAAACAAAATGTGCCCGAATGGAGAATTTTCAATTTCCTGATGAGATAACCTTCAGATAGAACAGCACAATAACTTTGGCTCAGGTTATGAATATGCTGCCCTTTAAAATGGATGAACTTTTTGACAACTCTTTAAAATGTGTTACCTGCTACTGTAGTATGTAGTTTCCACCATTGCATTATGTTTTAGTACTTCAAATACAAATAATGAAAAGATAAGGACAATATTTCATAAATTGAGTACTAGATTGTAATTTTTTTAAAAATAAAATTCCAACGTCAGCTTTCATATCTATAACTATTGTTGCTAAAATAATGGGAAATCCAGATAGTTTGTTGAAAATGTTTTCAATGCAGCACCTTGGTTTTGCTGTTATTTTATAAAATGATAGAACACACAAATCAATCTAGCATATTTTCTAGTAACAATTTGGAATATTCTTTTGTAGGTAACCAATCAATACATTATATTTTAGATAGTGTAGGGTCTGAATAATCTGAAAGATTATGTAGCTATTACTGTTTGATGTTGAGAGGATATTATCTAATTCTACTGCACTAACCAAAAGAAATATAAGAAAAATAAACACCATTTATAGGCTACACAAGGACAAATTAGAACTGAAATTTTATGCCAAATAAAATTTTATGTGTTAACAGACATGGGAAAAATTACTTCAGGTTTTTCTCTTTTTCTTTTATTTTCAAAGAAGTAATAGAAGAAAAATGTAGATATTTGGAATGGAATCACAATTAGATTTTTAACTACAGAGCTATATTTCAAACACATTTTCTGTGTGGGGATGAACACAGGAAGTTTCAAAATGCACCAGGAAAGACTACATGTCTATCAAGACAGGTGGGTTAAAAATCACATCTAATTGTCGGTGTTTAAATATATAAGGTCTTTGCACAAGTAGGTGTTTAAGCTTGTATAGCAGAGTGTCCTGGTTTCGGCTGGGATAGAGTTAATTTTCTTCTTAGTAGTTGTTACAGCTGTTACAGTGCTGTGTTTTGGATTTAGTATGGAAAGAATGTTGATAACACACTGATGTTTAAGCTGTTGCTAAGTAGTGTTTACACTCGTCAAGGACTTTTCAGCTTCCCATACTCTGCCAGGTGCACAAGAAGCTGGGAGGGAGCATAGCCAGGACAGATAACCCAACTGGCCAATGGGGTATTCCATACCATATGACATCATGCTCAGTACATAAACTGGGGGCTGGTGGGGGAGGGGTGATCGCTGCTTGGGGACTGGCTGGGCATTGGTTGGCAGGTGGTGAGCAATTGCATTGTGCATCACTTATTTTGTATATTCTTCCATTATTATTATTATTTCCCCTTCCTTTTCTGTTCTATTAAACTGTCTTTATCTCAATCCCCAAATTTTACTTTTTTTTTTTTTAATTYTTTCCCCCATCCCACTGAGGTGGGGCGAGTGAGCGAGTGGCTGTGTGGTGTTTGGCTACCTGCCAGTATAAACCACAACATAGAGAAAATATGTGTAGGGTTCAGATGAGCAGATTACCACTGAGCACAGGTGATGGAGCAGAGAATGTTATTCAGTTTATTCTAAGGTAGAGATTTATGTGTGATTGTTACCTAACATAGTTTTCCAGCTTCATTTGAGATATCCAGAATATCTGCTGAGATTCCACCTGCATTCCAGAAGTGTACAAGAATACCACTGTCATATTTGCCAGCCTTCTGTGGATTTCTCAGATATCTTAAGACATTTCAGACTGCACTAGATATCTATATCTAGGAAATTCAATCAAATATCTAGTTGGATGCTGGCACATGCATTTAGAAATCTCCATTTAAATGCCTTAATATATGAGCTGATTTCCACCCCAATGGATCTGGGATGACATTATTAACTTGGAAATAGGTTGTAATAGGCTGAAATAGGTTCTTGGAATAGAAATAGAGTTGACTGATTGCAGACCAAAGGATGGCTCTGCCACACTGCAAAGAAATTTTCTAATCACCACATTACTCCAGGTTGGCAAAAGCTGATATATTTCATACTAGCCAAATRTAGAATGTACTTTCTCCGGATGATCTTCTAACTGTACAGTTATAGCATAACTGCTGTAACATTGCAACTACCACTTATAATGGCAATCTTTAACACCTACTTACCTCAGGATGAACATGCAAGTTGTTGTAATGCTATCTGACAGTCTTCTGCCTTACTTCCATTATAAACAGAAGTCAACAACTAACTGTAAAGAACATAAGTAATTAAACCTACAGAGATGAGTTTCTCAAGTAGGTATATCTTAGATGTCTAAGTCTCCTAAGTGAATAGGCAAATGGAAAAATAGGAAACATTGAAACTAAATGAGGCATGCATCTGTAATTCTGACTGTCATGAAGACTTTGGTAGCCCAATACAGCCTGAACAAAGCATCTTTGAGTGGTTAGGAATCTACAGGCTTCCTACATTTACGTGACTAAGTTTTACCTATAGCAACAGATGACTAACCCAATTTTTTCTTTCAAAAAAGGCAGCAGAAAATATTCTTGCATTGTGCAAAAGGTTCAAGACTCTGTCTAGATGATGAGAAACCTTAAACGTAGGCATTTCTTGGTTGGAAGTTTCTCAAATCCAAATCTAAGAACTAGGTAACACAGTGAAGGCCCTTTCTTTTCTTTTTTCTCCTTCATTTCCAGTAAGACATACATTCTCATCCACCTTCAACAGGAAAACGAGATTTATATCTTCCTCCTCCTGACTGTATTCTTTAGGTTGGTGGTAAAATCTTCTTCTGCCTTCATTTGGTTTGGAATATTTCTGGCTAAGTTCTTTTAAGTACTTTTAAGTAAAGCTACCTCCATGTGTGTTTTCAAATAAGCTTAACAACGCCAAAGCTAATCTTTGAAATGGACCTCAGTACTGCGTGTGATATGCATGTCCTGAAAATATCTACTGATATGGACCACTTGGTGCATAATTATGTACAGTAGCAATTGTCTCACATAATTTTAGATTTCACCAACATAAGCAACTGTATATATACTAGACTTCATATCCTTATTCAGAGATAAAATTTTAAGGAGAAAAATAGACCACTCTAGTGTACAATTAATCTGATTTAATTTAGAATTCTATTTTTGAATAAGCTAAATCACTTCCAGAATTGTTGTTTTGTTTTTCTCTCACAGACTTTAGTAAAAACCAAGGAAGCAAATCAGTGCCTAAAATATAAGCATCTATTGCCATTGTGGATGTTGGAGGGCACTGGAGCACACTGAGGCTGACCTCATGGAGCCAATACATTTCAATGCAGTCTTGTACGGATAGTTACCCAGTGCTGTTTGAGAAAGCTCAGAGCACAAGTTACACACTTGGCAGTTATGACATGTGATAGCTCTGCCTTTCTAGAAGGAAGGCTAAAGGCCAAGCCACATAGCCAAAAAAGCAATCTCAAGTAACACTACACTAAGGCAATAGAAGCTTGCTGCTGATGACAGGTCACATGAAGACCTCTTTCTTCACATGTGTCCAGCCTACCCTTATTTTTTGAATCCCGAATGACGCTGAACAAGAAAGTCATGCTCACGTTTTGTAACGTGCAATAGCCTTATGTGAAAAAACCTTGGTGTTTTTTCTAGTGAACATTACATACCTGTATTTTATAAGAAACATTTGGACTGTTCTGTTAATTATGAATCTAAATTCTACTTAAATTATGTAAACCCATTTTATATCTTAATTGAATTTAATTTATTTAGTGTTTATCCAAATGTAGAAATATGAAACTCTTATACAATACAGAGCAGATTTTTAGGTAGAATGAAGTTATACAATAGGGCAGATTTTATTGCTGACTACCAAATGCATGCAATAGAAACTATTCTTTGGAACTGAAGTTATCTTTTATATTATGTAGGTTGGATTCTGAGGGGCTGGTTTTGAATAATTCTTCTATTGGTATGGGGATATGTACTTGACAAAAAATATACAAGAAATTGGCATGCTAAGAAAGTGCATCTGCTTATTGTYCTGTTAGACATTTCTGGAATTTCTTTACAGAGAAAGAAATTTATATGTAAGCTATAAAAGGAGATTTTCTAATGGATGTTAATTTCCATTACATACTGCCATGTATACCTAAATCTATTATCATAAGAGAAAGTGGGGTATCAGTCATACAAATCAGCTACTCATGCCCTTAACCTTATAGCTATTCTGAATTTCCCTAAAGGTGTGTTAGTTTATAGATTTACAAGACTAAAAGACACCCCTGTGATCATCTACTTCGATCAGACATAGAAATTGATCATGGTATTATAACGAATTAATTCCTATTTAAGTGGATTCTTCTATTTGTTGGCAATTCTTCCCTTACTCCCAGGAAAAATAAAATCCAAGAAAGCAGGAATATAATCTAAAAGGTTATCCTAATAATCTTACATAATAAGTTGTTTGACAGGAATTGATGTCACTGTTAAGAATATTGAGCATTATCTACACTGCCTAACTTAGACTCCAGTTTTTTTTCCTAAAGTTACGTACCTAGCGGCTTTTATATCACATATTCARTGGGGAGAGACTTGGGTGACTTTAAAGAAGTCCAAAGGGATATCCTGTCTACTCTATATGAATATCTAAACTTAGCTGGCCAGAATCCCTCTATGAAGGTTTTTCATAGAATCATAGAAACATAGAATGGTTTGGGTTGGAAGGGACCTTAAAGATCACCTAGTTCCAACCCCCCTGCCACGAGCAGGGACACCTTCCACTAGACCAGGTTGCTCAAAGCCCCATCCAACCTGGCCTTGATAATAGCACCTTTTAATAACACTATTCTTTTTCCACTAACTAGTTATGGAATATGAACACTTGGGTTTTTTGACCAAGTTCCTACAATTTTAGGGCAAGCCAGGCATGTAAGCTAGACTGAGAGTATCTTCTATCTCAGGTTTATTCCTTATTGTCTCTGTTTCAGTATCAATTAAATATTCAGGACCTCTGTCATCTCTTTCAGCATAGCACAACTTTAGTTTCATGGTCCATGAATTCCTTAATGCTAGCATTTTAACCACTTGTTTTTAAGTGTCTAATGTCATGGTTTGTGTCTTGCATTGTTGATATTGATCCTGATTATATAGATCACTGATTTCCAATTAATTACACATTATTAATAAATCTATAAACTGCTTTGATCTTTATTAGATTTTAACTGCTTGAGTTGACCAGCTTTTACCTGCAACTATATCAATATTAGTTTAGCAATCATTACCATAACATGAAGAACTGTTGAGTACACCCTTGTGCTTCTCAGCCGGCTCAGAACCAGCATATTCAAATATTTCTAGGGCAATTGAAGATTCCTTAGACTGTTTCTCTGCCTGAGAAAATACATTAGTTCCTTGACATGATTTCTTCGGTTTTAAAGATATTCAGCACTGACTTAGTTTAAACAGTAGCTTGTTTACTGGTCAGTATTTCTGTTTCAAATACCCAAACCCTTCAGTTCATCTTAATGTAGTAATACCTGAACTAGATACGTCTCATCTCTTTTTTAATCACGTGTCTTTAGATTGTGAAAAAGTAATAACTTATTCCAAAGTAAATTGAGCTCAGAGTCTCTTTCTACAATGCATACAGCACAATGAAAGTTAATTTTCCTGTCTCTTCCCTGAACCCTCCCTCAGGTATCAAGAGGTGCTCTTGAAATATGGTAGAGTGTTTCTAAGATGCTTCCACACCTGAATATAACTTACTGTATTGGTTATGTCAATACAGCCAATGTGAAATCTGAAATACCCATTGCAGAGTTTCCAAGAAGTTTACTTTGTGACATCTTCTGGGAGTGCCTGGGTTTTCTGATTGTTTGGTTATATCTGGGACTCTTCCCAAAACTCTTTTTCCAAAAGGGAATTTTCATTTTTATTTATTTCCTTTTGAGAACAGTTAGCATTGAAATGCTATGAATTTGCTAATGATCTGTAGAAGTGACAAGTGGGATGAGATTGAGAAGTGAGTCCTGCAAATACTTTATAATAATACAGGCTCCACAGTTGGTTTTTTGTTTGGTTTTTTTTGTTGGTTTTTTTTTTTTTTTAATTTGGTTTGTAACAGTTCAGCCTCTTCTGTTTGTGAATCTTGTTTTGGACCATTTTTGGACTTGATTTTAATGGTTCTAATGTAAAGATACAGTGCTGGGAACTAGTGATGTCAGTGTAACCAGCACTCGAGTTCTCCCACGATTCTAGAAATCAACAACTTGAATTCAGACTCCTAAACTGAATGGGACTGTTTTTCAAAGGGTTTGAACATATGCTGTTTCCATAATCCAAAATAGGAATTGTAGATCCTCAATCTTGCTGTTTAGAAGCAAACTTCTCTAACCTTTGCTATATCCATTTTTATTTGCTACTATTCAGCCCTGTCCTTCTTCGTGTTAATATTGTTTCTTCCAGTTTCCTCTGTAGCAGGCAAAATTAGAAACAGTTCAGATTCACAATATATTAAGTCATATCTTGATGTGTTTTGTTTAGTTTTCTGTTAATGTACATCTACAGTAAGCTGTTGTTTTTGGGACAGCTAGATGTATAGAATTCAAACAATGGAAAGACAGCAGAAGCATAACAATATTTTTTTGTTCCAAATTTTTTGCATTGTGTTATTCTGTATATTTGAGGTAAATCAGAGAATAGATAAAGAGTTTAATGGGGAATCTGAAGACTGATCACATAGCCAGCCCTGAAGAGACTCCATTCAAATCCAGAAAGAGCTTTAATGACAGTGCAAGAAAAGTCTGTTTTATTTCACCAGTTGAAATATGCTGTAATGCCAGAACCCAACACTTTGTTAAACATCAGAAAGGCAGATTAAATAAGCTATATGTCCTCTGCCAATACTTTCTATAGTAGTAGCAGAGGAATGGAAAGAAAATATTAACTGAACTCTAAAGCGAAGGATAGCTGCTGAGAAACAAATTAAGCAGTGTTTTAATTGATATTAGTAATCAGCTTCCTGATTACTTAAGCCACTTGATTATTTTATCAAACTTGTACTTGAAGGCAGGTGAGGCTGCAGAATGCTTTTTATGACCTCATAATTATGAATTCTTTGTTGCACYTCTCTTAAGCACTATATGATTCATTTATGAGGGTAAGCAGACTCTTGTAGTTGATCTATTAAACATGACAAAATTTTGAAATAAAATTAACACACACACCCCCAACCCCCTCCCCCCCAAAAAACCCCAAACACCAACAAAACAACCCAGAAAAAACAGAGTGGAAGCTGTGGCTCAGGTTAGGTATAGGAATTTACTTCTTTCTTTATGATACTTTGATACTTGTATCGTCCACAGGTGGTTTAGCTTCTACAGCAAACAGAGGAAGTTTGCCTAACAGGACCATCTGTTGAGGTTACTGGGCTTACTAGCTCCACTGTCATTCACTTTTGATGATGGCAACAGAAAAACATTCAGTCTTTTTGTACATGTGTTTCTATCCTCTAGATATTAACTTCCAAGTCATAGTGGGTTTGGTCCTCTTTTTCCATTTCTCAATGCTTTGATGGAAAGACTGTGTCTCTGCTCAGCTGCTACTAAGCTGCATCTCTCTGATGACATGTTCTAGTCTGATGTGGCCATTATCTCACAGATGATGTGAAGTTGTGTAAAGCACTCCTTCAGCAACTTCTGTGGCACCCCTAAGCATAAATCTTGAGATGAAGGAAATCTCCACCTTCATTGTATGACCAAAAGGCCACTGAATAGCATATACTCTAGATACATCTTGATATCAGCCAGCTTCCACTCTCATTCTACACTGAAATTCACATGTAGCTTAAAATAAAGAAATCCATATCAACTGCTCTTTTTGTTTTCCTGCTTCTACTTCATCAGCTGATTCTCATTCCGCTCCAGTAATCGCTACTTCCAAGTATGCTTATAACACTTCCATTTTCTTTCTTAAATTGGTAAAGGATTTAATGTTTTCAAAAAAAGCAAAGAGAAGAGCTACAGKTTTGGTGATCAGTAAACTAGGTGTGAGGTCACTCTGCTTTGGCAATGTTTAATACAGACCCAGAAAACAGTCTACATATAATTGTCAGTTTTTAGAAGTGGGTATTTCTCAAGTGGCTTCACTTCCTTTTGGGTGGATAAGATAAACCAAACCAACTGCAAATCCTGGGAAACATCATGTGCCATATGAACTTGCCTTTTGCTACAACCTGTTTTAGCAGTGGCTTTTCTATATTACAGATTTTTAATACCATAGAATCCAGGAATTATAGAAATCCAGGAATTTTGTAACTGAGTGTCAAATTCCAATACTTTTATTCACTCTGATTAATGACTTTCTTGGTAAAAATTTACAAGTACGTTCTACTAGCTTTTCTTTAATCTACACTCAGTTAAAAAAAATAAGGGCATTCTGGTTTAGAGAATTGTATTTCACGGTTTAGAGAACTGTTTTCAGAAGCTCCAGTTAGGCAATAGTGAGTTATAAGGGTGGTTTCATAGCTTTGGATTGTCAGGATCTTATCTATATTTCTAGTGAATAAATAGATGTCAATAGTTTTACCCTCAATCCACCAATAATTTTATGGGTATATAATATCATATCATACATATCAATACATATATGTTTGTGTGTGTGTTTGTGAGAGTGTTGTAATGTGTAATGTCCAATACAGAATTATATTATAATAGCTTTTTACAAAGTGAACATTGTCAGTTTCCTTGTTTTTAAAAGAACTACCTCCAACATCACTTAATGCTTTGGATTATAGATAAATAATTGTGCATTTTACGCTGGAATTTCTTTACATAGTTAAAATGTTTCTTCACATATTTAATTCTAGTATAATTGTATCAGAAATAGTGTGGCCAGCAGGAGTAGGGAAGTGATCGTCCCTTTGTATTCGGCACAGGTGAGGCCACACCTTGAATACCGTGTTCAGTTTTGGGCCCCTCACTGCAAGGAAGACATTGAGGTGCTGGAGAGCATCCAAAGGAGAGCAACAAAGCTGGTGAAGGGTCTAGAGCGCAAGTCTTATGAGGAGCAGCTGAAGGAACTGGGGTTGTTTAGTCTGGAGAAAAGGAGGCTGAAGGGAGACTATCACTCTCTACAACTACCTGAAAGGAGGTTGTAGTGATGTGGGTGTCTGTCTCTTCTCCCTAGTAGCAAGTGATAGGGCAAGAGGAAATGGCCTCAAGTTGCGCCACGGAAGGAAAAATTAGGAAAAAATTCTTCACCGAAAGGGTTATCAAGTGCTGGAACAGGCTGCCCAGGGAAGTGGTTGAGTCACCATCCCTGAAGGTATTTAAAAGACGTGTAGATGCTGTGCTTAGGGACAGGGTTTAGTGGTGGACTTGGTAGTGTTAGGTTTGAGGTTGGACTCGTTGATCTTAAGGGTCTTTTCCAACCTAAATGATTCTATGATTCTATGATTCTATAATTTATTCTCAGAAAACATGCAGACTTTGTCATCACTTTTTTACCTTTGAAACCTGGAAAACCCTACCCTACTCATTACATAAGGTACACTGTTATGAACTACCAGAAACACTCCAAAAAAAGGTGGTTTTCTTTGGAAAAGTTCTGAGCACTTCATAAGACTTGTCTTTACCAGGCATACCACTCAAAAAAAAGGGCTTTGAGATTTTAAGAGCAGTCAATATTTCTATCCTCTGGACACCGAAACAAAACAGTTATTCTTTTAAATTATTGACAGACTTAATATTCAGTATCTCACTCCCATATTAACAATAAAAGATCTCTTGCTAACAACACTCCCCAACATTTCCTGAACACATATTTTTCTTTGGGCTAAGTCCTGTAGAAAACCTTAGCAAAGTGATTGAACACAGGAAGAAGAAATGTCCCAGGTATCTTTCTCACTATTGGTCTGTAATGCATTATAAGAAATGTTAGATAAGTAGTGTATTATTTCTAATAATAACTTTCACAGTATTTGCATTTTATACTAGGCATTTTTTTGTATTTAATTTTTCTATAGATGACAATGGTGTTTCTCATCATCAACCTGTGATATCACACAGTGTTCAGAAAAGCCACATAAATAACAATAAAAACATAGTAAATCATCTGTCTGCAGGATTATAGAAAGAAGGCCACATCAAATTGAAATATTAAGTAATAATAGAAGAAAAAAATTACTATTCTGTCATTAATCTGCTGTGACAGCTGACAGTTTCTTTATGTTCACAAAGGTTGGCAAAGAAGGTAGCAGCAACAACAGACTGATACCTCTCTCAGTTATACTACAGAGAAAAGCTCAGTGCTTTCGTGGAATGATGAGAGCGATGAGAGAGAATGGAGTGACTTCAACAGTGTAAATCACATGAAGTGCCACAACAATGTGACTGTGACCCATTATGAATTTGGTTTCTTTTTTATGTTAACCATCTCAAAATATGAAAGCAATTTTAAAGCCCACATAAAGACAAACAGCTTCCACTCCTATGAGTGAATGAGGTGAATGAGTTTTACTAATTCACTAATCACATGTTCTCCATTCACTGTAAACACTATTTATCTCCTGAAATGCAGTTTGAATTTGTTAGAGCTGCAGAAAAAAACACTAGACATGACATGAGAAATTGCTGGACATGACACGTAACAGCATGAGGATCTGAGAGAYTGCACAGGTGGCTAAGGGGGAAGCATATGAGAAACAGCCAAATGTCACAGGCAGCTGAAGGGGAGCACTGGAACCTTTGGGGGAGCAGAGTCCTGCAAGGCCAGCAGTGCCTTGATAATCCCATCTGTGACATCATGAAAGGCAGAGATGATCCAGGTCATGGTATCAGAACTACCAAGACTGGGTACAGGTGAAGCAAAATGGAGACCAAGGGGGAAAACATAATTAGGGGAAGGTTGTTTATTTGGAGGAGATTTGAAAGGAGAAAAGGAGGTACAAGGGCAACAAAAAGGATGGTCAGGAAACAGGATAAGAGGATAGGATATACCAGTTGGGTGACTGGAGGGGCTTTTTTGCCTTGCTGGGGAGCCCTGTGTTTGATCACTGCAAGCTGCAGTCTAAATAAATGATAAACCAAATCTCTTGTTCTTATCATACTCCAGGTGTTAAGCCTGCTTCCAGGATCAGAATAGGGATTAATGGGGTGCTTTGTGTGGCTACAGGTGGGTACATAGATGATTCGATCCAATGGTTGAATCGGGTACTGGTATYGTGATGATAGTGCCTGTTCCAGGACTGAGAGCATCAGCAGCTACCTGCCACTTCCTACCAGAATTTACCTATTGAAGTGTTAGGGAAAAAAATCCTGTAAGCTTTGCTTGTTATCTGGCATGCTTTCCAATTTTCAGCTACCTAAATTATTTAGAACTATTCACCCTATTTCCAAAATAAATTTTCCCTTTTCAGAAAGCACAGCAGAGAACAAAAAGCTACCTCAAACGTTCATGGTGTGGTCTGGTGCTTTTGAAACAGGCAAATGCTGTTATTTTTTTGTAATTTTCAGCTACACAATACAAAGTCAACAGTGTCAAATAGTTTTGTATGACAAGACTAATTGTCACTATTTTGGTAAAGCAAAAATATATGGTGTTTATTTGCAAAGTAGATGGGAATTAAAGAAAGCTGGAAGTATTTTTTTCCTTTTTTCTATGCTACCAATGAACAACTATGACTGAGATACTAATAGAGTTATTTCTTCTTGGCTTTATTCAGAGAAAGCTAGTAAAGATATTATTCCCAAACTTAGTGTAATTCCACATTTATTATTAAATAATTAAGCAGTATTCACTGGTTTATCATGACTCACTAGTCCTTACATGCCACACAGTAATTTCAAGTGGGCAGCAAATGATACTTGCCATTTTAGGAGACTAAAATTTCTACCCCACTGCCTCTCAAAATCCACCAATTCATTTTAACAAATCAGTTTCATTCTGTTATATATTAAACCATTAACAATATCAAGCATCTCGACTGAGATCTCACCTCTATGAGATAATTTTCTAACAATGTTTTCAAACAACATACTGATGACTGACATGTGAAATCTTTATTCATGTTTATGCATATTCATATTTACTCATTAGGGATAAAAAAATCACAAACTGGAGTACTATCAAGCACTTAGGTATTTACTGTGTGTTTGAGTTTGCTTTGGTATTCTCTCTTTTGGATGAAACATGCTGCAAAAGAAGATCCATCATTTTCTTCAAGATTCAGGGTTTCCTCTTTCTCCTCATCTTCCCTTCACTAGAAAGTCTATCAAACAAACTGTTACATATATGGTAGATGATCTTTTAGGAGTGTGATGCATTTGTTCATTAGACACAAATAACTATAGACTTTAGAAAGCTTAAATGTGCAGATGCAATGATGTGACAGTTTTAATATTGCTCCTCATATTTTACAGGTTTCCCATGACATATATTTCTAACTTTTTTGTTAAGTCTTCAAGGATACTTTCAGTGGCAAAAATCTTCAGCAAATCTGAAGAAACTCTCCAAAGATTTATGTGTCAGCAACTTCCAGTAATAACATCATTCTGATTATTTCCCACAATGTTTAACCATGAAAATCAAAATCTATTTTAGTATGTATGACCAGGACTGAACTGTATGAAATTGGAAAAGAATAACTAGCCCCCAAATTTACTTAAAGCTTCAGTGTAAGACACATGATAGCAAGAAAGAGAGAAGGTATAGAGATAAAACCCATACAATACTGATCTGCTCAATGGCTTATGAAGATAGCTTAACCATCATCATAGTTATCACAATGATGAAGTGGCCTGAACAGCTGCTGAGGGCTTCTGGTGGCTTGCTGGTCATGGCAAAAATATACTTGTGAGCCTTCACTGAGCCCTGAAGTCAGAAAAGGACAGTACAAAACWCCTAAACACATTAATTTGCCTGTTTGGAAGATGAAGGTGATAGAAACTAGTGCAATGGAACAAATGGACCTATCCATCAACTTTTTAAAGTGAGTAAGAAACCATAGCAGCTTCTGAAGTAGTTTATACCTGATGTGATGGAAGAGGAGGGGCTGGCAAAATGACAGTGGGATGCAGGGTAATGATACATATTTTGAGGGTTATAAAACTTCAGTTGTGCTTACCACAGACCTTAAACGCTAGTCTGAACTCTGGATTTTACTCAAAATTTACACGATATTGAGACTGTAAAAAACTCAGCCACAGGTTATTATACTCATTTAACCCATGTCCTGAAATACTAGAAGTAGACCCAAGAAATACAGCTTCCCGGAGTAGTCTGACTGATCTGCATGATCCAATCTCATCTAAGGAAATTTTATCCTTCTCCTAGAGTTTTTAATTTCTGATGCTTTCCCAAGAGGAGTTCTCTCACACCTTTTTCCATTGCCTACTCCTTAAACTTGCCTACAACAGGAGCAAAACAAATTCCACAGATCACACACATATATGTCCTTATTTCATACTTAATTCCATGTGCCAAATGCTTTAATGGAATCTCTGATGTTGAAATCAAGCAAATCAAACAGTAGCGAGGAATTTCAAATAATTACAGCTAGGAGACCTCACCCTCTACCCTCCAAATCCTGATTCAAAGGTGACGTACACAGTATTCTCAAAAGACAAGCTAATTTATAGTTCTACTTGGCACTAAAAATTGCAGACTCAGTAGAGATACCAGTTTGATAGCATACTGATTTTGCCTAGCCTTCATCCTCCTCTTCACTACACCAAAAGTAATAATTAACTGCCTCTCTCTTTCCTGTAGGAGCTAGGAATCTCACCCACATCTCCCTCAGCTCCACCAGTGCTGGATGCCTTTTCTTCAAATTGTCTAGATGATTAACATAATGAAGTTAAACCCAGAGCAATTGCTCTTACCTAGTATTTAGCTTGAAGGCTTCTGTTTCTATTTTAAACCTGAAGAAGGTCTTGCATGCCCAAAAGCTTGTCTTCTTTTTTCCTAGCTATACTTAGTCTAATAAAAAAACATTACACATCTCTCAAAATCCTTCCTTATTAATAGGAACACTTTCAGTTCTATTTTAGAATTAACCACAATTTAAAAAACAATGCAAAACCCAGAAATGAATAGCTGATCCCATCTGTTCCTTTTTTCTTAAATACATACCAGCAACTATGAAATGCACAGTGGACATAAAAAAAAATTTTCTTCAGTATCATATTTTGTATCTAAGAGTTCTCTGTAGCTCTAGAGTAGGGTTAGAGCCACTGATGACATTTCAGTCCATTGTTACAGCTGAAAGTTAGTTCTGTGTTTGCTTTCAGGAGTTCAGACTTCATTCTGGCAACTTAAAATTACATGTGTTCTTAAGACAGAAGTGCCTGTAGAGGGTATGAGTTCAAGGTTAGATCCACCAATTAATACTGTAAAAAACTACATGGCCTACAGGAAACATAAATTTCATTTATGACTTCATTGCGTAATACAGTAATAAGTATTTCACAGTAACTATGATGAATACAGAATAGGATGAAACAAGAAAGAGACCGGTGTGATATTTTGCATGTGTGTTTGTGCATGCTTAATAGCTATATGAACTTAAGAATATATTTACCATGTATCACTTTGAAATAGAAAAATGTGAAATTTTTTTCTGTAATTTATAAAGTAACAGCAAGCATCAGAGAATATTCGGAAACAAATACCAAAATGTGGGATCCTGAAAATAAACTGAATAAGCAAATAAATTAAACTTAAGAGAGGAAGGCTATAATTATTCTATGTTAAAGTGGGAATCAGTTTGAAATTAAACCACTTAAAATTCATCTGTCAGCATGTTGGTATAAATTCAGTTACTTAAATGGCAAACCTAGTGTCATTTGCAATGTCCCAAGGCCTTCTACGTCATCTTCACATGCCACCCCAAAAAGGCAGATGTCTTTTACCAGCCTTGAGTCACTTCTGTTGGTCTGTACAGGTGCCAGCAGATAGGACACAGGGTCAAAAGAAGACTTGTGCCCTCTTTAACAGCATCTGCAGGACAGATAGGGTATCCTAGGGCAGCTTCAACTATTTTGGTGACCTATGTGTTAGCTACTAAATTGAGCCTGCTGTACGTAGAGGTTTGTTTAACATCTAACATGGTGGTTGTTTTTCTGGTCAGCTTAGAGTGTGGAGCCTAATGAGACTCAGGTGACTGTCTCCTCTGCATGGCCAAAAGCTGGATCTTTCACCAACATCTACCAGCTGAACAGACAAGATCTTCAGTATTTAAACTGGGAAACTGAAAGCCTGCTCACTTGTAGACACCTATACTGACATATGAATGAAGGCATCACAGCCTGAAACTGAATCTTTCCCTGCCAGACTCACCTAGTAAAACTTGAGAAGAACTCTAATGCAATCTCTGTTCACTGAACTACTTAACACATTCCCATGAGGACTACTCGATTACATTTAATGCCATTTCTCCCTCTGCTAGAACTTTCAAGTCAAGCCTTGCAAATGTTTCAATTTTAGGCAGTTTATGAAAAATTGTTTGTTTTCTATGGGTGATATCAAATTCCACAGTATGTGTAAATCCTGTGACTGATATTGTGAGGATATATTGCAATTACTGTGCTAGCTAGAAGAAAACAGCATACTCTGTGGTTTGTATGGATCTAATTCTTATTTATATCAGATTAAAATTATAACAGTCCTCCTATCTCCAAACCTGCACTTTGCTGGGACAGAATCATGCCAAATGATAATATGCAAAACAACACCAGATGAAACAGCTATGAGTCCAACATTTTCTCTGGCTAAAGAGAGCTGAGAACAGGTTTCATGAAAATACCTCTTTTTAGGGAACAATTTACAATCATTACAAACACAAGCACTTTGCTGAGATAAAGGGCCATCATGATGGTGAAGTTCACTTTACATTTACGCATTAGTAGTATCCTGGGACATATTTATTTAGCAGAAAGTAGGTTAGATTCATACTTGCACGATCTCTAGCCGATATTAAAAATGGTATAGAGATACACTGTTTCAGAAATAACACCTACATCCATTTTACTTTTAGGAAAACTGTTCCATAAGAGCTTCCTACCCTATTTTTTGAGACATTTTGTATCAAAGAAGCTCATGTTATCTTATTTCTTTATTGGTGTCCAAGTCAAAAATGGGTGTTATGTTTAAAACAAAACCACTTGGGAACTTTTTGTTTAATATATATTATATATTTATGTATATACATATACTTTTATATATATAATTACATATAATATAATAAGGTTAATATCTGAAAGAGGGGAAATAACAAATTGCATTTTGGAACATTCATATTTTTATACGTAGCTAGAAGGGGGGAGCACAGTTTAATTTATAGTGTTGGTAGGATTTAGCCATTCATGTAAAGGAGAAAAYCCTAATTAGATATTCATTTGTGTACATTATTCTTAGTTTTTTGCTGACTTAAGTAGCCTGTGAGAAGAACATCTGCTTTTTTATGAGGTTAGTTATTCGAGTTGTTTCTTACCCAGTGAACACAAAACTCAGAATATTAGAGGACAGCTTTCTCAATATGGTTAAAAAGAAGCCATTCCATACATGCTTTAAGCAGCTTTCCTGTTTAAGCGAACAAGAAGGCAGTCACTATTAGCTTGAACTAGGATGTAACAAAACCTACAGGCTAAAACTTTTATACTAGATATATAATCAGATTATGTTGCTTTAATTTAAGCATACAGTGTATTCTGTGTGCTCATTCATTCTAGTCTATAAGACAACAAAAGAATAAATTTTGACTTCCACATTGAAGCCACACAATCCTCCTACAAGACATATGGAAACTTCTTTTCGGGCTAAGAACTGAGCAACTAATTGACTTAATTGTAATGCAGCACCATTATACACAGACAATGCAACTGCCACACAGACTCACACAAGAGATATCCTCCAATGTAAGATATAKTTTTTGGGGGAACAGCTGTAACGGTGTATAATTTGGAAAGAAGCAGGTGGAATCATAGAATGAAAGAATAATTCAGGTTGGAAGGGTCATCTGGAGGTCATCGATTCTAACGCCCTCCTCAGATCTGACTAAGGTGTTCAGGGCCTTGTCCAAGTTGRAGTTTTGAATATCTCCAGTCATGGAATTTCCACAGCTTCTCTGGGCAGCCCATTCTGGGCCTTGATCGCCCACATGACAAAGTATTTTCTTATATGTAGTCAGATTTTTAAGTGTTCCAGCTTGTGTCCTATCACTGAATCTTTGAGAGAAGTCCCACTTTGTTTTCTTTATACCCTCATATTAGGTAGCTGTAGACAGCAATGAGACGTCCCATTAGCTTTCTCTTCTCCAGCCTACACAAACCCAATTACCTTAGCATCTCCTTATATGGCCCCTGACCATCTAGGTGGTCTCTGCTGGGCTCACTCCAGTGTGTCCATGTCTTTTGTGTACTAGGAAACCCAGTACTGAACACACTACTCCATATGTGGACTCAGTGCTGAACAGAGAGGAAGGCTTGTTTTTCTTGACCTGCTGGCTGTACTCTTGCTAATGCAACCCAGGATGCTGTTGGCTTTTGCTGCAAGGGCACATTGTGAACAGCAAGAGCTAATAGTCTGAGAACTGGAAAAACCTTAGCAATCTCTCAGCAGCAGCCCACATCTGAGCACCCACCGAACAGCATAACTCCTAGGACATCAATTCAGGTTAGCAGATGGTTGCTCCCATCCCCTGCAGGACATAGTCTCCAGTCACTATCATCTGCCACCATGTTTGGTTCAGGCACTTGTTTCAGCCTTAGCTGACACTGGTGCTTCCATTCTGAGAACTGTTCCTCCTCACCTGTTGCTAGGGCAATATATCTCTTCTGAAGCTGCAGATATGCAGGTGGAGAATAAGTCCTCTCTGCTGCCAGAAAGTACATACTTCCTGCCTTCCTTGTCATTGTCCCTACTGCTCCCTTCAGGTGGTCTCTACCTGTGGCTTATTCCTTGTAGCATGGGGCGTCGCAAATGAGTGGTTTAGAGGCCGCCCAAAGAATCACCGTCAAATGTATTAGCAGAAAGTGATTTTAATAGTGATTTATAAAAGTGCGACTTAACAGAGTTCAATGGCAAGGTCCACTCTATTACTTACTACACGGATGAAACACATAAAGAAAAATCATGTTATGTCTAATGTCTCTATGTTTATATCTTAGGGACTATATGTGTTTAGCAGCAGTCTAGGGTGCATTCGCAGTTTTAGCACCACTTAATCATTAACTAATCATTATCAAACTTTAGCAGCACTTATTAACTAATTCAATATTTATGAAGTGTTAGTAGAGTCTACTACAATCACGACTTAATTACAGATTATGCTTACTGTTAGTTCACACATACACACAGACAGAAAAATATATATATACACAAAAGGTATACCTGTTAAAAATTCCCCTCGAGTTCAGTGAAGAAATATTCATGTCAAAAGTCTCAGCATTTCTCTCAACGGGTGAGGGTTGAGCTTCAAGAAGTAAAGGGGGTTCAGCCCAGGTCCCGTTGTCAGCTTTCAGTGACGGTCCTCCAAATATCGCAGACTCGAGAGGTCGCGAGTTCTGAGAGGTGTCCCACTCAGAGGGAGATGCTGGGCGCAGCCCGCTGCGGTCCAGGACAGCTCAAAGGGCCTCACTTAGGACCACCTTTTATAGGTTTGCAAGATGGTTGGCTTTAGTCATCCGTAAATTTCCATCCTGGCCGCAGTCCCAGGTGGTAATTACTAAAAATTCTCAAGGTTTCAGTGTTGTTCTACTTGACACCTGGGCCAGGCAGTAGGAGTATGTTCCCAGCCTCAGCTATGCAGAGTTTCTGATATGGTCAAGGAGCGCTCAACTGCGACTCAGTACACCAAGGCAGACGTTTCATGGGAATTTCTGAGATCAACAAGCGGCTAAGGAGAAGGGGGGGGAAAATGCACCACCACACGGGGCTCAGGCTTTTGTCTCTGCAAGGTCTCTGCACAGACATTGTTGATTTATGTGTGTTGTGATTTAACTCTGATAGGCAGCTAAGCCCCAGACAGCCACTCGCTCGCTCCTCCCGAAGAGGGACTAGGAAGATAGTAGGAAAGGCAAAAGGAAGAAAAACTCATGGGCTGAGAAAAAGCCAGTTTAACGGGTAAAGCAAAAGCTGCATGCACAAGCAAACAAAATAAGGAATTCATTCACTACTTCCCATCGGCAGGCAGGTGTGTAGCCATCTCCAGGAAAGCAGGGCTCCATCACACATAATGGTTACCTGGGAAGACAAGCGCCATAACCCTGAATGTCACCCCCCTTCCTTCTTCTTCCCCCAGCTTTATATGCTGAGCATGACGTCATGTGGTATAGGGAATAGTTGGGGTCAGCTGTCCCAGCTGTGTCCCCTCCCAACTTCTTGTGCRCTCCCAGCCTACTCACTGGTGGGGCAGTGTGAGAAGCAGAAAAGGCCTTGATGCTGTGCAAACACTATTCAGCAATAACTAAAACATTGGTGTATTATATCAGCACTGTTTTGGTCACAGATCCAAAACATAGCCCCATACAAGCTACTGTGAAGAAAATTAACTCTATCCCAGCCAAAACCAGTACAATGTGATTCTGTGAGTCTGTCATCAACTGTTCCCCTTTCACTGATGTTACAAAGGAGAAGTGCAAATGAAAGAGTTTAGTTATCTGTTGGATGTGAAACAGTTGACATTGTCGTCGTCATCCCTGCAATAAAAAGAGAGGATAAAGAAGACAATGCATATTCTAGAAATCTAAACATTTATGTCCCTAGAGCAAATGGAGGTGATTAGTTAACCCTTAGAAAAATAGATGGGAAATCATTTAAGGCTTTACAAAGGCAGTAGAAATGGCAGACAGTCAAGAATGGTCTAGCCAGCCATAAATTAGAAGAGTACCAATCACAGAGGGAACAAAAGGAGGGGACAGAAAAATCGTAACTGTGAAGAGCTCTCCCTGTTTCACTACCATTAAGAGCTTCTCTAATGAATACAATTGGCAAGGGAAGTATTTAGCAATGTATAGTACTACTTAAGACATACTAGGCACTTGCATTTCCTTATGACTATTCCTCTGAGATATTTTGAAGGACAAATAGTCTCTTGGGGCAGGGTAGAAAGACTGCTTTCATATATTTTTTTCGTTACGAATGTGGCAGAAGTAGAGAAATCTTCCTATGTAGATGCTTTATCAGTTGTAAGAGAAACAAAGTTTACAACTTACAAAGCTGATCTGTCTTTAGAAGACAGATTAGTACAGAAGAAGGACATTGAAATGTGTAGCAGGGCTAAATTCTGCATTAGTGAGGGAACACAAACAGAATATGGTGGGTCCATTATATATCTACCAGCATATAATGCATTTTTGTCTTGTACTGCTCTGCAGTTCTTCCAGTTACACAGTGGTTAACTTCAATTCTAACAAAATCATTACAGAAATCAGAAACTCAGGCCTCTTCAAAGACCTTCTAGCATGAAAGCAAGCTATTATCATATTGTACTGCCCACTGCCACTGAAGTACTTACTTACAAAACTATCTTTTCTCTCTGTTGTGTGTAAGGACAGGTGAGACTCCTACAGTGAATAATTCATAATGAGACAGGAGGGCATTCTGTCACCATAGTTTGCACAACCTTTCTAGATTTTAGGTGAGGATCACCACTTCTACTTCAGTGTCACCACTGTCTTACCCAAAACCACACTCAGGAGTGATGAGTAGATTGCAGGCTATGCACCCTGAAGAAAAGTGAGCCTGCTCTGTATCAGAATAGGCAGTTTTGTTATCAGTGCATTCATATGCATCTGCACCAATGCAAATTAAGTAAAAAGAAGACCACTGTATCTTGCCTCCTCTCTAAAATCTACGACAGAGGATGTTATCAGCTGGCAATAAAGCTATAGGGATCTTTCTTTAGAAAGTATCCAGTCTTACTGAAAGGGAGAGAGAATTCACCAAAACTCTAGGCACTAGGTAATTCACCTGATAGTTAAAAAACCCTTCTCCTTATTCCCTGTCTGAATACCTCCCCTTCTGTCGTGGATTAACCCCAGCCGTCAACTAAGAACCACACAGCCGCTCACTCACTCCGCCCRCGGTGGGATGGGGGAGAGAATCGGAAGGGTAAAAGTGAGAAAACTCGTGGGTTGAGATAAAGACAGTTTAACAGGGAAAGCAAAAGCCACGCACTCAAGCAAAGCAAAACAAGGAATTCATTCACTACTTCCCATCAGCAGGCAGGTGTTCAGCCGTTTCCAGGAAAGCAGGGCTCCATCACGCGTAATGGTTACTTGGGAAGGCAAACGCCATCGCTCCGAATGTCCCCCCCTTCCTTCTTCTTCCCCCAGCTTTATATACTGAGCATGAAGTCACATGGTATGGAATACCCCGTTGGCCAGTTTGGTTAGCTGTGCTGGCTATGCTCCCTCCCAGCTTCTTGTGCACCTGGCAGAGCATGGGAAGCTGAAAAGTCCTTGACCAGTGTAAACACTATTTAGCAACAACTAAAAACATCAGTGTGTTATCAACATTCTTCTCATGCTAAATCCAAAACACAGCACTATATCAACTACTAGGAAGAAAATTAACTCTATCCCAGCCGAAACCAGGGCACCTTATTTTTCCAGCGTTGTGTATCATTAGGTCCTGCCTTTTAGACATGGATTATAAAACCTTACCCAGATATGTTAAAGGAATGGTCATGAAGAAGGGGTTGGAGTGTGAGCAGAAAGATTTTCAAAGGAATCTAAAGGAAGTAAAAACCAGTGAGAGGTTTTAAATTAAATATACATACAAACACCTTGTTGGAACAAGCATGTTAGATTAATACTCTATATTCAATAAATCTAGGCAAGTCTCTGCTGATAAATTTAACTCACAACAGTGTTTTAAGAGACAAGATTCATCCTGGAATGCCTCAATATAGATGTGCGGAAATACAGGGTTCTGCCATTACAGCATTGGAAAGACACATGAATAACTGCAAACAACAACTGCTAAGAGATGACACCTAGGTCATGCAAATAGAATTGTCAAATGAGATATCAGTTTTGTTTTGTTTTATTTTGTTTTGTTGTATCTTAATTTATTGGGGATTTTGTTTATTTATTTATTTATTTAACGTATTGTTTATTAACGTGGTCAGTTTTAATGACCATTAAGAATGCTGCCAAACTGCTTGTGTGACAGGGTCCTTTGGAGATATTAATTGTACAGTCCTGAGGAATTCACAGGGGATATATTGTTGCTCTCTTTCTATGTTAGTATGTTGAAAAGCAACGTTGATCTCCTGAACAGTCATAATTTTTTATTCCATGCAATCACTAGTTCTGAAAATTTATCCTTTGAAATATTTTTCTTAGATTTATAGTGTGAATAAAGAAGAAAAAAAAAAATTTTTTTTCTTTGTTTCTTGAATATTTTTCCAGGCGTAACTTTTGCGCTTAGGTCAAGCTGTCTAGAAAGACTCCATATTATTGCTGAACTTGCAAGTGTGATGTTTTAAAGGAGAAAGCATCTGCTACTTTTTCTTCCAACAATGGCCTTGAACCTCTTGCCATGTTTATCATACATGTCAGTCAGGTTCACTAGACACCCACCCAWAATACTTTTCAATCTTGCTTGTAGGGAGTCCCAACAATACTGTGAGAAGGTGATCTAACCTCAGAGAGCTGCCAAAATGAAGTTTGACTGCCAGTCAAGCAAGCATTTAAAAAGAAATATGACTGCAAAGTCCTAAAAACATTTTAAAAAAGTGATTGCAAATTAAAATCTCTCCAGCAGATGGAAAAGTGGGACCACCTGGCAATAGGCCAGAAACCATTTTTGTTTTGCATATAAGTTTTTTTGGATGCCTGCCACCAAAAAAATCCAGCATCTGCTTCTGTGGCTGCTGTAGAGGGCAACAATAATTCCTCAGGCTAAAAGTTGCACAACAACAAATATCAGAGTAACTCAATTGACGAGTGATCAGTAAGGGACCAGAGACTTCCTAATTCTCACCCTTATGATCTGTGAATTGAAATTCAGGTAGTGAATTTAAAAAGAACTGATTTAAAGCAAATGCCATTATCGATAGAAGCTAGTTTTGCATTCTCAAAGAATATTGTCCCATTTTAATTCAGATATACATAGATGTATATGGGCAAAGTACTTAGCATATGAATGGAAAAGAAAAGCCATGTTTTATAAGCCATTCCATCTCCCATAGAATCCCTTTTAACTCTGGGTTTAACATATAGCTCAGCACCCTAGAAATCAAAGCTCGGACTGCGAGATGATTCATTTGATCTTCTCTATTAGTTTGATAAGGCTGATAAGCTGTTGCTGTCTGTAAACTAATTCAAGAAACCTTAAACTAACTATACTGTAAAGAGGATCAGTGTGAAGGATGGAGTGAGACAAGATCCTTATTGTGTGGATAGGACAACTTAGTGATAAATGGGATAATAGGGAATTAAAAGCTCCTGCATCTCTATTAGTAAAATTCTCCTTTCTTCCTTGTTACACTCAAAATCTTGTTAAGAGTAAAAAGGAACACGCCTTATATGTGGAACCAATAATTTTTTGTTAGTCTAATTAAGGCCTTAGGAGTCTAATCAAAATGCAGCAAGGCGTTATTATTATTCTGGTTACACTGAAGCTAACACTTATAGTCAGTAATACAATTCAAATACATACATATTGTATGCACTGGAGTATTTCCTCTAGTGTTATACTTCCAAGGGTCCTCTGAGTCCTAAGGTCTATACCTTTGGTCTTCAAAAAAAATTGGACCAGGGAGTTATTATGACAAGTCACCAGTATCCTGAGGTTCTTGCTCAGAAGAATATGATATTGATGATGGTAATTTTTTCCTCTTTGGTCTTGGGCCCACTTTTTTTAATTCTTATTTATTTTTAATATGTATATTTTTATATATGTGATAGTGATATGAAAGAAAGAGCTCCATAACAGCTTTTAGGAGAACTGAAGCTTCTAGAATAAAAATAAAGTGGGGTATATAGTGTGAGATATATGTGGGTTCTTTAGTGAATGCACTCTAAATAGAGTTATACTCATTTTGATTTAATCCAATTGGCTGTCCTTTCACATTGTAGAGTTTTGCTGGCATGTGCCATTCTGTGTGTCATTTTGTAGTCATACCTTATTTTCTGTTTTTATTTTGATATCTTTCAAAGCCTTCTTATTAATATTTTGAACCTTTTCGGATCTATTTAGTTCAAAATGGTAGTCATTACAACTTATAGCTCCCTTTTTCTCCAGTTTCCTGGAGCTACTTTCACAGGCTTGGCATCACTGCTGCTATCAGTGAGTGAGTGAGACACAAGTGGGAAGTAAATACACTGCAGCACCATCTTGGCTTGGGGATGGCATGCTGCCAGCCTCCTGCTCTTGCCTTTAGTTCACTGAACAGTAACTCAGCCACAATCCGTGATTGAGAAATAAATTTTTCACCTTAATTTATTCAACACTGTTATAAACACACTCTACACAGAAACCATCCTCAGAGTAAATCAGCATAAATTAATACATCAACTTCACCAAATGGCAGATTAAGAAAAAACATAGCATCTCAGTTGGAGAAATTGAAGTCTATTATTTCCCCCATACTTGACAAAATAAAGATCATACTGTTGCAGAATAACTTTGCATTTTAGTAACCGTGAAAATACTTGGATGATGAAACTATTTCCTCTTTCTACATGGTGGACATGAGCAGTTGGTCCAGTTTCACAGGGGGGGTGAGAAGAAAACAAAATGGTCAAATTGAAATGCCATTGCCTTGAGGGCAAGACTTACGAGGAGCGGCTGAGTCACTTGGTTTGTTCAGCTTGGAGAAGAGAAGGCTGAGGGGTGACCTCATCGTAGTCTACAACTTCTTCAAGGGGGGCAGTGGAAGGGGAGGTGCTGAGCTCCTCTCTCTGGTGACCAGCAATAGGACACAAGGAATTGGAATGAAGCTGCATCAGGGGAAGTTCAGATTGGACATTAGGAAAAGGTTCTTCACTGAGAGCTTGGTCTGTCACTGGAACAGGCTCCCCAGGGAAGTGGTCATGGCATCAAGACTGTCAGAGTTCAAGGAGCATCTGGACGACGCTTATGGTTTAGTTTTAAGTAGTCCTGCGAGGAGCAGGGAGTTGGACTCAATGATCCTTATGGGTCCCTTCTGACTTGAGATATTCTACGATTCTTCTCCCCCAAACAGAAAAAAATATCATGGAGAAGAGCTGCAATATGATGGTTGCTAGACCTCAGCTGGGGTCTGAAATGTTCCCTTTTTGAATTTTGTTTGGATCTAAATGCCATTTTTTCCACTGATCTCTGTCTTGGATCAGGTCTGAAGAAAAGTAAAAAAATCTTTTTACAAAACAGTGACATGGGAGTCTGTTTTCTTTTTTTTCCCCAGAAATCTTTCTCTCAAATTCCTCCCTCCCCAATATTCTGCAAATAATCTGTAGATTATGGAATTTTATGGCAAGTCTGACATTCAAAAAAAAGGCTTAAATTTAGGGCTTTTAGTTTACAGCCTTCTATATTAAGAGGACTGTCTATGAAAAACCCATCCTACTAAAAAATCAGTTGAAACTATTCTTTTTCCACATGCATAAAAGTTCATATTTCAGCAATTCAGCTTTAGTTAACAGGTCCCCGATGAACTAAAATTAATTCCACTATACAGATCTTTTACTGCTGACTGCTTAGACCCCCTAAAAGTTCAACATCATTCCACCTTTTTCATCCACAAACACACTTTCTTGATTGTATAGTTATCAAATAAATCATAAAGTATTGTTTTGTTTGTAAAGGCACATACCATGGACATCATATTTCTTGTAGTATTTTCAGGGAAATACTAAATTTGAAATGTGAAGATGATCTTAAAAACTGAGCTCACTGCTTTAAAAAAAAAAAAAAAAGTTAAAATGTTTTTTAATTTTTTTACTATTTTTTACTATTTGTCTCACATTTTATCTGTTCCAAACATTAGTAAATTTTTAAATTACTATTAATATAGAGAATACTCTTGCTGGAAATCTTTCAAAAATCACAATCAATATTTTCTGTATTAAAAGTTTTTGGTGTTCTTTTTTCTTAAGCACTTCAGATAGTGTTCTTCTTACCCATACATGAATAGGAAACATATTGTCATGGTTTAACCCTAGCCAGCAACTGAACATCACACAGCCGCTCGCTCACTCCCCCCTCTCTGGTGGCACGGGGGAGAGAATTAGGACAGTAAAAGTGGAAAACTTGTGGGTTGAGATAAAGACAGTTTAATAATTGAAATAAAGTAAAATAGTAGTAGTAGTAGTAATAATAAAAATAGAATATACAAAGCAAATGATGCACAATGCAATTGCTCACCACCCCATGACTGATGCCCAGCCACTCCCTGAGCAGTGATCGCTGCCCCCTGGCCAACTCCCCCCAGCTTATATACTGAGCATGATGTCATATGGTATGGAATACCCCATTGGCCAGTTTGGATCAGCTGTCCTGGCTATGCTCTCTCCCAGCTTCTCGTGCACCTGACAGAGCATGGGAAACTGAAAAGTCCCTGACTAGCGTAAGCACTACTTAGCAACAACTAAAACATCAGTGTGTTATCAACGTTTTTCTCATACTAAATCCAAAACACAGCACTATACCAGCTACTAGGAAGAACATTAACTCTATCCCAGCCAAAACCAGGACACATATCCTTGGCAGTTCTAGGCAAATGACAATATTCTAGAAAGAAGGGGATTAACTGTTAATTTCTTCATAAAATCATTGAATATGTATTTGATTTCCTAAGAATGATTCACATAATCAAACTTCATTTTAAGATTATAACTTATAAAAATATCAATATTTTACTTCTCTTATTTCCTAGAAGTTAAAGTAATGAGATACTCAATTTGAAATTATTAAGAACCAGTTTGTAGTTATTGTTATAATAGGAATTTTATGAATGAAATTAAAAGAGCAAGATGGTTAAATTCAAACAAAAATTTGTATTACAATGTAGACTAATGAACACTTCCATTTTGTAAGTCTTAATGAAATTATTATTTATTAAAACAATTAAGTAAGTATTGTATAAAATACTGTAGTTTTAAATATTGGCAAAAAAGATTTAGTAAAGGCATTAAAGCTGAAAAGAAGATATCCTTTTCACATCATCAACTTCTTTATCTGGATAAACAGCAAAATATTGGCTTTTGCTTACTATACTATACAACTAGCATTCTTCAGCTTGGTTGTATGCACAAAGAGCAGACGTTTGATTTAAAACAAGGATGTAATGCCATGCCATAGCAAAAACAGGGCAGCTTAAGAAAATGACAGCACTAACGTTCTGCTAGCTTACGCTAATGAGAGTTGGCAACATAACAGTGTATGTCATTATAAGCTGTCATCATGAAAAATTATGAGAGACACAAACTTGCCAGAGCTGCTACATTTACTGAAGCCCTTACTATTTAAGTTATTCTTCTGCTTGCAGAAGGGAACAAAACAAAGACAAATCAGCAAAGTCTTCTAACAGCCATTTAAAAGGAAGATTTTTTCCTATAATTTTTCCGTTTCTTATACATTCCTGCATGCTGTACAGCTTATACACTAAAAAAGAACATTAGATTTTTTTTGCATACAATGGACAAGATGAGCATATAAGTTTTAATGTAAAAAACATTCATATTAAAAAATGTAAAATTTAATGGAAACTATGGTGTCCTCAACAGTATACAAGGGAGCATTGTTCACAAATGTACAAGTTAGATCTAGATTTTTTAATTGTAGAACTGGAAGAAAACTAGAAATGCCAAACCACAAATCCACCTGAGCTAATTAATCTTGTTGCAACAAGCTCCTGAGACAAAGCTATTTTCTCTGCCATGGCGTTATGCCATGTAGACATACCTGCTCACTTGGTGATAATGTGGATATTTCTAGAGCAGTGTTATAAATTTATCCCCTTTCTAAGATATTCAGAAGAAACAGAGAGAAATTCAGGATAAGAATGCAGAAATGTGTACTACTTCCAAATCACCATTGTCCCTCACGGGTCCATATTGGGACTGGTACTGTTCAATACCTTTATTAATGACATAGAGAGTGGGACTGAATGTACCCTCAGCAAGTTTGCAGATGACACCAAGCTGACTGGTACAGTTGATTCACTTGAAGAAAGCAGCGCCATATAGAGGGATCTTGACAGGCTTGAGGAGTGGGCCCAGATGAACCTTATGAAGTTCAACAAGGCCAAGTGCAAGGTGCTGCACCTGGATCGGGGCAATCCTCAGTATCAATACAGGCTGGGGGATGAAGGGACTGAGAGCAGCCCTGCCGAGAAGGACTTGGGGGTACTGGTGGATGAAAAATTGGACATGAGCCGGCAACGTGCATTTGGAGCCAAGAAAGTGTGCTGGTTTTGGCTGGGATAGAGTTAATTTTCTTCATAGTAGCTTCTATGGGGCTATGTTTAGATTTGTGCTGAAGCAGTGTAGATAATACAGGGAGGTTTTTGTTATTGCTGAGCAGTGCTTACACAGAGTCAAGGCCTTTTCTGCTTCTCACACCACCCCACCAGTGAGTAGGATGGGGGTGCACAAGAAGTTGGGAGGGGACACAGCTGGGACAGCTGACCCCAAATGACCAAAAGGATATTTCATACCATATGACGTCATGCTCAGCATATAAAGCTGGGGGAAGAAGAAGGAAGGAGGGAACATTCGGGGTTATGGCGTTTGTCTTCCCAAGTAACCGTTACATGTGATGGAGCCCTGCTTTCCTGGAGATGGCTGAACACCTGCCTGCTGATGGGAAGTAGTGAATGAATTCCTTGTTTTGCTTTGCTTGCCTGCGCGGCTTTTGCTTTACCTATTAAACCGTCTTTATTTCAACCCACGAGTTTTCTCGCTTTTACCCTTCCGATTCTCTCCCCCATCCCACCGTGGGGGAGTGAGCGAGAGGCTGTGTGGTGCTTAGTTGACGGCTGGGGTTAAACCACAACAGAAAACAAATCATATCATGGGCTGCATCAAAAGAAGTGTGGCCAGCAGGTTGAGGGAAATAGAATCAGAATCATTKAGGTTGGAAAAGACCTTTAAGATCAAGTCCAACTGTTAACTTAGCACTGCCAAGTCCATGACTAAACCATGTGTCTAAGCACCACATCTACATGTCTTTTAAATACCTCCAAGGATGGTGACTCCACCACTTCCCTGGGCAGCCTGTTCCAATGCTTGACAACCCTTTCCATGAAGGAATTTTTCCTAATATCCAATCTAAACCTCCCCTGGCACAACTTGAGGCCATTTCCTCTCGTCCTATTGCTTGTAAATTGGGAGAAGAGACTGACACCCACATCACTACAACTTCCTTTCAGGTATTTTTATAGAGAGAGAAGGTCTCCCTTCAGCCTCCTTTCCTCCAGGCTGAACAGCCCCAGTTCCCTCAGCTGCTCCTCGTAAGACTTGCTCTCCAGACCCTTCACCAGCTTCGTTGCCCTCCTCTGGACACACTCCAGCACCTCAATGTCCTTCTTGTAGTGAGGGGCCCAAAACTGAACACAGTATTCGAGGTGGGGCCTCACCAGTGCCGAGTACAGGGGCACGATCACTTCCCTACTCCTGCTGGCCACACTMTTTCTGATACAGGCCAGGATGCCRTTGGCCTTCTTGGCCACCTGGGCATACTGCTGGCTCATATTCAGCCAGCTGTCAACCAGCACCCCCAGGTCCTTTTCYGMCAGRCAGCTTTCCAGCCACTCTTCCCCMAGCCTGTAGCGTTGCATGGGGTTGTTGTGRCCCAAGTGCAGGACCCGGCACTTGRCCTTGTTGAACCTCATACAGTTGGCCTCAGCCCATCGATCCAGCCTGTCCAGGTCCCTCTGTAGAGCCTTTCTATCCTGTTGCAGATGGAGTGAGAGAGAAATGCACTTCACTCATAAAAGAGAAGCAGCAATATGTTTATTGATGTAAGACAGCGATGTAACAGTTTGATAGTAAATGCAACAGTGAGTTAACAAGATACGATGGCAAGGTACATTTGATTATTTACTGCATAGAGGACAGGGTCAGACAAAACTGTCAGGGAGACTCTCCCGTTGAGTCAAGAGTTCAGAAAAGATCCCCTTGCTTTCTAAACTCCTTCTCAGAGAGGAGTCTAGGTGCGGCTGGATTCAGTCCTAGTTCCAGACTTGGTCAATGGTTTATGTCTAAAGGATTATATATGCACAATCAATCCTTTATATCCCTTAGCTAAGACTTCGAGTTTAGCATTCTATTAGTCACTTATCAAAGATCTGTTGCAGCAAGAAATCTCTCAACCTTGAGGAGTAACCTTGAGAGGCATCCCTACTCAAGGGGAGATCCTGGCATGAAGCCCGCTGCCGTGCAGGAGAGCTCAGAGGGCTCTTGGGCTGCCCACTATTTATGGGGGTAAGATGATTGACTCATAGTCATATTTACATACCGACTGCACTTAGTTTCTTCCAGATTTGGCTGGAGTCACACACTGATCAGCACTGTGGTTAGGTGAATGCATAGCCTATTGTGTTATCTGCTTCCATCACATGCATTCATCATGGTCGCCACAGGTGATTATCGCTTGAGCAGGGTTAGGGAAAAACTCAGGTGGGGGGCAGGGGGAGCACACCATCACATACCCTCAAGCAGATCAACACTCCCGCCCAACTTGGTGTCGTCTGCAAACTTACTGAGGGTGCACTCAATTCCCTTGTCCAGATCATTGATAAAGTTATTAAACAGATGATTCTTTCCCTCTATTCCTCTCTCGTGAGAGCCCCACCTGGACTACTGCATCCAGTTCTGGGTTCCCCAATACAAGAAAGACATGGACCTGTTAGAATGGATCCAGAGGAGGGCCATGGAAATGATCAGAGGGCTGGAGCACCTCTACTACGGAGAAAGGCTGGGAGAGTTGGGGTTGTTCAGCCTGGAGAAGAGAAGGCTCCAGGGAGACTTGGTTGTGGCCTTTCAATACTTAAAGGGGGCTTACAAGAATGACAAAGAAAGACTTTTTAATAGGGCCTGTAGTGACAGAACAAGGGGCAAAAGTGTTAAATTGAAAGAGGGTAGATTTAGATTGGTTATATGGAAGAAATTTTTTACARTGAGGGTGGTGAGACAGTGGAACAGGTTGCCCAGAGAAGTTGTGGATGCCCCATCATTGGAAGTATTCCAAGTCAGGTTGGATGGGGCTTTGAGCAACCTGATCTAGTGGAAGATGTCCCTGTCCATGGCAGGCGGTTTGGAACTAGATGAACTTTAAAAGTCCCTTCCAACCCAAACCATTCTATGATTCTATGATCCTATGATCACTGTAGCTTTATCTAAAGTACTGTGGCAATGATGATGTGTAATTGTACTCCACAAGAGGAAACTCTGATGTAGCAGCAAAGCATGGCTTTGGCTCCATGTTTTGTAACTATCAAGTCTTGTACTGATCCATGCTTATTTCCTGTGTGTCAACTATTGCACTAAAGTACGCAGAAAAGGAGAATGATGCTATGCTGTGATTTGTCCGATTAAGTCTTTTTACATTTTTAAGTCTGCAACATATGTCAGAAGAAAAAGGAGTTTGAGGTCTTAATGCTGTGTTTATCTTAGTGATGAACACTTTTTAAGGTGTACTTCCCCAGCTGGAAAAATAAAGCTTGCTTACTTATTACTGTAAGGAAAAAAAAACACCAAAAATAAAAAAAAAAGTGACAGTGCTGGATAAATGAAGCTCATTTCTTCCAGATTTAAAAAATGTTCCAGGTGAAACATATTTGGAATGATAGCCAGGGCTTAGTGCAGTTTATGAATACCTCTGCCTCAGTGACAGACATTTCAAAGGATATCTTTTTCATGTTTATTATGAACTGTAAAAAGATAACCAAGAATCTTACTACGACATGCATAATACAATCCTTACATATGACTGTGGAAAACAGCTACCAGAAGTGTTAAGAAAAAAGAAAAAAAAAAGCACCTAAACTGAAAATATGACAAGATATAATGTGATGTGTAGGACTTACCTGTAAAGTAGTATTCAGTGTACTGCCACTTACAAAATTACACAGCCACATTTCCCTTGATATTTTATATAGCAACTAGAAAAGGCTCCAAGATCTGTGCAAACACAGTACTCATCAAAATACTATACCTAATTGATTTCTTCTTAACTTTATTAATCTCAGACCCATGATGCTGATTCTTTGCAGATCATTATTAGACAAAGATGGTAGTAATAAATCATTTTCATCTCTGGCTGTTTTATGGATGACCCATATGACAAAGTCTACACAACATTTTAGTCTTAACAAAAGAAAAAAATTAGAAACGGCAGTTGTCATTTCTATTAACTGAACACCCTAAGCTTGATGCTGTACATTTTCCAGTGACTTCTGTAAAAATTTGAAGTGGGATTAATTTTACCTAACTTTAGATGGCCACAACATAGATGTGTCTATGTCTGAGACAGAAATCTAGTCTTTTCAGTGAGAAGAGAAAAATAAGAGATTTATCAGAACTCTTTTAAATGTCAGTTAGAAATGACTTGTACTCTGGAAGTGACTGTCTCATTCCTTTGATTATAAGGAGAGTGAAGACTCCTAGCTCATATGGAGAATGAATAAAGAAAACACTTGAAGAGAAGTATAAATGCATTCTTTAAATTGGTCTTCATTACTGAAGAGAGTATTTAAGTATTTACTTATTACATGTATTTACTTTTTGCAAGATGTCCAGCAGGCAAAACATTCTCAAAAAACACAGAAGTTAAAAAGGAAGATATGTCCAATGCTCTAAATCTTTACGAGTGTGCTTACCATTACAAACCAGAGTCCCACTGAAACCTTAAACGTCTTACATAACTATGTGCAAAAATGTTGACAAAACAAAGTCGTCCCCCACAATCCCATCAAGCCCAGCAATTTTACAGCATTCAAGCCCCTATCATGCCAGTGAAGAAAACTGAAGAATACTGTCTTTCTGTAAAAAACTATAATGTATATTTAAATTAAGCTATTATAGTAGGGATTTGGAGAAGATCAGCATTATATCTCTCTAATAAACTTATTAATAAGTTTGAATAATTGAGTGAAAGGCAGAAAAAGAATGTTCTGTTACATACAGTAACATTGAAAATGAATTCTATAGTATGCCTATCTATTAATGCATTTTTATAACATTATCTCAGTGAAGGAACTCTCTGTGTGTATGTGTGTGTACGTATGTGTATTTAAATCACATAAATAAATGAATGTCCTGCCTGTAAGTAAAGGAATATATTGAGAATTATTTATGTTGACATTTTTCAATTTGTAAAATTCATGTTTAATTGAAGAAAATAGTGTTCCATGCCAATGGCATAATATATACAAAAACATAGTTTCTAAATGAAACAGAACAAACTGTCTGATGCTTGAACCAATAGTAAGGAGAAGCAGCAGGTCTGTTTAAGAATATAGAGATTTTTTAGGTTTAGATATTGACGTATGAGAAAGATAAAACAAAAAGCAGCAAATTTAGAGATGGACTCACATTAAAATAACTTTTTTATTCCCAGTAAATGAGATAAACAGTCCTTGTGAAAATTAGCTTAAGCTTAATGTATCATATAAAGGTCATTGGGGTTTTTCTTTTCTTTTTTTTTTCTTTCTCCACTTGATTGCCCCTTTAACTTCTGTCTCAACAGAAAGATATATCACTCGATCATGCTAACAGGATCAGCTAACTGAGTTTCCTCCAGTGAAAAAGAAATGTAACATCTGGACACAAAACAGCACTTTCTTTAACTGATTGAAGACACCAAGCACTTCTGAGACTTCAACACGACTCACAAACATATCAAGAAGACAGGACAGATGGAAAGGAGTAATGGCTACAGGCACTGCTCTTCTGCTACTGCTCTATAGACTCAACAAAACATATTTTGGCCTTCTGTAGCCTAAGGCATCAGCCATAACTTGTCTCTCTGTGATGGAAGACAGTTTCATAAAAAGCAGAGCTCAGATAACTAAAGGGGATTATTGGACACACTTGCCTAAAAAAAGGAAAAGAGCAACACAGTAGACCTGTGAGACTAAATAGTATGGTTCTCAAATCAAAACAAAATACCATGCAAAATGTTAGATTACTTAGGCGCAGTGAAAAAAATCCCCTTGTTCTGCCTTCTGGGCTTGGAAGAGCTGAGCTCCTCATGATTCCTGACCTACTGCATAATCATAGCTCGTGAACGTGAACAACCATCAGTCTGGAAAATACGAAATGGGAGCTGGAAGAAAGTTAACTGGTAGCCTCTGGAGTTTCAAAACTCTCGTCAGAAGATGGGACAGCACTTAGTGAGGGTGGGACTGTTTCAGTTATCTTCTGCAAATTTTCTGTTAACACCAGCATCTCAAAATTATTGAACATTTTGGAACCATTGGACACTTTGAGTTTTGGGGGACTTTGATTAGACACATATTTCCCTGTGTTATTTATTATAAAAATGATTCTATCAAGACTTCTTTTTTTTTTTTTTTTAATTGGTTTGTGTGATTAGCGATAGTGATCACTTTCTTACCTAGCCCATTGCATCTAAGATTCTCAGAGATGCATTGCTTTTCTAGGCTATGTATTAGAGGCAAAAGAGTCTTCTTGGTCATGAACTCAGCTTTGTTCTGCACTCTTTTGAGAGACTCCTGAGGCCCTAGAAAATATTTTCAAACTTTTCCTTAATTGTGTTGGATCCCTGAACCTTCAGGTGTAGAGTCTTTTAGTGAGATGTTATTACAAATTGTTTCATTACACATTTTGATATATATTCTAAATGTAGTTTATATATGCCTATAGTGGGGATAAACTTATTCTAAGCAATGTATTTTACCCATTTACTCTCCTTCATTTACTATTTTTATTTCAATGCTACTACAAAAACTCCTGACAAAGACCAGCTTGTGCACCTGTGTACAATGGTAAAAATAATTAATTAAATAAGATTCCTATTTTTATTCAGAATAATAAACTATTTATCTTCTGATGCAATGATGTTCACTACTCCCATGGGAATTTCTGTGGAGCTGCCTCCTTTTCCACAGTTTTTACTTTCTTTTTTATGGTTCTTGCCCTATTTCTAGACTGGAAATGGGTTGTTGTCTTATGCTGTGTTATGTATCAGAAATACTACATCTATACTAGCAGATAAAAGAGGCAGAGACCATTTCATACCCCTTCAGGTCAGTCGAATGGTGTGACTCATGTCTAAACAGCTACATTGTATGGCAGCATCCAAGTTGTCTACCACAAATGAAATCGCCTGTGGGAGACTGCTAGTTTGTCATGGGCCACAATGGTACTGATGTCCATGCTAATAATTTGATAAGAAAAACAACCATGTGCCAGTGCTTAGGCTGTGGTCTGGTCTTTTTAATTCACAGATGTAACTGAAATATACCACCATATGTGCTGTTTTGTGAACCCAGTGTATCTTGCTGTCTTAATACTTTTGATTCTTTAGAGTGCTATAGCAGCTAATGCGCAATTTTCAGGGTAGTCAAGCTAACCCTCATCCAGAAAGATTTTCTCAAGGACTAATTTTCTAACTGGCTATTAATTAGTCTCAAATATATTTAAGATCCTTTCAATTTTGACTGTTTTTTCCTAAGTCTTAACACTTTTTAATTTATTCTTTTTTTTCCAGATTAAAATCCTCTCTTTTTTTGTATTCCTCATGTATTATGGATTCATAGTTAAACTCCTCTGCCAGAATTAGCTGAAACTATTAAAAACATTAACTTGTTTTCCAGTGAATGGATGCTTGTCAGAAATTAAGTTACCTTCCAGCTGTCTTCTTTCCTACTGGCACCCACTCCTTACTTAGTAAAGTGCTTTTTCATACCTTTTGGATTATCCCTGATTTATCTAAAAATGTGAAATTTGTTGAGCTTTTAAACTACTCCCTCAAACTCCTTTGAGTCTCATGTTTATCTGTTGGGGGTTTTGTTTGTTTGTTGGTTTGGTTTTTGGGTTTTTTTGTTTGGTTTTTTTTCAGTTCATTTTAGTTCTGGTACTTGATTCTGTTCAGTTACCACTGAGACTTCCGAAAGTTGCCAGGTCTGCCCTCATTCAGTGTCTGAGATCCAGCTAGTAGGAAGGACTGGTATAGAGGGTTCAAATAAAGCCTGAAAGTGGAAGAGGGTTTAAAACACCTGTGAGAAGACACTTGAATGCAATGTGAAAGAAAACAATACTATTTTATATATAAAAATATAAAGAGGAGGAAATAGAATGAAAAAACCCCTCTGTATACAAAATAGTTGCTGGCTCAAGATGAAGACATTTGTGGGAAATGAGGAGTCAGGGTTCCTTAAAGATTAACCTCATGATGAAATTTGCTGTGAAAGAGAAAGTGCTGATCCTATGCTATTTCTCTCTGAGAAGTGGAGGAGAAAGAGGAATGAGACAAATACATATTGTTTTTTTCAGATAATAATATGTCTCCTATTGTCTATGTAGTGATGTCCCAGAAACTGGGCTCATATACACCACCTACAGACAGATGGCATCCCTGATTCTTTTACATGTGTTGTGGTATACCAGTATATCTTGCATACACTTCTGGCAGCTGTAACTGCCCATTAGCTTAGCTTGATAGGATTTTTCTTATAGTYAGATCCCTTAACAACTTTGGAACAGTGACCGCATTGTCAAGGGAACTTTCATTCTGTGCCAAAAAGCAATCCCTAAACTGTTGTCTTCCCACCATACATGAACCTGTTTCAAGCTTAGGATAAGTAAAATTAATATCTAGTTTTTGTTATAGCTATCCTTCCCTTCTTTGCTGGTTTGTTCGTTTGTTTTCTTAAGGTAGAAGTTTTATATCTTTTGGTTCTGTAAGGCCATAGTGAAGCACTTTGTTCCACTGCGAAGAAGATTGCCCCCTTGAGACTTGCTCTCACTTTTAGCCTGCAGAGCTATGAGATGCTGGACTGTAAAGCTGTGACATTTTTATGAATAGAAATACTATTTTTAGGTTATTTAAAGACATTTCTGTGGCTCCCTCTGGGCCCTGTACAGTCAAACTAAGATTAAAAAATAGATCCAATTAAATTTTTGAAGACTGAAACATTTGCAATTTCTTTGCTTATGCTAAGAAAATCCAATGTCAGGTTGTAAATACATGTGGGAAATGGGCATTTCAGCTGAACCTAAGTAAAAAGAGAAATAAAGAAAAAAAATTTTAAAAAGTAACTTACTCTAAAATCTATCTCAAATATCAGGGTAAATATAGTTCTTAAATTCCTTTGTATTAGAGTAAATGCATATAAATGTTTTCTTCTTCCTTTATAGTACATCTATAAGCCTTCCCCAATCTGTTTTTCAAGGTCAAAAAATCCATTTGAGAGAAGATGCAAAAAGATACCCCAAACGAGGTTACTCTTTAAATACCAGCCCAGCTATTATCCACTGAGGATTAGTCCCAAAAGACTATTTAAGGGCCAGAAACAAAAACTTTAGGAATACATTCACACCTGTAGTACAAAACAAAGAAACAAACAAGCAGGCACCTAATTCTTCTGTAAAACTCAGTATTTTTCCCTACTGTTTGGTCTAAATTTGAGTAATGTAGCTATAACATCCACCAATCCCTGTGCCAACCATAGTACAGGCTAATTCAATTACATGATTGATAATGCAACAGTCCAAATACACAAGGTCCGAAATCCAGTTGCCTTCATCTAAGCAAAACTAATGAACTAGAGCAAGCTCTTTATAAAATATGATAGGAAACAGATACCTTCTCCCTTTTCCTATAGAAGGCTGGCAATTGTAGCTCTCGCTAACAAAGTAGAAAATGAAGATTTGAGGACTTATCTGAAAAGAAAAAAAATTATTTGTTTCCCATATAGTTCACTCCTATATGAGAGGAAAGAGATATAATCACTACGTTTTAGGCATTTCTGGTTAGGAGCTACTTTTCAAGATTTCTGTTGAATCTCAGCCTTGGTGCAAAACCACAGATAAGGTCAAAGAGAAGAAGGGAATGCAACTGTGTACTGAAATGGCTGGAGCATTCAGCCATTCAGAAGCCAGGGCTCCATTCCCTCTTTTCAGTACCTTTTATACGTTTCTTCTGAAGTAAAAATGATTGAATAAAATGTATCTCTAAAAAACCCCAAACCAACCCTCCTCTCCTCTCCTCTCCTCTCCTCTCCTCTCCTCTCCTCTCTCTCTTCTTTATTGAGTGGGGAGGGACATGGACTATTTAAAGTTTCAGTACTAACCTTGCATGTTTGCACATTACACTTGTTCCTCACATCCTTGTATTCCTGCTTTGTATCGTAGCTCCAGTCAGCTGCCCTGTAATCCTGTTTTCTGTTAAAGTAATAAATTTCATTTGCTTCTGGTCAAACTTTTTTTAGTCTAGTTTCTAACAGCTAAGTTTTAACAGTCCTTATCTGGAGTTATTAGCAAGAATTCACTGTTATACCTATTTGTAAAACAATTCCTAAGCATAGCCAATGAAATAATCTTGAAAAACTGTCACTCACATTTAGTAGTACAGGTACAAAAGCTACACTCACTCCAGTTTTTAATGATGGACATGATTATGATAGCATATGTTAACTGACAACCTAAAATATATGTAATAATTATTTACTCAGAATGAGCCACCAATGTAAGTTGTGAAACACAAATGTTATCTGTATTAAATGCAAGCAATTATAAAACTACGTATTATGTAAGAGGTTGTAAGATTGGAGCTGATAGCCCTAACAAATATACTAGAATTCATTCTGTAACTATAATAGTGCCACACAGCTGAAACTGGAATAATAGCCTGAACAAACAAATGAACAAAGAAAATTCTTGTGATTACTATTTGCTATAGAATGCAATGGATGCAAAACAATGACACAATTTCTTTTTTTTTTTTTTTTTTTTTAATATACCTCTTAGTACTTCTAACAGGTATTCAGCAACAGATAGTAATCATGTAAAAATCCCATTACAATGTATTGTATTTCAAATAATTGTTCTGTTTTGTTATCCTCGTACAGTCAATAAAAGGTTTATTTTGCAATGCTGTTTCCCTTAGAGGAAAAGAAATAAAACCCAATAAATTAAAGAGACTTTAAATTCTTAGCAACTTTTACAAAATATACTAGTAAGTTACTATATCCATTTTTAGGTGCATAAAATCTAAACCTGAATTTCTTTCACTTCATGCAGGATTATGTTCTTTCCCTTTAGGCTACAAAACCCATTGAGATCAATGGGAAACTTGATAAGGTTTAGCTCAGGTCCTTTTTATGAACATTATAACAATAAGATTTTATGGTGCTTGCACAAAAGCTAATAAAAATAAGTTTTGAACTTATTTTCCCAAATGATCCACAAACCCATCATCTGATCCATGAGAAAGCAATGGTTAAATCAGCAGATAAGAATCTTACTATCTGCTTTTTAGCCCAGACCACATCTGTCTATACAGTGAGCCAGACATGTGGCTTGTGCAAATAATCGTAGATCAAACAAATTCAGGGTAGCTATGTCAATTATACTAGCTGAGGATTTGGCTCAATAACTCGCATTAGTATTTAAGTGCAAGAGGGGCTATACACATATTCACTTTAAATAATTTATGATTCTGGCTGAGCTGTTGTTACCCTACGTAACTGATGTAAACTCATTTTTAGTGATTTTGTTTATTTGTAAAGAAAGAAGTTGTCTTTTACAATAAATGTGCATTTGAAGAGTGCATTGGGTTTGATAATTTGCTTACCTATTTGATGCATTAGCTTACCGGTACCTGACAGCAATGGGAACTATGATGTCTCAGGTGATATATTTTTTCCACACTCATTTCAGACCCTTGCAGCTGGCAGCACTCTCAAATGCTTGTAATGTTAACAGTTGTTCAAATTTTCTTTTGTCTCATATTAAAGGCCATAACACACTCAGGAGCAGGGCTATGGGTTCACTGATATTGCTACTCACTTCCCAGGGAAAGTGTTCATCTCGTCTTGACCTCCAACAGAGTCGCTCTGTTCTTTAGCTTATTCCCTCATGAGATAAGAATTGGTCTTGCAAGTACCAGCAAGCTGCACTGTCATGTGACATGCATTCTGACATTTCCCTCCTTGGGCAGTCTTTATACTTTTCAGAGTCTCTCACTTTAATTCAAGCTGTCTTTTCAAGAGCCAGAAGTGTTGGTTGACACTTCTGTTTACACCTTTCTCTATTTTTGGAACTTATCAACGCTATGTGATTTTAAAATGTATATATAAATGAGGCTGTATCAAGGATTGTAGCACATTCAGAAGGTGGAACAAATTCCCAGCAATGGTTCTGCTTTCTTTGAATTATCTGCAGGCACATTGTCTTCACTACCTTCAGGCCAGTTAACACTGACGCAAAATTATCTTAGGGTCAGTGTATAAGAGACCTGGATTCACTGTGCAGAAAGAACAGAATATAAGAAATTTCCTGCAAGTAGTGGATGAGCAAAAGCCTCCACAGTGAGATCTCAGGGGCTCCTTGCAAACTACTGAGGAGCATGCACAGCCTAGACAAGGAGTAATTGGACATTTGCACACAAGGTCCACACTAAAACTGCATGCAACGAAAACATGTCCAGCGACTGTATTGCAATCTGTACTCAATCTCAAGCTCTCTCTGCTATAGTGACAGAAATGTTGCCTGTTGCTCAGATGCTGTTCCTAGGCTGATGTATAGAGACTCCCCTCTCTGGAGAGAGATATCATTGCTCTTCAAGGCAAGGCTATCATTGAATAGCCAGATGAGGACGGGCACCTCTCACATGTGGCTTTTCCCATTGTACACATGTACATTTTTCATAATTTAACTTCTTATGAACAAGCTAACCTAAAGTCTAGGACTTTTCTTCCTTCATAAGCATTTGAATATCTTAAATATTATTTGTACTGTGAGTTGCTTTTATTACTTGGCCTGTATACAGATACAGATTTATCCCCATTGGCACTGTTCTGTGCAGTACATATCATCACGCATCATTTACTGAGGTCATAAATTTCACCATGTTCCCCATTTAGACCAAAACAGAACCTATCTTTGTAGGACACTGGGGTATGTCCTACTGGGGAAGAGGCCTTATTCTTCCATACAGGATGCTCCAGGGAAAAATATGAAACAATCTTCCAAATACAAAAGGCAACCATTAATTAACATTGTGATCTGAAAATATGTGAAATAGGTTCTTTTCCTGCACAAAGAAAAGAAAGCCAGATTCCTTGCAATTAAAACTGGTCAAGTAGTATTAGTGAATCCAGCACTTAAATTCTTTAGTACTGTTATGCACAAGCTAGTCCTAAAGCTTGTGATGTCTTTTGTATATTGGTTTTCAAACTTTATGAAAAGAGCAATTGTTCTGTGGGTTGCTGTGCAGGTTTTGGCTGAGGTAGAGTTAATTTTCTTCATAGTAGCTTGTATGGGGCTATGTTTTAGATTTGTGCTGAAAACAGTTGATTATATAGAGATGTTTTAGCTATTGCTGAGCAGTGCTTACACAGAGTTGAGGCCTTTTCTGTTTCTCACACCACCCCACCAGCAGGTAGGCTGGGGGTGCACAAGAAGTTGGGAGGGGACACAGCTGGGACAGCTGACCCCAAATGACCAAAGGGATATCCCATACCATATGACGTCATGCTCAGCATATAAAGCTGAGGGAAGAAGAAGGAAGGGAGGATGTTTGGGGTTATGGCGTTTGTCTTCGCAAGTAACTGATGGAGCCCTGCTTTCCTGGAGATGGCTGAACACCTGCCTGCTGATGGGAAGTAGTGAATGAATTCCTTGTTTTGCTTTGCTTGCACATGCAGCTTTTGCTTTTGCTATTAAACTGTCTTTATCTCAACCCATGAGTTTTCTCACTTTTACCCTTCTGATTCTCTCCCCCATGCCACTGGGGGGGAGTGAGTGAGCAGCTGTGTGGGGCTTAGTTGCCTATTGGGGTTAAACCCCAAGGTTTTGGTTAAATCAGACAAATCACAGAATAGTAGTCTTGATGCATTACCTCCCATAGAGCAATGCTTTCTTCAGAAAGTGACAAATATTTGTGGTCTGGATTTTTGGTTATTTGGACAGACCCATTCTGCTTGGCAGACTAGAGGATAATGAAAGGATAGAAGTGAGATTTCTGTGGACGTAAGAGGATGGAAGACAGGAGAGAGAAACTCTTTTTACTAGAAGATCAAAACAAGACTTTGAACTGGAGTTGAGTGATGAATAGAAACTAAAATATTAAACCAAACTAATATTATCATTAAAAATGTGGAGGATTGTTAAGCCTTGAGAAGAAGGCTGGGGGGATTTGTTGGACAGCTGTTTATGCTAATAAACTGGCTGGGAAGAAAAAACAAAGACATTTCATCTTTGGTGGCTTCTCTGACTGGGAAGAGTGAAACCAGCAGAAGCTGACAGTGCTATGATAAGATCCTCTTAGAGTCCCTTCAGTGACCTCTGCAAGATTAACTGCAGGGTTTGTGCTTCATTTAGGAAAGAGTTGGGGGAGAAATAATAACTTCTTCAGTAATCACTTAATCTATGTATAAGTGTATTCAAAATATAGTGGATTAAAAAGCCCTTTGCAACTGAGATGGCCTGAAACAATTCTTTTACCGTGAAGCATAAGTACCCTAAATTTAGAAAAGAGGACATTGAAGGTTTGCCCTCTGAAGGAAGAGGTAGTTCCTAACACTTATTTAAAAGCGAATGGTCTTGATAGAAGACCCATTCCTTATGTTAATCATCATATTGCTCATTCTGTGCAAGTCTGGCTCTATTCCTCTGAGACAGAAGGACTGAATGCAAAATCATTTTTTCATTCCTCACCACTTTCCTCACCCTCTTATGAATTCCTACTAGAGTCCCTTGAAGTAGCCTCTTGACAGT